>PVJC01000008.1:135000-137500 GCA_004026665.1 Murina feae
AGCGATTCCAAATGGGATCTGTAAATATGCTGGCTAGGGGAGGGGAGGGCTGCATTTCTGGGTGAGAATTACACCTGTGAAATCGAAGCGGCTGTGCCTATATCAAGATGGTGACCGGCTCATGTTAGCACTGGTAGGCCTGAAATTTTACCCTTACGCAGAAGAGGGAAAAAGAAAACGCCTGTATTGTGGAAAAGCCGAAGTGACGGATACCTCGAATTTTGTCAAGCTGGAGGATGGGTTTTAAGATTCAACACACAGTTGCAGCTCAGTTTTACAGAGGAGGGAAAATGCTGGATGCTGAAATGGTCCCTTTTCCTCCTAGTTAATACTAAATGATGAACTTCCAACTGCATTATCCTCACAAAATATCAAGTAATGTTGATTTGAGAAGCTAAATGGATTTCAGAGGCAAACTTCTTTTATAAATAAGATTAACAAGAAATATTCCATGAAAACATGCAGTGCCTGAATAAACAATTTATCTTAGTAGTACAGCTCTGATTGCTGCCCCCTCACCCTGTACACACAGGTTGTAATCCCACTGGGAGGGGCTCTAGCGTGTATTTACATGTGTTCCTTTGTTAGTATTTTGTCAGCTACTGAAGGTTGCTCTGTTCTATGGGGAGTGTGTGTGTGTGTGTGTGTGTGTGTAAGTAAGGTGTTGGTCAGTTCCATCCATTCATTCATTCATTAAGAGATAGGGCCCCCCACATGCTTATGCTTTCTGAATATTTTGTTAATTATTATTTATTCATACAGGGTAATGAAAATAGTAAGAGACAGTTTTGAATGAAGACCGAAATATCTTTTTTTTTTTAATTGTAGGCATGTCTTATTTTCTACTCACTGCATCTCTTTAGCATAACTGTTAGCAAACAATGGATAATTTTCTTTCATTGCTTATTATGTTAATATTATGATAATGTATTTAAAAACATCTAGTTGTATAGTATACTTCAAAATTACTCTTAAAAAAATGACAGTATCCAGTATCGTGTCTTTACTGTTGAGATGCTGGTGATGTTTACAAGTGCAGAGGAATTGGGGAGGGGCTGCTGTAGTTGACCTATAAGTAAAAGTGGGTTTGGGTGGGAAGTTAGGGATTTGATGTTAATATGTTGGAAAGTGTAGTTGATTTCAGAAAGTTTCTGTGGTGTATATACAGTTCAACAGCTAAGACTTTCAGTGTAATACTGTTTTCTCCTTAAGACATAATTCCTTTGGTTATAAGAGGTATTGTGTTGTAGTTCAGAAGTATTACTTTAGAAATCACTGCCTCATTCCGTTTTGATGGGGTACGTGTGGTGCGTACACACCTTGCTTGTGAGCTGTGCGGGCCTGATGCCTTTCAGGGCATGTTGGTGATGGTGATGAGCTGAGACAGTCATCCAGGGCCATGTCCACGCCTTAGGCTCACTGCCTGAGCAGAACGGGCAAGAGGTCTGGCCAGGAGGAAGGGGAGACCAGTGGTGTCTGGATGGTGTTGGCTTGGGGTGCTTCTGGAAAGACCTGGTCCCTTGGGCTTGGCCCCCACTCCTATTTCAGCATTTCCACTCCATCTGAGTGCCAGCCTCACCGCTGAGGAGGCTGAGGGGAAAGGTTAACTGGTTCTGTGCTGCCTGATCATGTATAGTAAATGCCATCAACAGAAAGTTCACTGTCAATGGCGCCTGCTTTGCCAGGCAGCCTCAGCTGTGGAGGTGGAGACTGAGCAGGATTTCCAAAGACTTTTAGCTGTGAAGGGGAAGGCCCAGTGGGGCCCTAACTCCCTCCCTGGGCAAGGTTGTGGGGGCCTGCCTCCTCCATAAGGCTCTTTGGCTCTTAGGATTATTGAACATGTGTTGCAAACAGAACATCTCAAGAAATAGATAACCATCAATTGAGTGAATTTTCAAAGAACACTTTCCACAACCATTTCCACATAGGAAAACAACTGTATATGTTCTGTGAGATTTTGAATTGATTTCTTAAAAACTGGTTTCTGTTCTCTCCCCTCATCCATGTGCTTTTTAAACATTTTTCCTTTTACCTTATAGACCAAATGAGACACTGGTCATAACAGTTTTCTTACTGGGTAGGAGAGAAACGAAGAACCACTTGTATTTTGGGGCATCAAAATGAAGTTGTGGAGTATATTCTGGATCATCGTTGACAAAAACACACACAGATTTTCTTTTTGGAGAATGAAATCCTTATGCGGTTGCTGGGCTCTGTCCTTTCTTGCTAGAATGCAACTTTTTTTGTAAGACTTTTGTGTTTCCTGTAAAACATGGTGGCCTTGGGGTTCTACCTGAACGGGTGTCCAGAGGAGCATGTGGTTACATTGCTCGTGGGCAGAGGACTTGAGGAGACTGAGGATTCTCAAGTGGTAGCTGGCAGCCAGGGAGTGATGAAAGAGGAATGACATGTGTATCTCAGGAAGAGAATGTGTATTTGGGTCGATTGTTGGAAAAAGAAAGACCCAGAAGAATATAAAAATTTAAAAATACACTGAAAA
>PVJC01000008.1:140000-180000 GCA_004026665.1 Murina feae
AGGCACACAAGATCATTTCTGCAGGGGTTCCGAGCCCAGTTAGGGTCTGGTACTCCCTCCATTCAATCACCTGCTTGGATTTTCTGGTCGGGGACTATTTGGATTGGATTTCTATTTTAATTAGCATGAAATTGTTTATAGATTCCATTGTTTCACAGTGAAAATCAAGCTCAGACATGAAGGTTGAATCTCAAACTTTGATGTTCTTTTTACTTCATATTTCTGAGGAAGGCCTGTTCGTTAGACGGCTTGCTCAACCTTTTCGTGTTTTCCAGTCTCTCGTTTCTGGGTTTGCTTTTGTTGCTCGGCCACCACACTGCTCCCGCAGTAAGCAGTTTTTGTTTTTTTTTTAGATGATAGACATTTTTTTCTTTCTGCATCCATTGTATCTTTCTGAAATTCTGTGCCAACACAAACAAGGACCCCCCTCTCTCTCTCTTTTTTTTAAAGGGGAGGGGGAATTCAGATCAATTACATGATTTTAGATTCTACCATTTCTATTTTCTCGGCAAAATGTAATACAGGATTTCCTTATTCTCGCGGCTGTGGCGCATCCTGCAGGAAACCAGCCAAGTACAGCCCCTCCCAGCTCCCAGGGACGGGCCTTCCCAGGGCCTGCGTCCTGTTCCCCAGCAGGGCAGGCCTGAGCCACCTCCGTATTATGGAACCCCAGGTGCCTTTGCAGGTTCGAAATATGGGCATTTCTGCCTCAACTTGCCAGATGCACTGTAGAAGGTGTGTTCCCAGGCTCCTTTCTGGGGGAAATTAGCATATGGTAAATATAGGTCAAGTACTTACAAGCTTGTAAATTCCACTCTCAAGCTTGCTGGAAGGTGTGTGTATATAGGGGGGATATGAGCTTGGATGGAATGGAGGTTTAGAAAATTTGGTTGTAAAAAATATCCTTGGTTTTGAGTTAGAAGCAAAGTGCATCTTCAGCAGGATCATCTGACGAAATAAATTAAATCCGCGGTGAAGGTCAGTATACACTCTGACTTGGGAATGTGAACTTTTCAGAAACCTGTATTTATTACATTTTACTATTTTTAAAAGCCAGCTGCAAGATTCATAGCAAGAAATGGTCCGACATACCAATGAACGGTGGGCTGAAGTGAAGGCTCTTTTCAAAATGGTTAATGCGCCTTATTGGCGAGTCAGCCGGTGCTGGTGTCATTGTTAGAGCACAGCTTTAAAATATATGGATTTAAAACGCAAGTATCGTGACGAATATTTATTTCAAGTGCAGAATGTGTCACAGCAGCGGAGCATCCTATTATTAATGAAGTAAACTGTGTAATACTCTCTAAGAGCCTGTCCTGCTTCAGTTCTCAGCTACATGAAAATAACAGTAAAACATGTCTGTGTTTTCCTGCAAAGCTTTATTGTTACCTGGGAAGCCACTGTATCCAGAAAAGCCAAATATGGACCGATGATGTGGTCGTAAACAATACCCTGGCATCCCTGTGCTGTGCAGAAATCTCTTTAAACTTTGAGACTTATCTATCTGTACTTTTTAATTTAAAAATTTTAAGAAATTTTAAGGACACTGTTATAGTTCCAGAAAGTATTTAGAAATAAAATTCTAATAAATATTTCGAGTCAGCCAGGAAGTAACTCGGATTGCTGTGCTCGGTGAACTGTATCTGGAACACTAGGAACTTTGGGGCCTCAAGAGGAAGAAGTGTGCACAGGGCTGGAGGATGGTGGTAGCCGGTGGCACTGTATTTTGTACAGTAGAAAAGTTTTACCGCTTTATTCAGCACAGATTGCGCTTGCATTCTTTGTCAATTTAAAATCTGTGATAATATGTTTTAGGAAAAGGAAACAAAAGGAGTGTTGTCCCCGAGTGACTGGGGGAAAGCATGGAGGTGACTATTCAGCACTTCTCCCCCCCTCGCTTCTGTGAACTGGAGAGATCAGTGTCTCTCAGGGAAGCCCACTCAGGACAGCTATCATCACAGAAGGCCTGGTCCTCTTCTCCCTTCTGCTCCTTCCCTTTCCATGTGGAGCTCAGGGAAGCTGGAGTGATGGGCACAGGGGTGGTCCAGACCCTCCTGCAGTTCAGGTTCAGTGCTGTGGACACGCACCCTTCTCCCTGCCCGGCTTATCCTGAGTTACTTACGGGGAGATGCTAAGTGTTTGTTCTAGGCAGGCTGCACTCAAGCCCCTTTCTCAAAGACTCCCTCCTCCACCTCCGATATTTTGTAGAAACAAATTCAAATCCAGTAGGTGCCGTGCGCATGGGAACAGAGTCCCCCGGTTCCCAGGCAGTTTTCCGAAAGTGGGAGCTTGTTGTGGTGTTTGGCTCCATTGCTGGGAGTAGCTGGCTGAAGGCATTAGACTACTGAGAGTCTGGCTTGTTCCCAAAGGGGCTCTGCAAATTAATCACCCTGTGAGCTAAATTTGTTTGTGGACGTATTTGGAAGGGCGGAGGGCCCCTGGGGTGCGTCCTGTGGAGCACCTGCTCAGAGTGTCACCTGGAGGGCTCCCCCACCCTGCTGGCCCCCAGGACCTGGTGCAGGGCGATGACGAAGATAATCACACTTTTCCTCCTGGGAGCTCAGGGCACCCAGCCCCCAAGGGTGGAGGTGGAACAAGGGATTTAGGGGTACGTGGAGATTTTATGGTCTGTTTCTATAGCAATCGCTTCTTAAAAATAATTTACTAGTTTAATACAAAAGCGGTGGAAGGATTTTTATGTGCTCGTACAGGGAAGATTTTTTTTTTTTTTTTTAGTTTCACACATGTTCAGTTTTAATGGGTAATAATTACATCTTTGTGTTTTGATGTCGGGCTGGTTATGAGGCCTAATTCTGCAGGCAGTCTCCTCATTGATTTGCTGGGAACTGCTTGAGAGAGAGAGAGAGAGAGAGAGAGAGAGAGAGAGAGAGAGAGAGAGAGAGAGAGAGGTGCAGGCCAGGATCCCTCTTGTTTTTAAGACAAGTTAACACTTAAGTGGCTCCTTCAGTTTGATTTCCATAGACACTGGCTTTCCCAGCCTTTCTTCCTCAAGGCCCTGGAATCGAATACACATATGGTTTTGTGGTTGGGTCCTTTTGAAAGGCGGGTTCCTTACAGAAGAAATAACGGGCCCGGCCCCCCCGCTGACCCCCTCTCAAGGCATGCCCCCCACCTCCACTCCCGCGTGTGGCTTGCAGGCCCGATGCTCTGCAGCCCTGGCCCTGTCTGAGCTGGGAAGGCAGTAAAAATGAGCACTAATCAATCTTTCCCAGAGAGGCGATGGGCATTAGAAGGCCGCTATCCTGTGACTAAACACACCCCTTTTATGGAGTGTTGGTGCTAATAAAGGACAGCTTATTACTGAGGCAGAGACCAAAGCCTGGATGAGGTCAACCCTGACTGACAGTCATCAGTCATTCTTAATGATACTTTTTCCCGTGCTTTCTAAGGGATTCTGAGCAGAGTGCAAATCACTCGGGGTCATTCGTAGTTCATGTACCCACAGATGGCAAAGGGTTTTGAAAGACTTCAGTTTAAACTTGCAAAAAAAAAAAAAAAAAAAGATCCTCACTTTTTTTTTTTTTAAAAGGAAGGGAAAATACCCCAAAACAAAACATAGATTTTTCTTATTGGAACGTTTTCATGTTCTTTCAACCTAATAGATGTTTTACACACTACAGCGCTTGTGCGTTATTAAAAGAGACATAAATTTATGTTTTATGACGTCTGTCTTCTTTAATTATTACCTTTGATGTCTATTGGTGACTAAAGAGAGCTTAACAGGATTTCTCTCTCTTCTTAAATTTCGTGTCGTGAAACCCAGCTAGTCCCTGACACATGTGTGTTCCTCACCTTCAGGATTATTTTATAAATCCCTTTCTGATGAGCGGAAGTGTCAAATCAAGGACAGGTCATAAAGTAAAAGTATAAACCTTTTAAAGAGGGACCTTGGTAATATATAAACATTCTGCACACTATCTGAATTTTTTATGGAGGAAAGAAAAATTATATTTCAGCTGTAGGAAGGGAGAAGTTTAAACACCAGCCTGTGTTTTAATGTATGATTATTTTTTTGTCCCCTCCTGCTCTTATTTATAGCCATGGAAGAAACCATTGGCTCTAGGGGTGCTTTTAAGCATTGGACTCTGTGGAGCCTGCCTGCTCAATATATGTGTTTAAATCCACAAGGTTGATTTTGAGTTGATTCTTGAGTGCAGTGTTTTAAACCAGGGAACACACTGGCTTGGGGTTAGGGAAGCACAGGGTTCTGGGTCTTGGTTCTTTCCCTGAGCCTCAGTTTCCTTACCTGTAAGTGAGGGTTTAGGGGGTTTGAGGCCCCCCTGCGTGTTGCTCTCCTGCAGTTCTGCAATCCATCTGACCCATTATGTGGCACTCTGAGTTGGAGGATGTGATTGTTATGAAGCAGCAGCTGTTCTTTAAAAAAATAAAAGCAAAATAAAAACAAAAAACCTGGTTATGCTCAGAGAATTTGCATTTGGAAAAATTTGAGTTTATTTTTACTTATAAAATTGGAAGTAAGCTGCAATCAACAACTTCTGGGTCCTTCTGCCATTTCACGTCGAGGCGTATGGAAGCATGTTACCGCACATGAGCCCCCGAAGTCACGATGGCGGGAACCCGGGTGCACAGGGTGGCAGGGGCGCAGAGCTTGGGGAATGCTTCCTGGGTGCCCCCCTGTTCCATCAGGGAAGAGGAGGCTGGGAACGTGGCTGTCGCTTTTTAAAGAGGCAACGCCTGCTCGCCTTTGCTCTGGGAAGATGGGGCGCTTGGAACTGAATTGGGCATTTCCAGAACACCCGCCGTACGCAAGCAAAGGGAGCGAAACCGCGGAGCTCCGGGGGATATGGGCATGCGGCTTCTCAAGGCCCTCCTGTGGGTGCGTAGATTTGACTTTGCCCACAGGCAGTGGGCCCGCAGTCTGGGCACTGGCCCCGCGACCTCGGCGTGCGCTTTCGGACATCAGAAGTGGCCTTTGGACCCCAGGAGTTAGGATCCCGCCGTGGTGGTCACGGCACGCAGTGCTGATGAGGAGCAGCGGCCGTCTTACACCGCGTGCCCCGGCGGGGAAGTTTCAAGGACAGGCGCTTCCCGCGCACAGAGCCCACCGCTCTCCTAGGGCTGCGTCCACGTGGTGGGTTTTACTGGAAGTGGTTGATGATGAAGGATAGGGACGCCTCAGAGCCATAGGCTCTCAGAGGACAGGTTGTCCTTGCTGGATCGGGGCGCGAGTCTAGAACACAACCCAGTGAGAACCACTTGGCCGAGAGGCAGGTGTGCTCTTCGCTCTGCGTTTTCACCCGTGCGAATGTCGAAAAGTCAATCCATTTGGTAAAATGCTGAACAGTGAGTTTGGAAATAAGTTTTTCTGTGTGAAAGCGCCTGGAACGGGGATGAAATTTAAAAGATGTAACCCAGCCGTACCAGGGGCAAGATGCGCGACATATTTCTGAGGCCCAGTCATCCACACCAGTGTAAACACTCGTTCGCAGTGTCTGAATGTCTTCACAACCCAGACCAAGGGAGCCCTGATAGGAAGAAAAAGCACTTGGACGTGGCTGTTGCGTTTAAGTTTCCTCCTGCAGGCCCTACGCACTCGTCTCCAAGGCGTGGGCTTTTCCTGCTCTCTACTCGCCCCCCTCTATTTTTCCAGAACCTTCCACGGGCCCCATGGGTAAGCCCACTGAGTCTTTGATGCTTTCCTGATCGCCCTCTGGAAGACATCTATCAAGCCCTGTCTTATCTGTTTGTAAGGCAGCTCAGGCCCCAGATTTAAGTCATGGGGTCTGGCTACAAGTTAGAGTGTGATTAATAATTGACTAATGTAGCTTTTATTTATCACAGGCTAGCACATTTCGCCATTACCGAGTTAATTTATGTTAAGTGTAAGCTGTCGTTCAATCTGTTTTTCAACTTTTTTTTTTTTTTTTTTTTAATCCTAAGTCTATCTTTCACTTTTTGAGAAACAAAATCCTTATACAGGGCACAGGCTTGCTCGGTGCCAAAAAGTTGATTTCCTTTTCACTGGAGCCATACATCACCAGCCCTCCCAGCTGCACTGTCAGCCTGTGACAGAATGACATGTGTCATTTATCAAAGGGGCCAGGCTGGGCCTTGGGAAACGCTGCCGACAATGCCTGAGAGAGTTCATTTTGCAGTCCCTCCTACCCTCCGTAAGCCCCTTGCCAGGAAAGCCTGTGATGTTTCTGTCTTCACAGCATTACTGTAAGTCCTTCAGCCCGCACAGAATTAACCCTCAGCACACAGCCACTGCTACCCGGCCTGCCGGCTGGCCGGAGAGGTTCCCGCCTGGAACCCAGCCCCAGGCTCCGTGTAGCTGCACCCCGTGCGCGGCAGCCCTTCCCCTCCGTCCCACTTCGCTACAGGCTTTAGGAATTCAAACCCGAAGTTTTCATCAGCAGGACAAGGTCAGAGACACAAGGAACAGCGATAAAGATTTAGTTCCCTTGTATCCAAAGGAGCCCAGCCCCTCAGCGCCTGGCCAGAGTTTGGGCTTCTATTTACTGGAGGGCCTGCCTCGTGTTTTACTCCAGGCTATTTTTGAAACCACCAACTAAAACCCCGTGGATGTGTCTTTCCTTTCTCTGTGGTTCAGATTTTGTAACCCCACCCCTGCCTCTTAAGGACAGACCCTCTAGTTTTTATAGGAGTCACTAAACCATCAGAAAATAATAAACACACACACACACACACACACACACACACACACGCCAGGGGGGAGCCCGTTGTTAAAATATAAAAGCATTTGGTTGAAATAACTTGTTTCCCTCCCCATGGAAGGGAAGCATTTTGCATTTGAGTTGTGTGAGAACTTGAGAGAAGTTATTGTTTCTCCCATCCCTACCCCTTTGTACTATACTGTCCCCAGAACCAAGGTTATTTACAGCTCCAGATATCATTTAAAGAGATAGCTAAGCAGACCGTTGCCTCAGCCAGGAACTTTCCAGAAAGAAGTCCTATAAATTAGCCGTTGCGCAGGAGTGGCTGTTTCCTAGGCAGAGCTGGCCCTTTCATTTGTCTGCATAAGGCTAATTTATTTTTGCAGCCAGATGTGAGCTGACAGCCATCACTCAGAGCCTCCTTTCCCCACCGTCACCAGGTCGGGAAAACAGTCACGTTTCCCATTTTACAGAATCCCCATCAACATTATTGAAGATGGATGTATCTTTAAAGCAAAGATTGATTGTGGATATCGGCGTTATGGTGCCATTTATCATGGTGAATATTATTTAGACTTGGGTTGTACAAGGCTGTAACTTGAGACCCAGCCAGGGGAGGGACAATCTGGAAACGCGAATCCGTGAACTTTAATGGATGGATGCTTTTTTCAAAGCTCAACTCACTATAGCGTGATTTACTTTTCTTACAGAAAGGAAACAAGCATTTCAGTTTTAAAGGGACAGCGTGCCCGATTGGCCTATGTGGTGGGTCCTCCCCCCGCAGCCCTGCTGGGAGGCAGGGACAGTCAGCCCCGGCAGAAGTGCTGAGACACCCTGGTGACACAGCCGCGGCTGTGCAGCTGAGCCTTACAGACCGCTTCCCAGACCTCCTTGTCCTCCCAGGCTCTGAGAATGTTAGAACTTGAGATGCACCCAGAGCTCACCGCGATCAGGGAGACAGTTAGAGCTCTTCATCGGAAGCCAGCGAGCCTCTTCTAAGTGCTGCCGAGAGCGGCCATTTAGACTTGGGAAGACAAATGAAGCTGAAACGCTTCTGTGTCAGGAGCACGAAGCTTTGGGGAGAATGCACAGCTCCCTCCGAAGGCCTAAAGGTAGTAGCATATGCAGTGGAAGTCGTCCAGTCGAGCTAATTAATACCAGTCTCTCGCTTTGCTTCACTGTGGCTCCGTTATTGACGTCTGCTCAGCTGGGAGTCCCACGGCGCCTACTGCACAGGATCAGTGCATCAGAAGCTGAACCTGCCAGCGACGTGCCCGTGCCTCTATTCTTAGAAAATTGTCGAGCTGGACCATCCAGTGGATCGGCTCCTTTTCAGGGCACAAGGCCCGGAAGTGCATGCACAAAGGCAGACACCTGGGACGGGGAAGACACTTCATTTCTGATGACCTTGTTGGCCTGTTTGCCCATGCCTGGGTCAGAAGTGGTCCAGCTGCCCGAGTCATGGCTCTTTTGCCCTTAACTCATTGTAATTTTTGATAATGTTGTTCATTTCATGCTTCTGTTTCAGGGGTTGGGATGCTTATGGTGCCTGGAGGAGCTCCTAACAGTCAGTTGAGGGCTTGGCACCATCAGGCCCCGGCCAGGCAGGTGTTGGGCAAGCAGCACCCTGCCTCCAAGCGCCCTGACACAGAGCCCCAGCGCCAGGCCTTGGCAGCAAAGCTGTGTCACGCTGGCCTGCAGGGGCCGCCACCACTGGCCGGAGTGCCCCGTGCTGCCACAGCTGTGATGCTCGGTGTGACCGGGAATGCATACCCTCCTGGCCCCAGTGGTTTTAAAGTATAGAAGGTTCCTTGGAACAGGCAGTGCACTGCACAAGAAGTTCTTTCTTTTCAGCATTGGGAACTCTTCAGCTTCTGAGGGTGCACAGTCTGATGGTGTGAATGTCAAAGCGGAATGTGCCCATGCCACGTGGTGGGACCCATTGGAACCCTTGTCTCTCTTCATAAGGCCAATGACTGACATGTCTGTGTTGCGGAGACGCTGGGCTCCGTGAGGGCAGGTGTGTGAGGTCCTGCTTCCCCCACATGCCCTGAGCTCAGCACCTGTTCCGTCGGTGCCTGGTTGTGGCTGAGCATCCTCAGTGAGAAAGTCCTGCTCTCGCCAGGCAGATGAGGGGGACCTCAGGTCCCTGAAGACCAAGGTGCTGGTAAAGAGAGACGTCAAAGGAAATAGGGACCCTTTGCCTAAATCAAACCACTGACTCAAGTTGGGTGGTGGGAGCAGCCTTCCCTGTGACACCCATCCAACCTTAAGAAAGGATGTCAAAAGCCAGTGTCCCACAAGAGCGGGCAGAGGGAGAAGGTGAGAACTGCTATCACCTGCCTATGAAGGCGGGGGGCAGTGTAAAAGAACCCCTGGGAACTTGGCGGTTCCATCATCGCACCTCTACAGGCAGGCATGCTCAGGACTGACGGGGCTGGGCCTCCAGCGACGAATGCCACGCTCTCCAGTCAGTCTTGCCGGCGTACGGCTGGCTCTGTGTTTATCTGCAAGTTAAAAGCACATTCCTGTCCTTTTAGGAACATGTGAAATGTCTGCAAACAGGAAGTAGTCTATCAAATTCACATGAATCACGGCGCCCGTAATGTTGGCTGAGGTCAAATCATTACACTAAATATATTGTAAGCATTATTAATGCATGGGGTCCGCTGCTGGCTCTATGCTATAGGACCGCATTTCCTGATTGAAAGCCCTGTGGCGGGTGAAGATCCCGCACAGGCCCTGGCATGGAGTGGCCAGCAGGTGCTCAGGAAGTGTGGCCTGGTCCCAGGGACACACCTCACCCAGGGGACCCTGGGTGCCAGAAGGAGGGAAAACAGGGACAGAAGTGACGGAACTTCAGCAGCCACCCCTGTGCATGCGCGAGGAGGCCAGATTTATCACGGTGCATTACGGAGTGCAGCAAATGTCATGAAAACCATTGTTTTTTAATTTTTTTCTTGGAGCGTTTGAATGAGGTGATTTATGGTAGTTATCCATCTTAAGGGCCATCCGTCATTTTTTAGTTGCTAGGCAATCAAACCAGCAGCTGTTTGCTTTGAATCGAGCTGAAACACTGTCAGTCCCCACACACAGGTATGACCTCAGTGGCGGAAGCATCGTGTGTGTGAAATTCAGGTGCCAGCGCCCCTGCCCTGGCTCCCCTGGCCGCTCTGTCGTCCTTCTGCAGCGCTGGCCTATCCTGGTCTTGCAAGAAGGAAAAGAACAAAGGAGCAGGCGGAACATTCCTACCCAGGAAACTCGAAACTGTCCTTAAACACCCAGTCTCACTTGATTGGTATTTGTAGTCAGCAAGGTAGATAATTCAAGTAAGTGCTGCTGGGAATGGGAGATGAAGTACAGGACTGAAAGTATTTCTATAAGCCAGTTACAGAAAATCAGTTCTGGCCCAGCCCTGTGTGGCTCCATGGTTGAGTGTCAACCTGTGAACCAGAGGTCACGGTTTGATTCCCGGTCAGAGCACATGCCCGGGTTGCGGGCTCCATCCCCAGTGTGGAGCGTGCAGGAGGCAGCCAATCAATGATTCTCTCTCATCATTGATATTTCCAGCTCTCTCTCCCTTTCCCTTCCTCTCTGAAATAAATAAAAATATGTTTAAAAAAAAAAAAAAGAAAAAGAAAATCAGTTCTCTGGAGGGAAAAACAAAACTCCAGCCATTCTCAGTGTGTGGCCCAAGTCCGAGGCTAATCTGATGCCATTTTGGGGGCCATGAGGTGAGATGCTGACTCTGCCCTGTTGGTGGATGTGGGAATTGCTTTTAGGCCTTAGCAGGCTCTGGGCGGAGGGAGTCATGGGTGCCAGTCCCACGCAGGAGGTGACGGCCATGCCTGTGGCTCCTTCCCCTGTGACCTCAGGCTGCTCCTCACCTGGCAGTGCAGGACTGAGCCCCTGTCTGGCCCTGTGTCTTCTGGGGACCAGCTGCCTGGTGCTTCTCCAAGATGGGCCTTCTCGATAGATCCCCGACGTCAGGCACATGCTGGCAAATGTGTCAGCCCTAGTACCTGCCTCTACCCTATAGCCTCAGATACAGGGCTACAGAAAGGATCCTGAGCAAGGGAAATAAATGCATATTAAAACCTGATTTATAGCGTAGGCCAGATTGCCGCCATTTGTGAACTCTCCATGTAGGAGGTTTTCCTTTGTTTCTTAGTCGGGCTTATTGTGTAGCTACACAAGCAATTTACACTCATAAAGACAAATTTCATGGCTTTATGAAATTTACACATCATAGAATTGTATCTTTTTTCATTCGAATTACCTGGATAGTTTTTATTTGCTCGGTTTTGTTGACAGGTATTTAGACTATGTTGCTGTGAAATCTTTAGCATGTATTTCAGAAAGTCTAAAATAAGCTAAATTTGGGAATTAGGTTTGCCTTACTCAATTTTGTCATCAACGTACATATTTTTAATTTATTCATTTGTTAGGATTTTTGAGGGCCTGAAACATTTCCTGCTGAAACATTTACACATCGGAAGAGAGTTTTCCAGTCAAGGACCCTCAGGTACCAGGCTTATAGCGGGACTCCGGGTAAACTGCGAAGGGTACCCCATCCAGGGGAAATCCCGCCATTCCTTACTTGAAACTCTTGAGGCCCATGAAGTTTCAGAATTCAGAACTTTTCAGATTTCAAAAGGAAATTCAATGCCTGTATTGTATACTTTGCAGCATCCTCCACTTAACGGAACGTGAATTCCTACAAAATGTGTGACCAGTCACACAGCTTGGGGTGAATACAGAACACAAGTACCCTCAGATCCCTTTGGGTCGGGTGTTACTGCTGGTGAGCTCAGGGAGTTAGAGGTCTGCCATAGCAAACGTGAGATGAACTGTGAAGTTCCGAGAGCAGCTGGATTTTGGATCGTGGCAAAGGACTCCCTTGCATAGGCCTGCCTGTCTCTGGAGCCACTGCCTGCCCTTGACCTGCGGCTCGGGGGCAGTGAGGGAGCCAGGCGTCTGCCTCTGCAGTTCTGGATGTTGGGGCTGGCTGCCTCCTGTCCTGTGTTGTAGGAGTTCTCTTTGAGTGTTTCTCCCACACCCATGAAGAAAAGTGCTATTAGCTGTATCTCCAGACTCTCACAGACCGCCCAGTTACCTGTATAAAATTCTGAGCTGTAGGAACATAGGTTATTCCCAAGATGTTCTCACGTGTCTTGAGTCTTTCCTGACTTTTGGGAGAATCTGCATTATAACACAATTGACTAAGGAAGGAACAAAAGGAAAACTTCCCCTCAACAGCGCTCCAGTGTTTCTGTGGATTTTCATGGTGAATGTGTAAATGTGGTGACAATGCTAAAATCGGGACTTTGCCAATCATTCCAGCTCTCTAAAAAAATCAAAGCACTAGAACGCACAGGTGGCTCACCACTGTCGATGTGTGAGGTCGTGGATGTGCTGGGGTTCCTCTATTTGAAGGAGATCGGAGTGGAAGGATGAGTCAGCTTAGTGGATTTGTACTAGAAATCAAGAGTAACTCTCAGAATTTTGGAGCTTAAAGAACCCTGTGAATAAACTTCCTTTGGGGGGATTCTGTTGGGCTTCCACACGTTTCAGACATCTTTGAGCTGCTGACTTGTTACACTCTCCAAGGCAGCACCTGCACACCTTCCCCACCTTCCCCGTTCACCGAGCAGCTCGCTGCTGGGAGGGTTCTCCTTGCAGTCAGTTGGAAGGACTGATTACTTGATATTTAAAATATTTGGAAAGCCCATTTTAGGAGACACAGAGTGTGGGGTTACTTGCACATACAGCTCTATCCCATTTTTGTTGTTTTTAGAGCTCTTTGAAATGCAAGGCCACCCCTGGAGTTTTGGTCCCTCTCCTGTGCTGTGAATGTCCCTGAGAAGATGCTCTCAGTTTCTTTTTTTAAATTAAATTTATTGGGGTGACATTGGCTAATAAGGTTATATAGGTTTCAAGTGTACAATTCTGTGCTGCCTCATCTCTGTGTTGCATTGTGTGCTCACCACCCAAAGTCACGTCTCCTTCCATCACCATCTATGTGACCCCCTTTTACCCTTTACTACTCCTACCTCCCTTCCCTCTGGTAACCCCCATACTGTTGTCTGTGTCTTTGAGATTTTGTTTGTCTTGTTTGATCATTTGTGGCTTTCAGTTTTACATCCCATATGTGTGTGACATTAACTTTTTCTGATTTCGCTTAGCGTGATGTTCTCAAGGTCCATCCATGTTGTCACAGGACTTGGTGCCCCGCGGTGAGCCCATTGGTGGGCACTGAACCGACAGTTGCTGACGCCCTGCGTGGCTTTTCCTCCTCCGACTCCCTCTTTGTCTCATCCTTGGCTCTCCGCCCATTTACTTCTCACTCCCACCTCCTCTACCGATTTTCAACAACGCTGTGGCTTCAGAAATGCTCCTCATAAAATGTGTGCATAGTGTTAGAAGTTATTTTTCAGTATCTTGAGCTCTTCAGAGGACAATTGCTCCAAAATCTAGTAAGTCGTAATAAATACAGTTCCGGACGATGGGGTAGTGACGCGAGGTTGGGAATTATAACAGCCCTTCCAGGGCTTCTGTGCCGTTATTTGAACCCCCCTCCCCCATTAAATTTTGTATGTTTTGTGTATGAGCTGTCCTTCGTTATTGTGCTTTCAGGCTAGTTGGTTGGTTACCAACTCGAATTAAGAAAATGCTATGTGCCTCTTGATAGTCCCATTAACTTTTCTGTTAAATCTGAGATATTTATACACACACACACTTTTATAAACTTAGTTCAAGGGTATCAGCAAAAATATTTCGTCTGTTCACATTTACTGTTCATAAAACACTCGAGGGAGAAATTGTTTCTGGGATACTTTTGATGGGTTTTTAAGTAAATTTTAGATATTGTGGTGTACCACCGTGCCTTTTATTTCATTTTCTCAGTAGACCCAGCACATTGAAAGATTTCATCTATTGAAAAACGGCCTTTACTGAGAAATAATTATGAGATTCTTTCGCTTTTTGGTGATAAAGGCGCTTTATCATCAGGTTTTGGAGCCTGAGTGTTCATGTACCACCCCTGTGCTGGCAGGTGTTTCCCGTGAGCATCTTATGTAGGTAGGGGGAGGGGAGGTGGTGCAGCACCCTCCTGAGCATTGACTGATGTGGTGGCATGAATAAGAAATAAACATTGACATTAAAGGTACAACCCCCTTGGCTTCTTTTTTAAAAAAATATATTTTTTTGTTGATTTCAGAAAGGAAGGGAGAGGGATAGAAAGATAGAAACATCAATGATGAGAGAGAATCACCGATCGGCTGCCTCCTACGCTCCCTGCACTGGGGACCAAGCCTGAAACCTGGGTATGTGCCCCTGACCTGAATCAAACCCGGGACCCTTCAGTCGGTACGCTGATGCTCTATCCACTCTGCCAAATGGGCGAGGGCCTGTTTGGCTTCTTGATATGTAGACTTGGGTCTCTGCCTCTCATTCTCACCTTTTTGGGCACTCTACAGCAGGGGTCCTCAAACTATTTAAACAGGGGGCCAGTTCACTGTCCCTCAGACCGTTGGAGAGCCGGACTATAGTTAAAAAAAAAAACTATGAACAAATTCCTAGCACACTGCACATACCTTATTTTAAGCAGATCAGGCAGCGGCGGCAAAAACACCCGGCATGTGGCCCGCAGGCCGTAGTTTGAGGAGGCCTGCTCTACAGGGAGACCCAAGGTTGTGCATTGATGCTCTTTGGCAAAGAACAGTGGGATGGCTTTCATGTCAGCACCCAGCTTACAGAGGTCCTGTCTTTTCTTTCAGTATTAGATTTATCAGCTGTAAATCATGACTATAAAAACTGGCCCTGATTCCTACCTCATAGAGCTCATTGCTCACTTCTTTAATTGTTTATTCATTCCTCGGTTTACTTATCCAATAAATACTTATCTTGAGTATCTACTCATTTCCAGGCAATCCTCAGAGAATGAAAAATAGCTAAGAAGGTCCTCGAGGTAATGGGTTCCAACTGGAGAGGTAGAGCATTTTGGAAACTAAAGCAGTTACCAATATTAACTGTATATAAAGTATTTTATTACACATCCCACGGATGTAAAAGTTTCATTGAGTAATGAGATAAATGTTATCAGGATTAAAATGGGAAAGAAAAAAATCTACTTTATCTCACCTGTCTTTTCTTGTTTGCCTCCGCGTAATTCAGCCATCATCTGCTCTAGCCTCTGTCATGGGCAGTGGGAACATCCTGCCTTCTGCGGCATCTGCTCTGACACGTGGACTTGGGTCACTGCATCAACTTTCCCACTTGTAGATGGGAAGATGCTCTCCCCGTTGCAGTGTTGATGCCAGTCAGTCTTATTCTCTTCAGATTCCATTTCTCAGACCCTGACTCTGTATCTGGAGCTAATGGAGGAATTCTGTGGAATGCAGTGTGCATGTGTTAAGTTCTGAGGGTGCTGGTCACCAGCCAGGGCCTTGCTGCTGTTCCACGGTTGTTGGTGTGTCTCAGTCCCTTCCTGCCAGACAGGTGTGTGGCCCTTACACTCTCTTCCCCGTGACATCTCTGGAGTCATGAAGGTAGGTCATGAGGGTTCTTTGGGCAGACCCAATTACAGCAGTTTCCCATCCTTTAAAACGTGGCATCTGAATTGTGTGTTCCTGTGCTCTTGTGGGGACAGGGAACAGGAAGCCTACTCTCAGGTCTCATCTCTCTTTTTAAAAAAATATTTTATTGACTTTTTACAGAGAGGAATAGAGAGTTAGAAACATTGAGAGAGAAACATCGATCAGCTGCCTCCTGCACACCTCCTTCTGGGATGTGCCTACAACCAAGATACATGCCCTTGACTGGAATCAAACCTGGGACCCTTCAGTCTGCAGACTGATGCTCTATCCACTGAGCCAAACTGGTCAGGGCAGGTCTCATCTCTTTTTGAACAATATCCCCAATGTTGTATTTGCTCCTGGGGGCAGTAGATGATAAAACACATGTTTAAGGAACACATTTGATTATTCAGTTACAAAATGTTAAGTGTGGCATTCTTCTCAATGTATCTTTGCAAAGTCCAGGCATTTAATATAATGGCAGGGAACGTTTTCTCTAGGACCTAAAATCCAAGGGGATTGGTGGGAGGGAGGGGAGTCAGGGGTGGGGGGACGTTGTCTGTTTGGTTCATCACTGTACATATGTCTGGGGAATAGTAGGTGCTCAATAAATATGTGTAGACTGACTGGACCCCCTATATGCCTGCACACTTTACTGATACTACGTGATTTAATTTTTATAGTGTATCAGCTCCGTTAGAGAGAGACTTCCTGAGATTGAGGCCCTGGAGGTAGGTCACAGACTGTCCTCAGGTCACTTAGCATAAGATAGGTAAGGTCATATAACTTAAGCCCAGGAGGTCTGATTCCCTGACCTGTGAAACCATCCATGTGTTGTCCATGCTTTAGTTTTTGTCACATATCTCCCTAGAATCTCTCAGATTGTTGGAGTGTAGGGACTGGAATGAAGGGTGCTGTGGGATTATCCCTGTCCTTCTGCTAACAGGCTGCAGGGGGCGCCTTGGCTTCCTCACCTGTAGAAGGAGGGAGCTAGACCAAGGACCCCTGGGATCTGTGCTCCTTTGGAAGTTGTGTCCCGGTGGTTCCTGCACCTCTCTGTGAATCTCTCAGTGGCTCTCACACTCCATGTATGAGATAGAACAAAAGCCTTACCCCTCACATGTACGCACACACACATGTGCACACAGTTTTTGTTTCCATTTTTATTTCTCAGGAGCTCCAGTGTTGTTTTGTAGGAGAGACTGGATGGCCTCCATTACATAGGCTCAAAAAGTTAGGGATGTTTTTAGACATACTCTGCATTTATGAAAACCTCATCATATGTCTCGCTTACTGATTTATCTGACGCTCCTTGAATAGGCTTATACTTTCCTTTTGACTCTTTTAAGCCACCCGAGTAGTTTGCACTTCGCAGTCCTGTGTGTGAGAGGTGGAAACAGACGTGGCGTGCGCAGAGTGGTCTGGGGCACCCTGGTGCCCACAACTGGGCTTTCCCAGGCATCACGTAACTGGCGTCTACACTGCTGTCCCTGACAGAGCTCCCATTGGTGGTGAGTAGGTAGTGAATGGCTAGCTCCCCAAATTGCCTATGAGGGGTACACGGGGAGCTCTGAAATGACTGAGAATTGGCCGACGGGGCAATTCAATCGGTGTTCTAGGAAAAACGGTGAGGTGGAAGATACTTGGTTTGCTTTCTGTACAGGGGTAGCATGTTCATGTAGTGACACCAACTGGAAATGCTTATCAAGGTCAGGGCCTGGCTTCGAGTCTCCACAGAGCCTCCCGAGGTGGAGGAGCGATGCCACCAAATTTAAACGTTTGTGAGGAAGACAAGAGAGACTCTGCATATTTCCACCATATCCTGGTTTGTGAGGAGTCCCCTTAAGACAAAAAGTACAAACTTATAAATAACACCATTAGCTGTGAGAGTTGTTTTTAGTACAAGAGAGGACATGGCAATAAACAACAAATCTTAAAAAGTCAAAAACATGACGAAATCCAGAAAGATAACGTTAATTGGTTGCCTGACACAACTGTTTGCCCTCATGTTCCCCTGCACCGAGAGAGAATCCAGCCATTTCTCCCGCATGGGTAAGGGGCGTGGTCTTTTATTTCTGATGCCTGCCATTTATAAGACGCGTGACTTCACACCAGCTCACTTTCTGTTATCAAAGCTAGGCCAGGTTATGGCACCTGATGCTGCCTCTGACACGGGGCTGGGCATGTCATGAAGGAGGTTGTGATGGGAAGAGGCAGCCCAGTCCCAGTGTGAGCGTCCTGCAAATTCCAGGCGGCCACCTGGCCACAACTTCCAGGGCTGCAGACAAGGAAGTGCCAGAGAAGGGCGTGAAGTTTCCTCTGAGTCCCCCCCCCCCCCCCCTCCTTAGAACCCTAAGAAGACAGTGGCCTTCATTAAGTGAATGGCTGATAGTTCAGTACTAATGTCTTATTTTGCTTTTTGATTACAATTTAATGGGGTGGGGGTGGGGCTCAAGCTGTGCTTCTTTTGAGCTCCTGAAACTTTGGGGTTTCCTGAGAAGTGTGCATTACAGAAGAACGTGGACACCTTGGCCATGTGCTCGTCATGTAATTGAGCTCAGATTATTAGTAATTTAATTATTTATAAAATTGCAAAATAATTATACAAATAACAAAATTACAAAACTGTTTTTTTTTTATTAAAATTGTAACTCGCTAAATTAAATTTTCATTTGAAACTCTTGGTTATGAAAACAGTTCTCACTTTCTTGAACGTGAGATTAAAATCTCAATGGCTTTTATTTTTTATTTGAAAGCTTGGCATCAGTTTCCCTGTTTTGAGAAGCCCTGTGGTTCCTGCAGATCTGCGTCTGCAGTTGGGGGTGGCCATATGTTTCTCAGCGGTTCTTTGTGTTGTATTATGAAATGGAGAAAAATAGGATTAAAGTGCTTGGCGTCCTTATTGAGCTCATTGATGGACCTTATCCTTCAAAGACAAATTATGACCTTCTGACCTCAGGAAATAGAAATATCCTTGCAGAATTTAACATTCAAACGAGTAGCTGGCAACTTTACCAAGGAAATCTAAACTCCTGTGCAGCTATCTTAAACAGGCAATGCTTTCAAAAAGAGTGTCTTCTCCATTTTCTCCTGCACACCTGTTAGGCATGTCAGCCTTCCCTGCAAATTTCAGGGGCAATGAGTTGGTTTTTAAAGAGAGAAAGACATTGTTCCTTTTTTTTGGGGGGGGGGCGGTGGAGGAAACCTTGGAATTTTTATGAGAGACTTAGATAATATGTGTGAAACCTCAAGTGCCATAGCCGTCCTAAGAAACATCATGGGTTAAAAGCAGTTAAGCTCCTGTGAGCATCCACAGGCTCAGCCCCGTAAGCTTTTCTGCCTTCCCATCTGCATCCTGGATGAGTGTTCACTCCCAGGTGCTGCCTTAGCTCTTTGTTGGTTTAGGTCTCAGTCCGGGGACACCTGCCTTCTCTCCCCTGGAGCACTCTCCTTTTCTTCCCTCCTTGCTGTGGCCTGAAGTCCCCTTACCCTCAGATTCCCGTGTCAACTGCAGACATCCTCTGTGAGGGTCCGGCCTTCCCACTGGCTCTCCTGGTGAAGATCAAACTGGCCATTTCACTGTGTAATTGGGGAACTAATGTCTGTTCCATTTTGCTTCTGATTCTCTTACCTAACTTCTTTGAGTTCTTCCCTGGTCAGTGAAGCTCAGAAAAATAAGTAAAAAATTCAGACCAGAGGGAGTTTAGTAGTTAAACAAACCAACAGTTAAAACAGTAGAAATTAATTCTCTCAGTTCTGGAGGCTGGACGTCAGAAATAAAGGTGCCAGCGAGACCACACTCCCTCTGAAGGCTCCGGGAGAATCCGTCCTCATTCCTCCAGCTTCGGGTGGCCCTGGCCCTCCTCAGCATTCCGTGGCTTGTGGCTGCATCCCTCAGCCTTAGTCTCCTTCCTCCCACAGCCTTTTTCTCATGTGTCTGGCTCCTCTGTGCCTGCAGGTTCTCTCTTCTTGTTACAAGGACACCGACACTGGTTTAGGATCTATTTGAATTTGATGACCTCATCCTAGTTAACTAATTACGTTTGCAGAGTCCCTATTTTCTAATAAGGCCACATTCTGGGGTTCCAGGAGGACATGAATTTTGGGGACCTATTCAAGATACTGTATTCTGAAGGAGAAATGTATGTGATGCCTTATCATTTGGGCCACGGCTTTTATTGAAGAGTGGAAGTGGAGCTGTAACTGAGTGTGAGTCTTCTGTGTGCTCAGGACGCTTTGCAAGTATTAGCTACTGATAGCCAATAGTGATCGTTGATAGTAACCAAGTAACAGTACCATCTTGACCCCTCAGTGTTCTGCATGTGGCTATGGCTGGTCCCACAGCAACAGGGAGGAACTGATGGGCCCTCAGGGGGACTTGCTGGCCCACAGGTGTGTACTGATCAGTGGGAAGGTGATACCAAAGGCCATTCCTGGATGAGTCTGGGAGCCCACAGTTTTTAAAATGCACTTTATATGTACACAGTTGTCCTTTGAGTTTAGTGTGGACCCTTTTACCTTTTTCTCAAAAGCACTGATAGGGTGTTAGCTCCTGCCCCTCAGCTGTACATGCTGAGAGCACCCCGGAGGCAACAGGGCTGATGGGGAAAACAGGGCGAGGGCCAGACCATCCAAACCAGGCAGCTTGGGAACCAAAGTACAAACACATCAAAGTGAAGGACAAGTTTCAAATAAGGAAGTACTACAGCAGATGTGGGCTCCACATTAGGGACAGGTGACAGGAACTTGTTGGAAGGTCATGAGGCTGCTGGGCACTGAGTCAGGAAGGAGGGTGTAGCCACAGGCAGAATGGCATCGCCCGAGGACTCGCCGCACCCCTACAGCATGGCTGCACGGGGCCAGGGGCAGCCCTTACCCCTGCTCCAGAACATCCAGGTGCTGGGGAACCCCCGTGTCAACCTGGGGACATCACTCAAGCCTGGTCTCCCTCCCTCCCTCCCAGACCAGTGGCGGTGGGCTGAGCCCTCTGCAGGGGTTCAGCACGGAGACTGAGGGTGGTTTTCTCAGGTGGTGTCATCGTGGGTCAGAGCATCCCTGCCATGGGCCTTTCTTCCTGAGTAGCTGGCTGATCAGGGGTCTACTTCAGTCCTGGCTTTTAAATTTTTTGTGGAAAACGAGTAAAATCGGATCCACCAGGGAGACTGTCAATGGACATGAGGAAACATACATTGGGACCTCTAGTTGGAACCGGCAAAAATAAAAATGTTTTACGTCGTTGTCGTGTGTGTGCCGCTCATAAACTACGCAGTGAAACGCGGTACATGTGCAAGTTTTGTAATGTACCCCTGCACAAAGGAAAGTGTTTCGAATGCTACCACGCAGTGGCGGGAAAATGCCCGCTTACAAAGTGTTAAAATCGGGGAAGAACACTTTGGCATGTCCTGTGCTCCGGTGCGCTCAGGACAACACTCATTTTAGGCCTGTGCTCCTGAAAATCTCCCTTTTATGATGGAGAGAGTGGGTGATACTTACAAAATGAGGTCTTGGTTCAGCAACAGTTGGTTTAGATAGCTGGAATGGCAAAGATAGTTGGCCCAATTCTTTGCAACAATTTTAAAGCCAGCTCTGAAAAGCTCCTCTCTTTCTCTTCTCTCTCTCCTCCCCGCCCCCTTTCCTTTTTCCTCTTTCCTCTCTTCTCTCTGTCTTTCTCTGTCTCTCTCTCCACCTTTGTGGATCATTCTGTCTTTGTCCCCACTCCGTTTCCTCTGTCGCCATTTCCCCCCTTCCTCCACCCCAACACTAGCAGCAAACTCTTTTCGAAGTTAATGACGGAGTCGCAGCGGAACCCTATTAGGCTTTCCTTCCATTAAATGCCTGCTGCAGACTTTAATGGAGGTTTTAACTAGGCATTGTTATCAGAAGGACTATTGCACAAATTAAAACCAGGCCTACAATCTGTGAAGAGAAACTGGATTTGCTCTTCGCCTTTAGGTAAAAAGAGAAGAGCAGGGAGGAGGTGAATTCCACCTCAGTGTTCTTAGAAGTTGGACTCAGGAAAATAGCCGGTGCTACCTATGGCGACTGAAGCAGACAGGAACTCACGGCAGGTGTCCCTCTTGTTAAAGTGAAGGCATTTACAGGAGCCCCCAACCTTTTAGGGGTACATCACTGTAAATTGTTAAGTGTTCTGAGAATATTTAAAATACCTTCTAAGCGATCCTGATGCTGTGTCGTGCTTTTTGTCTTCAACCACACAGAGCTCAGGGGGGTGGGGTGGTGGGAGGGGGGAGAAGAGGCGGTCGGCTCTTCAGGGGCTGTGGGCCTAGACCTGAGCTGTCTCCTTACGGTAATAGTCAGACTTTAAGGACGGCCGGATGCTTGCTTTCTCGTTTTGCCCTGATTTATGTTATTTTAGGGAGTCTCCCCTTTGGCCCTGTGAAATGTGTTTACTGAAGCTGTAGCGGTGCTTCCAGGCTGGGAGGGTCTCGTCGTATGCGGGCACGTACCGGAGGCGTGCGTTCCCCGGTGACTGTGAGTGTCCTCATTAGAAAGTGCCTGCCATTCCCTTCCTGTCACAAATTATTCATAATCGTGGCACTTAGCAAACGACGTCGAGGTCCCTGACGCTGCCCGCGTTGTGTCCGTAACCGGAAAAAGGCCGTGTTTTCCTCCTCTAAGTGTCCTGATTATTCCGAGTGTTCATCTCCGTCGGCCTGTGCCAGACGCCTGCTAATGCAGCTCAGCGATGTGGACAGCAGTCCCCACCCCCAGGCGGGCTCCCACCCCTCCCCATGCACAGCAGCTAACGATGCACCCCGGTGTAGAGGTCCGTAGTCCAAGATTTCACTTCAGATCTAGCTTCCCTTAACCCAGACATGGTGAGGGAGAGTTCGGCACAGAGCATGTGTGAGCTGGGCTTGGGCATTTCCTCTCAAAGACTGGGTCCTGCTCCCAGGGAGGAAGTTGGCCGAGATGCATCCAGGACGCAGAGCTGTCTGGCCTCACTGCCCGTGACACTGTGTCTGACCTGTGTGCGTCTCATGGCCAAGGAAGTGGGTGACCTTGGGAGTCCAGGTCTCTCTGTTCACCCTCTGAGGTGACATCACTGGCTTCTATGGTATCAGCACTGAGGCCTGGGTGGGAGAGAGAGGGAGAGAGAGGGAGGGAGGGAGGGAGGGAGAGAGAGAGAAACAGAGAGACAGAGATAGAGGGAGAGAAGGAGAAAGCGCTCGCGGGAGGGCCCTGTGTTGGCCGGTGGAAAGGCACCGATACAGAATGCAGAGCTTTCCGTCACTCATTGCTGGTGAGCGCAGAGCCCGGGATGCTGAAGTCTCTGGTCGTAGATTTGATTTTATGAGCTGTGTTACCCAAGAACACGAAGCCATTTAGATCATGTCCCAGTCATGGGGTTTAGAGGAGGTGACGGCTTTGGGTCCCTGTGAGGGGGGAAAAGAAAGCCAAGCCCATGGCCTCTTTTTCTTTTAGGCACAAAGCTGGTTTAATTGAAAGAATAATTTGATTTGCTGCTGCTGTAGCAGGCCAGCTTGAGATGTGGCACATTTTCTCTCCTTTCACCCAAACTCCAGAATTTAATGCCAGCAGGTGAAGTTCTGAAGGCTGCTATCAAGTACCCGGAGACAATAACTGTCTGGAAAGCGGAATTTTGTCAATATTTTTTGCTGTGGGCCAAAGGACATTCACAGTAATGGAGTGCGGAAGCCGTGCTGGGAGATGCTGGCGCGAGGGCTGCGGGATTTATTCCAAGCGCACGCCGCAGTGTTTGGGCGGTCTCTCTGGCTTCTTCATAATCTTCCTGCTCCAGTAAATGGAGGCTCCCAGATAGATTTTTCTATTCAGGAAGAGCATCCGAGGGACCTTTCTGCCCGGGAGACGCCCTGGCAGAACGTGTCTTCCCTCCTCAATTTTTTTTTTAACGGCCCCATCAACCTACCACCTACAATCCGCCCCCACCAAGTGCCTATCCTTGTAATGCCATAGGGAGTTGCCAGAAATCTGTCCCGATGCCATGGATGTGGACGTGACCTTGTGTTCAGAGCTGCCCACCTTTGAAAGGCGATGTTCCCTGGGAAGGCTGTCCCCAGGGCCACTCCTCCTGCCCCCAGGCCCATGCCGCCTCTCCCTGGGAGCAGGTCCCTGTGCCCTTGGTCTTAAATATGCCATCTTGCCACGCTTTTGTAGAAAGTTGGTTAAAAAGCAAATTGCACAACCCACAGAATGTAATGGCCTTTATGACTTAAAACAGATGTTAGATTCAGTTGCAGGCATTGCCTTGCCCCTTCAGTTATCTTCCTTTGCAGAGAATTATCCCCTGAAATTTAATTTTGGAAAATGTCTTTTCCCTCATTCCACTGAGGAGAACCGGCACCTGCATGTTTAAGGCTGTTTTCAGGAACGCAGTTTTCTGATGGAGAGGTGATGCCGTTCTGTAATTTTGTTGATCTTCTCCCTGTTTCGTAGAATTAGAGAAACAGAAGCACGGCCACGCACACATGCGAGCATCCACAGCAGAGCGGTGAAACACGGCTTTGTCCTTGCAAAGTGGGAGAAACATCCCCGGCGTTCTCATTAAATAGACTTGTTGCTGTGCTCATTTGAAATGTTCAGACTTGGCCCTGTCTTTCTTTACGTCTCACCTATTTTAACAGAAAAGGGTAATAGCCAAAGATTTTATTGATGCCGAACCATGGTGCAGGCAAAGCGAAAGTAAACCTTAGGTTCCCGGTTGTATTTGAAAAACCAGAAGAACGAAACACTGTGTTCGAAACTCTGAAGATAAGGAGATAAGGGCATAGTCAATTACTTTTTTTTGGGAGGGGGGGGATATGGAACAATAGAAACCATCTAGAACTGTTTTTTGAGGATGTGTATGAAAAGATGTGCTTTCCAATGGACATGTTTCTAATACTGAATGTATGTCTTCCAAGTAGACAGACAGGCTTCCGTCACCCACAGCCAGCCTCAGCGCAGGGCTCCTCGCAGGATCAGTGGCTTCTGTAATTGCCTTCAGTCCACGAGTAAGTTCTTCCTCAGTGCAGCTTCGTGATCCTGCTGGCTTTTCATGAAGACTCTGGCCATTCACAAAGAGAGAGTGACGAAGATGCAGTGGAACCTGGTAGAGTATCTTAGTCCCCAGGTTTGTCTGAAAGGTACATTTTGGTCCATGTATTTCTTTTGTGCTCCACTTCAAGTGTGCTTTTCCGGTGTTAATTTGGAATACTTCAGGCAACTCTTTGTGAGCATAACCCTATATGTGATCCAGTGAGACGGGCAGGAATGGTGAGCTCAGAAAGGTGGAAACTGAAAATACAAACACGTGTTTGTAAATATGGTTGACAATTTATTGGCCCATATTAATGGAGGGTCAAAGTAAAAGAAAAAAGAGAAATTGCAAGTTCTAAACATTTTTTCAATTGGAATATGTTGATTTCAATTATACAGGAGGCTAATGTTTCAGTTAATATCGCACACACACACACGCACACACACACAGACATCATGTATTTGTCCGGCTTTATAAACTGGCCATTGCATTATGCTCTATGGTGGCTGCATGCCTTGCTAAGTCTTGTGTGATCCAGCCAAGAGTGTCTTTGTGAATGGTTAAGAAGTATCCGCAGAAGCGAGGATTCTGAAGTCTGGTGTGTTACGCAGGTGGAGTCCCCAGCTAGCGGGCTTCAGGGCCACCTGTTTTGGCAAGCTGTTCTAAAATACCCCCTTCCCCTGGCACCCCTGGACAGTCTTCCTGATGCTCTTGACACGTGGTCCCTGGAACACCGTTCGAGAAAAGAATCAGGATCTGGGCTCCTTGCCCAAACCTAGTTGTGGGCCCTTGGGAAATTAATGCACCTGCCAGGTCCAGGTGCCCCTCTTTGAAGTGGAGATGTGGGGTTAGACACAGGAGCTCCAGCCATCAACAATGAATCCCACACCCTGCTCTTGGGCACCCCATTCCTTCAGTCCCCCCACCTCAGCCTTGAACCTGGAAGAACTTGTCAGCACCGAGTTCCTGCTTTGAGGGGGTCTTCCTTCTGTCCCTGAGCCCTGCTCACTATGCTGCATTGTGCCAATGGGGTGAAGGCAGCTGGCCCTGGGAGCTCCCTTCACTTTGCCCTGGATGGTGCCCAACACAGACTAGACCTGAATAAGCATCTGGTGAGTGGGCCAGCCAGCCGACCGAGCAATGGATCATCCAGTCCTACCCATCCTCCTGTCCCACAACTCTCTCTATCTGGAAGCTGAGAGAATGGTCCATCCAGGAAGGGCCTGTGAAGCTCTTGGTCTCCATAGAAGGCGTGGTCACCCAGGTGTCAGTCAAAGCTTAGCAGTGAAGCATAGGTTCCTATGATAGCTTAGGAATCTTCCCAGCAGTGGTGCTTCTTGACTAAATCACACTCTGGGGTAACTCGGAGTTGCCAGCAATGTTGGAATCATGGCATAGAGGTGGGAGGCAGGTGAGGCTGCTCCTCAGTAGGGCTTCTTCAGGGGATCATGGGAGGATGGAGCCTAGGTGGGGGAGCGCCTTGCCCAGGTGTGCAGCACCTGTGGCAGGTGGAGGACTGACTCACTCCCATGTCTGTGCCCCAGTCCCAGGTGTGCTGCCCGGCCTCGGGAGTCCAGTGCACTGCAGGTTCTTCAGACTAAATTTTTATTGTCTTTATTTTTTATTACTTGGCTTTTGCCCATGATCTACTTCTTCTTCTTTTCACTGGTAAAGTCAGTTACCGAAGAAACTATTATTTCATCTTTCTAATTTGAGAGAAAATTGTGGGGAAGTGACTCCTCCATTCTCAAATACTTTTCCCTCTTTATTCAAGAGCTCATGTGATACGGAAGATTTAGAAAACACAGATAAACAACCCCAAAGCATCATTTATCACCACCCTACCCAGATGCAGCTTCTGTGAACATTCTTATCAGAATTCCTCCAGGATTTTTAAAAATCTCTACAGATATTTTTTAAAAACAAAAATGGGATGATGGTAGTTATTTATCAGTTGACTTTACGCTCACTCAATGGTGAACAGTTCATACATTTTCACAATGATTTCATTAGGTAATTTTTTTTTTAAATTGACAGTGCTTGGCCAACCTTTGGTACCTACTGCAAACCTGTCCTTAAAATATCCAAGTATCTTTTCACATACAGTGCATGGACACATCACACCTGTGAGCCATTGCCAGGGATGTTTTAATTCTACAATTATTGCTGACTTAGTAACTGGGAAGGGGTGTCTCCATGTTGCTTTAGTTTGTGTTTTGTGGGTTCCAGATAAGGGTGAACATTCTCCCATATACTTTACTGGGAAAATGTGTTTCTTCCTTTTTGAATTATTATTTTTTTTTGCCTACTTTATTCACTCATTTTCTATGGCTGTGTTCATTTATTATTATTATTTTTGCTGATTTGAAAAATCTCTAATAAGGAGGTTAGCTCATCTTTCTGGTATCTCTGTAATAGCAGATGATCCTCTCTGGTCTGACATGAAAAAAAATGGTGATATTTTGCCTTCTTCCATTATCTTTTAGGATTATTCAGGTGATATGTGGTGTTTATTTTTTTAGAAAAATGCGAACAAAGCAGAATTTACAATTTATGCTGGTGAAATTTAAAAATAAATGCTTATCTGAAACCCCATCATCCAGAAATAAGCCAAATTGGCATTTTGATGTATATATTCTGGATCTTTTCCTGTGCAAATCTATACATAGTTGTATGACACATGTATTTTTACCAAAGTGGTTTCTTCCTGCATGTTTTCTTTAATGGCCTGTTTTTTTGCACACGACATTTGCCCTGTCAAGCTAGACCTGCTTTGTCATTGTAAGTACCTGCGGTACCTCACTTCATTGAACACACGTTTTATTTGAGAACTCATTCACTTGTGGAAACTCAGTTCTCTGTTTCACTTGTAAACAACCGTGTAATTAATATCTCTGTGTGTATATCCTGGCAATGGTGTCATCATTTCCTTGCTACACTCCAGAAGTCGAATTACCAGGTCAAAGGTGTGGGCTGTTTTAAATTATTTTGGTCTCTATACTGCCAGCCGGCTGTCAGGAAGGCTGTGCCCTGTTCCATTCCCACCAGCGGTGTGTGTTCCTCTGGGTTATGGGTTTTTTTGATGTACTGAGTTGTTTTTATGCCGTTTAATTGGTCTTTTCCTGCATGGGTTCTGCCTTTGAAGTAATGTTTAAAGGTGCCTTCTGACCCTCAAGATTATGTAAATATTCTGTTTTATTTTCTTCTAGTATTTTTTATGGATTCATTTTTTTTTTTAGTATTTAAATATTTGGCTTATTTAAAATTAATTTTGGTATTTGGGTGAGGTGGGCATCTAACTTTTTTTTTTAAAAAGCCAGTTTCCCCAACTCCACTTATTGAAAAATCTGCCCTTTCTACACTGAATTCTAATATCTTCTTTGCACACTAAGTTATTAAATGTATTTGGGACTGTCTCTCAACTTTCCCTCTGATTTCAATGAGCCATCTGTCTGTTCCTCACCTATATCCCCTGTTTTAATTACTGTGGCTATATAGTATATTTAAAAATAATCTGATATCTCTCTATTTACCCCAGGTACCCATTACTCTTTTTTTTTCCCTAAAGACTATTTTTAAAAATTCTTCTGTATTAGATAAACTTTAGAACCATTTTTATCAGCTTGAAAAATACCGTGGTGGTTCGAGTGGAATGATGTTAAAAATTAATTCAGAAATACTTAGAATCTTCATATTAATAATTTTCCTCATTCTAAAAATAAAAAATGGTGTACTTCCAAATGTAGTCGAGTGTTATTTTATTTACTGCTATAAAGGAGTGTGGGTTTTGCATATAAGTCCCTTCCCTTGTATTGTCTTTTGTGTAATCTGCTAGGATTCTTATCTATTTATTTGCTGGTTACTCTTGTGATGGGAGTCACTTTTCTGTTTTAACTGGTTGTTATGGGCCTATTGAATACTGTTCAGTTTTGACACCTTTCTAATTAGCAGGAGCTATTGTTTCTCTCTGCATAAGTAGTTACAGACTAGATTTTAGTACTTTCATTGCTACCTTCTCTGTGGCTTTTCTATTTTGAAAAACACAGTAGCTCTTTAATGTTGATGAATTAAAAATTTCAGTTGAGAATGATGTATTAAAGATCTCCTGCAAATAAATCACTGAGTATTAAACACCAGCTCGCAGCACAGGAAGCTCTGGTCCTGGAGGGGGAGTGGAGACGTCCCTTGCTGGTGGAGAGGAGAGCCTGGCTGTTTCCAAACTGAAATCTTTTCAGAGCGAGTTGGCAGGAAGCAGGGCTTAACCATGGAGTGAAATAGTGAGAGAGGCTGCATTTGAATAGGGAAAATGCCCACTGGTTGGGGGTTTGGAAAATGGGGGAGAGGATCTGCTTTTTTGAAAGTATGTTAGTAATGAAATCTTTCGGATGCAACCAGTCTTCATGGACAGGTATCTTCCAAATGTGCTACTTGGTCATCCACTCAGCAGTTGTTTCTATGTCATCTAATGACAGAGAAAAAAAATCTTTAAAGACTTATAAAATCACATGGGTTTCTCTTGGCAGCATTCATTTTCATGGCTCATGCCTAGTTCCTACATACCCTTTAGCCCCTGCGGCCTGAGGTAGTAACTATGGAAATGTGTATATTTGCGGATAATTTCTCAGGGTCATCTTTAAGCTAATGTCAAATGTCTTTTTTCATCATTCTGTTTGTTTTAAAAGTGACAATTAAATATTGAGTGTTATATCAATACACCCTAATTTGGAATCGACAGTAATGTTTTTGCTCAGTTTTTATAACATGTCACAGTCCCTCCTTATTTCCCCATCCCTGTGAGAAGCAAGTACCTACTGCTTTATGGGACTTGAAGAGGATTTAATGTGGTCAGATCACATAAGGCTTCGGGACATTCATAAAAATGTATATATCTTTTTGAAACACAATAAAACCTCATCTAGATAGAAACCATTAATTGCCATCTTTATTTTTCTGAAACAGCTAAGAATCAGGAAAGATAAAAAAATATCAAGCATCAAAAGTCCATACACTGAATTCAGATATTGAGTCGCAGACAGTGTCTGCAGGTCCTCAGCATTTAAATTTTATTTTTCTGTTACAGATGGTTCTGATGTTCATGAATATCCATTTGTTGGGGCCACAGCAAATTCAAAGTGAGGAGTAATAGCAAAGACCTCATAGTGAGGGAGAAGAAAGGCAAAAAAAGATAGTAAATGGATAAATACCATGAAAAGCACAGCATTTGAGGCCCTTTGTGCTCATTACTGATTTCCCCCCATTTGTATTTCTAGTTATCAGGAAAATGCTAATTGTGTACAATATGCTTTAAATAACGTGACATAGAAGCATGCGTATTTTATGTAATTTTCCAGGGTTGAAACATTTTAATAAAATTCTGTTTGGAAGGGTAAACTTTCCACTTCCCAGAATACCAAGCCTCCCCAAATGACTCCCCTCTTCTTGGGCCTTAACTAGTAATGGTTTTAGTTAACAGTATACCTTCAGTCGTTGATCGTATAAATTCTTCATGCATTGTATGGAAACATTTTGGCATATGATTTCACAATAGGGAAGCATACTTTCTGCATCTGTTTTAATGAAACAATGGCTCTGTTCTGACATGTCTGTTCCCTTCCCATCTGGGGTGCTCTCCAATGTCGCATTCAGGAGAGGAAAAGGCCACTGTGTCATGTCATATATGCGGGTCTGGCCGCACTGCCTGCTCACCTCCTGTTTTCCATTTTCACACTCCATAGAGGTGGTGTGGCGCCCCTACCTCCATAGGAAACAAATATGCTAAATATAGGTAACAGGCTATTTACACTTACACAGAATCACTTTTATATTTTAACCAACCTGTGTGTTTTTTTCTGACATAGCTGAGATACGATATAAGCTGGTTGTCACCTCTTAAAATGTAACTATTTTAGACTTGATAGATGATACAACATCTAAAATTAATGCTGGGAAAATGCTACTTGTATTTTTAATACCTATGTACAATTCAGTTTTTAACATTCCTAAGAAATTACTTTTTATTTATTGAAAATTACTGCCTGAATTGTTTGGTTTCTACTGAGCACAGAGGAATTGTTACAGCAATTTGCTGTTAAAGAAACAGAAGATAACAAATAGACCACCGTTTTACATGTGTATTTTATTTCTTGTACTCAGGAGGAGACTGAACTAATGAAGAAAAATAACATTTGTACTTATGTCCTAGAAGAATGTCATACGAACTATTTATTGCTCACTAAGGAAACTAAATTAATGAAGGTGAATTATTAGCTTAATTTATTAGGAATTTAATTTGGGAGCTATTTTCATAGGGATATTGGCCAAGGCAAGAATGATAACGCTATAATGCATAAAGAAACTCAAATGACTTTATAAAGGCAACTATGTATATTTCAATGGAGACAGGTGTTTCTATGGTTTAAATAACATTTATTCAAAATAGACCTGTTGTCAATCCACCTATGCAATCGGTAAGAAAGTATGATTTCTTTAGAGAAATTCATTTTTAAAAGTAGTATTGCTTATCATTGATGGGGCTTGTATCATAACTTATCAATTAGCTTCCATTTCTAAAATACATGCAGAATTGTTTCTGGTACCTGGATATCTGTCCGTGATTAATTTGGAGTCATTAAAGATCAGAAATCAGACTGATCAGAATGTCCCAGGTCTGGTCATTGCAGCCAAGCTCAGTCTTAGAGGCGCCTGAATCACATGGACAATAGCACAGTACATCGTGTGCCTGTGATGGTCCCAGATCCTGAATTCAGTCCACTTGCCCTGGCCTCAAAGGAAGGTATGTCATCCTTGCCTTTGCTGGTCAGCTCCTCCTTTCTCCTTTTTTAAGTGCAGCACGATGGGGAGAGAGAGGTTTCTTGATATCTGTGTGTGAATGAGGGGTTGTGGGGAATGCCAGAATGGGCAACGTAAGGACAAGTCCCTGGAATCTGCTGGGAACCACGTCATATAATCATTGTTTTAGTGATTTATGACATGGGTGGGAGAGTTATGTGAAAAACCTTGTTTCTTCTCTAAAGTGCTGTTTGAAAATTTTAGTAATTTCCACGATAATATGCATGTGGGATCTTTGGATAATTCCTAATGCATGCCATGTATTGCAGATAGAGAAACACATGGGCACTGCATTCCTGCCCCTCGCCCACCTATGCACACCACTGCCCCGGTGGCTGCAGGCTCCTCATGCTGGAAATGAGCACTTTCGTTTTATCTTTAAGCTGTGGCATTTCAGACAAAGTGTTTTAACTTAAGACAGACTTATGGGAAATGCTGGTCTTTTTAGAATACTCAGATAACTTGATTTTATTGACTTTTTATCAGAAAATAATGATGATGAATATTTATTGCCTCGGCGATGTATATGAAACATCCTGCTGGAGGGACCCAAACTCCCGTTTGTTGTAGTTTTAAAGGAGACAGTTACAGAGCTTGAGCACATTGATCTTCCATTGGGAGATCATTAATGAACTAACCTCTCTCATTGACAGAGCACTCAAGACCCCAAAGAGCATGTGATTTCCTGTTTTGCAGTAATTCATTTGAAACATTTACCAAAACCCTTAATGTGCACAGAAGCTGCTAAACTATTTTTAAGTGATGGGTCCTCCTTCCCGCTGCTCTAAACCGCGGCCCTTCTAGTCACGTGCGGAAAGGACACGGCGCGGTCGATGTCCCAGGATCTTGACGAGGACAAAGCACAGAGAGTGAGACTTTAACGGGTTCCTAAGAGCAAGTGCTTTCTATGAGGAAACGTTTGGAAGGGTTATTGATTGTCTGAGGATATTGGGTAAGTTACTAATCTAGGACACTGTTCATTTTTTAAGAATTTAGTCTTAAGTTGCTTACGAAGTTGGTTATAGCAGGAAGGCACGGCTGGCAGCTGCAGATCAATTAAAGAACATCATTGCTTTCAGATTCTGGACATATCTGTTCGATGTGGTATCTCTGTTGAGGAAAGGGTAATATCTGAGCCTCCTGGGCCCCGGTTGAGGGTTTATAGTCTCCAGTGCTCATCCACATGCACTCCAAACTTTAGCCAATTTATGCGTGTTGCTTTGGCCACTGTTCAGCTCCCTTCTAGTTCTGTGACTGTGGGCATGTCACTTGCCTCAGTTCCTTTGTTGTTTGGGGGAATACATGTTGTGAGGTGGCTGATGAGCTTGGATCTGGTCTGTGCTGTCGTTCGATGGAGCACGTGGAGCTGGGCTCCTGGAAACACCGGCTCCTAGGACCTGTCTGCCCCTCATCTTGATCCAGACACAAGGCATCTGTCGATTTATCGAGTGTGGGAAGCTCCTGTGGTGGGCTTTCATCTGTGCTGCTCCATGACCACAACTCGGATTTTGTTGGGATGAGCCCATAAGTGCCCATGGTACTCATCGCCGGGGTGCTCTGTGCACACCCCGCCCTCCCCCAGTGCGGTATATTTTGTATTGAAACAACAGCTCCAGGGTGTATGAGCAGCTATCTGATTCTGTAGGTACTTGTTTCAGACTTAAAAGCCCACATGCACATGTGAATTATTTGCTATAAGGGTTGGATAATTTTTATGTATAATTATAGGCATTTCTAATCTCTGTAAATATAGGGATTGAGTGTTACCATTCTCATTAGGAAAGATAGAGACTTCTTTGGGAAAATAGAAGATTTTTTTTTCTTCCTTGGAGGTGGGAAGTTATAGTACTAATAGCATATTTTTCATAGTGATGGAGAAGAGAAATGTGTATGTCACTACATTAGAAACATACCTTACTACAGGTGATGCTTTCTGAAGTTTTCTATTCTATTATTTTTTATTAAATTTTTTCTACTAAATTTATTTCATGACCCAGTAATGAGTTATACCTTTCAGTTTGGAAAACAGTGTCCTGGACACTCACCCAGGATTGTCCCCCTCACTTGGGCTCACAGTGAAAATCGGGGAGTGTGAGTGTGCCAGCCATTCATAGATGAGGATGCTGATAGTATGATGCTGACAGTGATGACAGTGATGGTGATGATAATGATGATGATGATGGTAATGATGATGGTGATGGAGATGATGGTGAAGATAGTGATGATGGTGATGGAGATGACAATGGTGATGATGGTGATGGAGATGATGGTAGTGATGAGGATGATGGTGCTGATGGTGAGGACTGTCATGATGATGATAATGGTCATGATGATGATGATGATAATGATCATCGTCATGTAGTGATGGAGATGTGTGTGATGTTAATGATGATGGTGGTAATAAGGGTAGTGACGAGGATGATGGTAGTGATGGTGATCACTATGATGCTGTGGTGTTAGTGCCAGCTATTTATTTACATGTTCTTAACAGCATTTTTTAAAATCATAAGACAATGCACCCTTTTTTAAAGTAATAAAGGTATATAAAATAATTAATATTCATCACAAAACTGATTAAAGACAGTTATTAGTCTTCCCTCTCTCTCCAATTTCTCCCCCCACTCTAACTAGGCCACCAATGAAGATGGCCTGCTCTGCTTCCTCTCTTTTTCTGTGCTCATACTTATTTGTAAAAATACTCATTTGTTTTTTAATTTTCTAAAAAAGGAAGTCAATTACTGCGCAGTTTGATTTTCTTACTTAAAAAGAAGTCAAGATCATCATTCCAGACTCTTCTGGCTACTTTTCAGGGCTGACTCTCCACCTTTGCCCGGCTGTTACCTGATTGGTGGGTGTCCTCGTTTCTGGTTGTGGCCCATCCACTTGTGCTGCTAGGTATTTACCTAGACCAACTTTGAGTTCAAAGGATATTTACAAGAGGGTATTGTGGGAGTCAAAGAGTTGTGTAGTTGTAATTGCCAAACTGCCTTCCAGAAAGGTGTCCCGACGATGTCCTCTCATTGATTTGTCTGATGTCTGAGGCTCTGGGGAGCCCTTCGTGCTCCTGCCTTTGCGGCCTCACACAGCTCTGTGCTGTGTTGGCAGCTACCAGCCTGAGGATGGATTGATGAATGAATGCATGAAAGTGTGCAGGCCCAGGCCTTGGAGAGTTCCTTGTGCAGCCCAGCTCCTTAGCCTCTGTGTCTTGTGTTTCCCACCATTGGTCACTAGGATGAATTCATTTGAACAGTAAACATTTGTTTATATCTTCATAGACAGGATAAGAATTTCTCTTGCTTTTGCCTGTTCCCAGCATTTCACACCATTTTGTCTCATATTAACAGAGGTTGAGGAAGTCCTTTTCACCTCCTCCCTTTTAGTTCTGTGGAGACAAAGACCGTATCTTCATCTCCTGTCTTCACAACGACACAGTGCCAAGAAAGTAAAGCTAAATGGTTTTGGAGAATGCAGAAGGGTGTCAATAATCCCTGTGTGTCTGTGAACAAAATCCCCTCTTTCCTCCCATTTTCTCAGACATCCCCGCTATGCTTTGAGTTCCTGTTGTCTGTCCTGAGATGGAGAGACCAGTGGCTGAGTCCTGATTTATCACCATTTGTAGAGGCGGCAGTGGGATGGAAATGGACAGCACCCCAGCTTGTCTGTGAGCTTCCTTGAACTGGCTCTGCCATGGTCCCCTCCTTACCCATAACCTCACTCCCAGGCAGCCTTGAAGGCTTCTCTCTGGAGGTCCTTAGCCTGCTGAGCTGCTCACACGTCATTGCAACGCAACTTGATAATCTGTGGTCGGAAGGAGGTGGACAGAATGGGACGTGCAGCGACAAACACCTCCCAGCCCCATGACTTCAAGGAACTGAGGGTGCTTTCCCACTCCCACTGCATGTGATCCCACCACCCAGACCACTGCCCGTCCCTGGGACACGGACAAGGCTCTGAAGCCTCCCCCGACGTGTTGCTTCTGCTCACTTCTCCTTGGCCACCTCCGATTTCAAGGAGGCAGAGAAGCACAGTTTTATATTGTGCTTGAACAAGAAGAACCTGAAATTGGCAAGCGACCTCCATGGCTGCCACAGGGCTAAGCAAGAAGGCGATGGGAGAAAGGAGGGAGGAAAGTAAGAGATTAGTAACAAATTCTGCCAAAGGAGAAGTTCCAAAACAGCTTTGATTTACAGCAACATCATTGTAACAAATTTATGGCCTCCAAGGTGATTCCTTTGAAGGACAACGGTCATCTCTGGAAAGACGTTCTGTAAAGAACGCTGACGATGTGTCAGCCCATCCCAGCGTCTATAATACATGGCCTGGTCCATGCACCCATTACCATAAACTCAAGCACAGACATCCAGAGGGGAGGACACCTTCATACTGCAACCTCCAGACGCCGCCCACCGCCGAAGCCAACAGGTGTCCTTCAGTCCCCAGGAAGCTGGGAGTCCTGTCTTGGGTTCCTTCCAGGCTCTAGTTCTTTCTAACGTAATTTCTCACTTTAGAATTACATAATGTACTTCTTTCTTAAACATAACTAAGGCAATCACAGCATATTTCCGACAGTGACAGCCCCATTTTAATGCTATGGGATCTTGGGCTGAAATGAAAAGACTTGCTTTTGGGGATTTGCAGTCAAATAGGAGTTTTGACGTGGGGGAGCATGTTGATTTCCACGTAGGATAATTTGATAGATCAACTTAATAATAATGTGTGATTACCGGGCACATACATGGCCACAGCAGACATTAATTCAAACCAGATCCTGTGGCTTTGGTCCTGAGAAGGCAGAGCTGCGGGGACCAGGCTCCCCTGATCCACAGGAGGTAGGGGGTGTCTCTTGCATGACTTGAGGGTATGGGGTGAGGTTGCTTGTCCCCATGACACGGTGGCCTCCATGACCCAGTTGAGAGTTGCAAAACCAAAGTCTCCGAAGGGTTCGGTTTTTTAGAGAGAGTTTTTTAGTGAAATAAGGCAGTGAAACAGACCTCCTCAGTTTTTCAGGATGCTTTTATTTGGTCCCTGGAAGTTTACCAGAAGATTCTAGAAGCACCTTCTCCTTTAGTTGTGCTATGAAAAAAGGGCAGAAATTGTCAAGTGAGTGTAGAGTCATATGAAAGATAATCATCTATAGTTTCTATACAGGCAGAACTGGGGACATGGGTTTGGCTCCAGGCCCTCACAATAAAGCGAGTTGTATCTTAATGCTGGTGGAAGGCCTGCCTTACGTTTGTAAAGATGCCACATCTGTAAAGTGCAGAAAAAGGAAGCATGCTTATGTTTATTCTTTTATCCATTCCACAAACATTTATCCAGTGCCGACTGTGTGCTGAGCATTGATGCAGGTGCTATACAAGCGGTGACCTCTGCAGACAAATGGAGTATAACTCCTGGGCTTACGAATCCAACACATCGTCAGTTTGCCTCTTGGCTAGGACCGTCTGGTTTGTCCTTTTGAAATTGAGAACAAACCACATTTGGGTCAGGCATCTATCCCTGCCCCCCGTGGGCCTTGTTGTAAGGATATAAGTGCAGTCCTCACAAGGCGTGGGAGCCAGGCCCGAGCCACAGTCCTCAAGGTCCTGGCTCCCTGGCTGCCCCCTCTTCTCCGCTTCTTTCCTCCTCTCCTCTGCCTTTGGAAACCCTTTCTGACCTCTGAGAGTAGCTCAGCTTTTTCCTGGAGAAGCCTTCTGGGAGATGGAGGGTCTTCCACTGGTGCGTCCAGCACCGTCCTAGGTGAGCTCGACCAGGCCCTACCTCCAATCTGTCTTGCTCATTGTCCAGGCCTGTGTAGTGGTTCTGACTTCGTCAGTGACGTTTCGGGATTGGCATGGGTTTAAGGACTGTCTGCCACACCTTAGCCTTTGCAAAGATGAGGAATCAGAGGCTCGGGGTATCTTGTGGCTCCTGCATGAGGTTTCCCAGGGTACCTGTTATAGAATTAACTGCTTTGTCCGTGTAGCTCTGCATTCCTCAGTGTGCAGTGTCATTCAATATTTGAATAAATGTATTTCCTATGGTCCTATCTTGTTTACTTTTTCATAAAGGGCATGAAATCATTTGTCAGGAATGTAATCTGTAACTAGCATTACTTCTGTCTTAAAGTCAGACTCATCTTCTATCACTTTGACTTAGGATGACTTTGTGAGGACCAGGAGGTGCAGGAAGTGTGGGGTGGACCTCCATTTCCAGGAACCTACCTGCATTTCCAGTCAGGTTACAGCCATTTAAATCTGCAGCATCCTTTCTTCTTATTCTCTTAGAGAGATACACCTTTTTGTTTTGTGTTAAATATCCATATAGTTGTCAGTCACCCATGTAGTCTTCTGACATGTTGTATATTTTATAAGTCCTTTTTCTTGGAATGGAATGTTAGCCTTCCCAACTATTAGTACAATTAAATGCATTAAAAGAGGGTTTATCAATTAAGGAAATGGTGTGCTGCGGTTGCGGTGCTCAGAGACAGTGACTGTATCTAGCACGTCTATGTCTCTTGCCTGCATCTTGGCAATTAAACCACAGAAGTTGTGTTTTCTGTTGGTTGTGGTGTCCGCATCAACATTCATACAGATACAGTAATTCAGTGTGGGGATGATCAGTGTTTTCCTGAGCTGATTTGCATGTGCATGCCAGATCCAGTTCTGCCATTTTCATGCTATTGAGGAAAACAAAATGACCTTTTACCAAGTTTTTGATTCTGGAAGAGTCTGTGTTTTGAATTTGGAGGGGAGGGGGCTGCAGAACAAAAGGGAAGAAGCAGTAGTTGATTTATACCACAATGTCAGCAACAGTCAGGAACCTGGGATGCTTTTCAGCTGTGATTGTGTCTTCACTCAAGGCTGCTGTATTTGGGCCCCCTGAAATTCCATTGTCAGGAAGCTCCGAGTCTCAAGGAGCCTGCACGCGTACGGTAAGGACCGTAGCACGGCTCAACTATCCTCTGTGTCTCTTCTCTTCTTATCAAGTGTGTGCTGTTTTAATACATGAGATAGCGCATCCCGAATTACGGAATATTACTCAGTTATAGGATTATAGAACAGTAATCCAGAAATAGGTGTTAAAAGCTTACCTAGCTCGCTATTCTTTTAAAGTCCCTCATTTTTTTGATTATTTTCTAAAAAGAAATTAAAAACAAGATGTTATGCAGTCAGTATATTTTTGGATGGCATACAGCTGAAGGGGGTAGTTTACCTTAAACAGTCATAGTGGGAATACACCATTGAAGTTTTCAGCTGGCTTCTTGCAAAGTAATTACCTTGTAGTTATCCCTGCCATTCAGCTAACTTTACATGTGAATGGTGTGTCTGTGCCTCTGTGTTCATCAACCTCATGCTTAGAGTTCTCCCAGGGACTGTTACACTGACAGAGTATTAGTATTATTAGTATTTCTGTATAGAGAAAAGAAGAAGGAAGGGAAAGGGCCACTGGAAAGGAGTTGCACTGTGGTACATAGATATCAGTAAATGCTTCGGAGTCAAAGTGACTGCCTGCCTTGTGGAGGGTTCCTTTGCAGGGTCTCCTAGAGGCGAAAGGCACCACAGTTCCTGGTCCAAGCCCAAGGCCAGCCTGTGTGCATGGGGAAGTCCTCAGCCTGCATACCTTATAGAATATAGGTGCTGGGCATTGGGAATAAATCGGGGCAGCTCATCAGCACATGTGGGCTTTAATATCCTTTAAAAAGTGTCGTTTTTGAACGTTAGTCACGGGTCTGTTTTTGTTTGTTTTGTTTTGTGTTGTTTTAATTGAAGGGCACACATTTCTAGTTATGACCTCTTTTAGACATCTTTTAAATATATATATATATATATAGATAGATATATTGATATCAGAGAGGAAGGGAAAGGGATAGAGAGATAGAAATAACAACAATAAGAGAGAATCATTGATTGGCTGCCTCCTGCACAGCCCACATAGGGGGATTGAGCCCACAACCCAGGCATGTGCCCTGACTGGGAATTGAACCTGTGACCTCCTGATTCATAGGTCAGTGCTCAACCACTGAGCCTTGCTGGCTGGGCTCTTCGGGCATCTTTTGCTCAATTATACTTCAGCCAAAGGTGTGCCACACAACAAAATAGAGACCCACGTACTATTTCTTTTTGCTTGTTGATTTTTTTTTTTGCTTTTTGGAAGAGTTCAACATATAGGAAGTGATATACTATAAGGGTGGGTTTTTGTTTGTTTGAATATATTAAACTATTTTAAATTTACTGGAGGGAGCAGTTTTCCTGAGAGAATGTTAAACGGCGGCAGAGAGGTGTTTTGGGAAGATGTCTACTTCGGCCACGACACCCGTTCATGCGACATTTGCGATCTTACAAGCAGTTATTTTTGTAAGAAAAATGCTTCTCTCAGTGGGGTCATTTTCTTGCAGTTCACCACGGAGGTGGACCCCTTGGCTCGCCATGCGTGTGTACTTGAATAAGTGGAAACACTTTAAGAAAAGTAAACCGCGTGCTTCTCTACTGTCGTTTTTGATTTGAGCTGTGCTGCGACGGTCCTTGGAAGCCGTCACGGACTGCAGAGCCTGCCTGACCCGTTCGAGCACACATTATCATAATCTCACTGTCGTCCGGCCACCGAGTTAATGTACTTACAAATGACAGAGAAAGTGTGTTACATGACCTTAGGGTTTTCAAAAATTAAATGACGTCGCAGGTCGTATTTCAAAGAATAGCCAAGGAGAATGGTTTTCTTCCCTGCATAAAGTGTCACCACGCATAGCAACAGGATATTGTATTTCTTTTTTATTACTCAAAAATGCGAAGCTTTTAAACTCCTAGATTCCCCACATAAAATTTAATATTGGGGTAGAGAATGAAATACCGGTGGGTAAATCTGCTCCTCCGCCTGCTCTCCGCTTGCCCGGCCTGCCTTCGGTCCCCTCTGCA
>PVJC01000008.1:185000-263339 GCA_004026665.1 Murina feae
GACAGCCAGGACAGAGTCTGTTTTGTTTCTGTTTTAAAACCTTTTCCTGGAAGTTGTCTTGACCAAACCCCATACATTCTCCAACACATGGTCGCGGGGCGGACTCAGGGCCCCAGCCAGTGCTGCCTTTCGGAAGCAATCGAAAAAGGAAATGTCCTAGGACTAGGAATAGTGGCTTAGGTTAAACTTCTAAGAAAGAAAATGAAGGCTAGGGTAAGGGGCCCTGAGAACCCCCTAATTAGGGTGCATTGTTGCAGCCTCAGAGAAAAACACCATGAAGAGGGCTCCAGGCTGAGCCTGGGCTGAGATGCCAGCACCTCTTTATTTAGCCGCAGACCGTGTCTGCAGCTTCTAGGAAGGATGCAAATGAGGCACGCAATCCATGCACCTGCTGAATCCGTGTCTCCGGGTGCCCCAGGCATTGGGGCCCAGCCTGCCGGAGCCCCGTCACCCTCTGCTCAATAATGCAGGGGGAGTTTGCTCTACCAAAGTGTCACCTGTCTAGGTGAGTCGTGCCAGTGTCGATCCGAAGTGACAGCCATCTTTGAGTCCCCACATCTCTAAGTGACTTCTCTTTTATCATTCATGTTAGAAAGGTAACACTCTCGACAAGATTGTTTCCTCTCCCCCGGCCTGTGTCTCAGCATCACCCCACCCCCCTCCAGGTCTCCCTGGCCCATACCCACCGCACACCTGATCAAACCGAGATCACTGACAAAGGCTTCCTTCTCCAAATAAATGAGCCCGACTAGCCTGGGAACGTTCATGAAGAAAGCGAGGGAAATGCTGATGAGTAAGGCTAATGAATCAGGGACCGGAGATCCTCCTGGAGGCAGATCCCGGGATCTCGCCGCATTCCTTCCCCGAGAAGAATGGATGGAAGTCGGTTGTGTGGCATGATTTTAACATCTGTCCTACCCTTCACGGTCATTTGTATTTGTAATGGAACCAGGTTAAATACTTCCATTCTGATGCTGCCGGCAGGGATGGAAATGAACATTTCAATGAAATCATCCGGACTGATTCATCTGCGCTCCGTTGGTGATGGAGCCCTAATGAGAATGCTGGGACACAGGGTTTATCACACGAGGAGGAGGAGTCAGTAAATCTCGGAGATTAGAATCGCTGCAGAGCTCCCCACGCATGCACGGAGCCCCTCACAGACCTCTGCCAGTGATGTGACTGAGGCAGGGACAGGGAGCTGGCCGGGTGGCCAGGCCTGTCTCCCCTCTAATAGGCCACTAGGAAGCATTCTCTCCAGCTGGTGAAACACCAGCATGGCCCCCGGACGTTTCTGAAGACCCTGTCTCGGGGACTGAAAGGCAGGACCCAGACTCGGCTTTCTTCATGTCCCTGTAGTTATAAATGTCCACTTTTACCATGGCCTTCTCTTCGCCTAGGCAGTCCTTTGCTCCCTTAGTTGTCTATGTGAAGCAGAGCCATTGTGTTTGAACTGCTGGGGCTCTTGAACGTCTGTAACTTTGGAACTCAGGCCCCTTTCCCTGTGTGTCCTCCGCATGACACTGTGCCTCAGGCGAAGCCGCAGGCCGTCTCGCCTGAGGGACCCTCAGATGCCAAGGGTCCTGTGGCAGCAGTGTGAATTCACGTTCATTAATGCGGATTACTCAATGTATTTTCAGACTGAATTGCTGTATCCATATGTTGTGTTTTCCCATGTTCCCACCTTTCTTCTGTCGAGACGATATTGCTTAAAATCCAAGTGAGTTAAACGTGGGAACATTTAGTCAGTTGGCCTATTAGGTTAACTGCCAGGATCTGAATGATTCCAAATATTAAAATGGAAGGCGCAGCCGAAGCTGAGCCCCTTCTGTTGAAGGAACACGTTGTGTCATTCACTTTCCATCAGGGTGTCCTGTCGAGCAGGAGCACACATGACACGTATATGATACTGTGTGTGAATGGGTACTCTGAGGAGCCGGGGGGACCTGCTGGGTTTTAAAGGATAGTGTTAAAGCCGACGTTTAGAAAGCATATCTTGTTCAGGGGAAGCCCACTTTGGATTGCTGCTCCCGCTTACTAGTACCTGTCCGGGGTTGATGGTGAGGAGTGGTAGTTCTGGAGACTTCGCCCCCTGGACTGGAAAACAGGATGGTTCGGGGAGACACCTTAGGTTGTGCGTAATTGGGATGCAGATGAAATGCCAGTTCGGGGAGGGGACGCAAACCTAATTGCTCAGAGCCCATGTTACTGAGACTCGAGGGAATTTGGAACTTGACTACATTTAGCTTAAAAAACAAATACAGCTGTTGCTTCCCAAGTCTTAACATGACTGTTGAACAGAGTAAATCTTGTTTTCTTCAAAGAAACAAAGATGTTTTAAAAAATGGGCTGTGATTTGAGAAACATAATTTTTATCTAATTTGCTGAAGATAAGATGCATGTGCCTCATTGTGTAATTACACTTTGAGATGGACACATTTTTTCAGACACTGTGTGCATTTAACTATAAACCATCAGGGTGCACATACTAGCATCAGATTCAGCTCTGGCTTGGACCATACACATCGCATATGTCCACTCTTGTTAGAATGCACAGAATTTCATGCTGCTCCAGGTGACAGCACACCTTCAGGGACATGCTGGCATCCAAAGGCACATTTCATGACAAAAAATATTAACAAGATTTAATTTTTTTAAGAAAAGTGAAATCTAACCATAAGATCCAATTGTCTCATTCCCATTTTGGAAATAACAGGGTCTGTGTAGTTTTAATTTTTCATTCACTCTCACATGCACACACACATGTATACACTCCTCTCCCATGCATACATACCCACCCACACATGTACACATGCCCACACGTGCACACAGCCCCATACACATGCACACACATGTACCCACACATACATAGCCACACATGTACACACATGCACAAACTCCCACGTGCACACACAGCCACACATACATGCACAACCATGCATGCACACACTCATGTGTGTGCACACACATATGCATGCACTCATACCCATGCATGCAAGCACACATATGCACTCACACTCATCCACACATGCATACACACCCACACATGTACTCCCCACAAAGCACATATGCTCACACACACATGCATGCACTCCCATGCTAGCACATGGAGACTGGTAGCACCTTCTCTCCTACATTGCGGGGACTGCTGTGAGCGCCTTCCTGTAGTGTCCTCCAGGTCTGTAAAGCAGCTGTGACCATCCTCCCTCTGATGACATGTTGGCATCCCGTGTCACACGTGATGTGTGCTCAGTGTCATACTCACACCACGTGCCAGGCTCAAAAAGGGCAGGGAGTGAAGGCAAAGCTGTGTTGACACAGAAAGAAAGCAAAAAAAATGACGTGGAGGCTTTGTTTTATTTGACTGGGAGGTCGTTTGTTTCTGTAAGTAATTGTAAAAGGGGGATTTCATGCTGCAGCTACCATCCCCAAGCACACTCATTCATCAGATTCCAGGTGGCGGGGTGAGGGCCCCAGGGAGCTGAGAGTACCCAGGGGGACAGTTTTAGGGAAAAGCATACATCAGGTTTACTTTATTTTCTGAGATACAGGAGCCTACCTCATAACACATTTTTAGTTTAAAAATTGCACTCATTTACCTGTGAAGTATATTGTTCTCATAATTTCATCACCAGAAATAAAAATTTCTACAAATACTATAGAACATTCTGGTACATTTGAACGCATATGAGCTAGAGATTTTTTAGAAAATTGAAGTTTGTAATGAAAACAAAGATCACGACAAATAATGACCCAAATTTAGAAGTTTCTATGAGTCCTGGCTCTCCCTCTCTCCTTCCTTTCCTCCCTCTCTCTCTCTGTCTCTCCCTCTGTCTAAATTTTTTAATAAAGCATCTAGGAACACAGTTATGAGAATTCACTGATAATAGTGAATTCTGTAGAAAATAAGCATAACTATTACAGTTAGAGCAGATGTTGCCTGTCATGACAGCATGGATGCAACTTTAGTTCAGACACCACTGTGGTTATTAAGGGAATATCAAGGAAGTCAGGTGTTGTGTATGGAAGTGATTATGTGGGGCATGTTAACTTGTGGTGTAACCATTGGTACATAATTTCTATGTGACTGTCACCTATCCTATCTAATAAAAGAGTAATATGCAAATTAGGCATCACTCCATGACAAATATGGCCTCCCCCATGGCCACAAGATGGCCACCCCCATAGCCACAAGATGGTGGCACCCAGTCTGGCTCAGCCCTGCCACTGAAGTGGTCAGGCCTGTTAGCCAGGCAGGTGGGGGAGGTGGGGAGCCCGAGGGGTGAAACAGGCGATCAGAGAGGGGTGGGGGTCCCCTGCCAAGGCCAAAGGCCTCGTGCATGGGCAAGGGTGGATCTGGTGATCGGAGGAGGCAGGGGTGGAGCCGGTGATTGGAGTGATATGAGGGTACCCTACCCAGGCATAAGGTCTGGGCCACAGTCCTCAGGCCTGGGCAGGGGCAAGGCCGGAGATCACAGGGGCCTGGGCTCCACAGAGCCAGTGATCAGAGGGGCAGGGGCGGAGCCTGCGATCATAGGGGACTGGGCACCGGTGGAGCCAGCAAAGCAAGGGTCTGGGGGTCCCCTGCCTAGGCCTGCAGTCTTGGCCAGAGACTGCCAGTGGGGCAAAGGAAGAGCTGGCGATAGCAGGGGCAGGATCGGAGCCAGTGATCGTAGAGGCCTGGGCTCTGTGAAGCCGGCGATCAGAGGGGTTTGGGCGTCTTCTGCCCAGATTGCATCCTCAGCCAGAGGTTACAGGCCTGGGCAAGGGTGAAGCTGGGATTGGAAGGGCAGGGGTGGAGCCGGTGATCGGAGTGAACTACACAGAAAACACCTTTTCTGACCGCTCATTGGCTAAGCTCCCTGTATGCTACTGGTAATATTCTTAGTAACTTGGGTAATAAGAATCAAAAAAGGTGATCTAAGGTTTTTCCACCATACTCCTGGAGAAAAAAAATGAAGGTCCACTGCTGGAGGGCTAAGAAATGTTATATCCTGTCCAAGCCGGTTTGGCTCAGTGCATAATGCCTCATCCTGCCGACTTCAGGGTCTGGGTTCAATTCTGACCAAGGGCATGTACCTAGGTTGCAGGCTCCTTCCTGGCCAGGGTCCAGGTCAGGGCATATGCAGGAGGCAACCAATCAAAGCGTTCCTCTCACTTTGATGTTTCTCTCTGTTTTCCCCTTCTCTTCCACATTCTCTAAAAATCAATGGAAACATATCGTCAGGTGAGGATAAAAAAGAAAGAAAGAAATGTCATATCCTATGAAAGACACATCTTGAAAATGCCTAAAGAAAGTTGTCATTTTTTCATGGTGAAGGGACTGGAGTCCGTGTTGATGAAAACATCTTGGTGGCTGTGGTGACTGGCAGTGGCTGCAGCAGTGGGGTGATGGGGCTGGTGGTTTCCCCCGATTAGCCTGGTCACCTCCCACAAAGGGAGGCCAGACCTTGGCTTAGGCCCACTCCCCAAGGGGAGGACCCCTGAGGGCTCCCAATATGTGAGAGTGGGCAGGGTGGGCTGAGGAACCCCCCCTTCCCCGATGCATGAATTTCATGCACCGGGCCCCTAGTTTAAAGATAAAGGCTCCCCACATTGTCTTTGAAAAGTTAGTCTCCGGTCAATGCTTGTGGGTTCGGGTGTGTTCACACATGCTTACTTCATGCCCCAACCCCATTTCTCTTCTTCTATCCTGTGCTTTTATGAGAATGAGCTACTGGGTTGAAGATGGAAGCATTTCTGGGACATAAGTCCTGTGTGGGGTTCAGAAACTATGGGAACCCTTTTCCCCCTCATCTCTCATAGCCACACCCTTAGCGAAGGCAGCACGGCTCACTTTCTAACAGGGGGCAGGACGTTTTGTTGGAGAACCTCAGGGTGCTAGTGCCAAGGGGCAAAGTGACTCGGTCCGGAGATAGTCATTGCTGGTCCTTCATGAGAGCCAGATGTCCTTCTTGAAGGCCATATGTATGGTGTGCATGGTGTGGATGGGTGCTAATGGGGTTACCTTTCTTTGCTTGTTTTCAGCTGTGTGGCCTGGAGAAGTATTTCATGCAAGGTCCCTCGCTGGATTTCTAAATGGTATCCATCAGGGTCACTTACCTATAATTCCAACTGGGTCCTGTGAGGGGTGTGTCGCCCCTCAGATACAGAGTGAGGACCTGCCCTCCCTCACTGTTTGCTCTTCTCACTTCATTTCCACTTCTCTTTTAATTTTTCAAGGCTCTCCTGTATTTTCTCTTCTTTTTCTTCCTGACATGGCTGAAAATCAGAAAAGCTTTTGGTCTTTTCAATAACAGTTTAAACTCGAATTTGAGCTCTCCACTTGTATAATTATATTGCTGTAGCATGCGGCCATCTCCAGACCTAAGATCAATCCCTGATGTGCTCATTGGGAGGGGCCTCAAAATGAGGCGCCTTATTTCTCACTTAACTTGAAATTAAATTCTGAGGCCGTGAGAAGGAGAAATTGTATTTATGTTCAGGAAGTTACCTGTGGATAACTAATTAAATTAGAATTGGGTAAAAACCAGAGGCCATTTTATTGTGATTCTTAAAAATGGATTCTGTTGGATTATAAGTAAAGAAGTAATTCTGTTATGAATCAGGTGCTTTCACGATTGGAACAGGGCAACTGACATTGACCATAGTGGTAGAAAAATGTTTGCTCACCTGATGTCAGAGCAGAAGTGGCCTCTCAGCTCTTCGCTCAGTAGAGTCAAACATCCTGCAAAAAACCGTAACTCATGTCCGATGAATGAAGATGCTGCCTGAATGTTAGTGTCCTTTTGGAGGAGGGAGGAAGCAGCTCCGTGTCTGTGTTCTCTGCCTTTTTCATTTCTCAATATTTTCTAACTTTGATTGAAACCTCCCACTATCTCTGAAACAGAGGTGAAGTGACTCTCCAAGTGACTGGTTGTAGATTTGGATGGAAGTGTGTTACAAGATTCTACCGTGAATCGAGGCTGGGCATTCACCCCTCAGGTGTGTGGGGGCCCCTTTTGGGAGTTGGCCCCTTGGAGTCCGTGTATTTTGATATAATGGCCATCTGTTCATGGATATCATGTTTGCAGGTGTAAGACCTAGTTTGGTGTAGATAAACATGTAATTTGGTCTGATTGCATAGCTTCACCAGGTGGCAAAACAATAGCAAAGCATGGCATTTACGGTAAGCCAGTAACCAAGCAGGGGCTGGAGGCCTGGGCTGTCTACTTGTCACCTCTCCATATCTGTTTTCCTCATTCACAGCCAATTCTCAATTCTGCAAGCTCGTGAGGAGAGAAGGGATGGGATCCGCCATTTCCCAGCCCATTCTCATCATGTCCATCCACTACCTCCCCTCCAGGTCTTGGGAAGGCTGCTAACCAGAACAGTGGCCTCTGCCCTGTGTGAGCCTGGACTGAAGGCTGACCTGCGCCACGGGTGACCACTGATCTGCTGGGCTGGTGGCTCCAGAGGGTCCCTGCAGCTGCTCCTGTCTGAAGCCCCAACACCCTCCTCTCCTGGCTGGGCAGCTCCTAGGAGGGGCAGGAATGCAGGGCGGGCAGGAGGGTTGGGTATCTGGAGTTAGACCCATAGTGTTCTCACCACCCTCAGTGCTCTCACCACCCCTTTACTTTTTAATATTTTCTTTTTGTTGTTTTGTTTATTTGTTGTTGATTTTTTAGGACTACTTTCAAATAGTTTCAAAAATGGTAAAGATAAGCAAAGCCTGGCCCACACACCTCCCCAGGCTGGGCCCTGCCCTCCTAAACTCCCTCATTTCAACGTCTGGCCAGTGGCTGCCAACTGTTTTGTTCCAGAAATGGTTGTCAAATGGACAGTTGTATTTATTTATTATGTTTGTTAAGCTGAAAACAGCAAACAAAATTTTTGAAAATATGGACACTCCTCAACAGCCATTGCACTCCTCACATGAGCCAGGCACTCCCCACTATAAATAACCCGTGTGACCAACATTCTCTAAAGGGAGTTTTCCACAGTGTGCAGTCTTGTCTTTTGCCTTTTTCATCTAATGACTTTGCCCATGTCATCAAAGCATACTTCATGATGCTGGGACAATACTGCATCGCAGGACTCAACGACAGGTGACGAAACCGCCGCTCACTGCTGACAGCTGAGATGGCAGTCACTTCCCGTGGAGCATCGTTGTGCACATGCATGGTCTGCATTTCGTGTCTTTAAACTCTGCTTCCAGAAGTAAAATTATTGGGCTGAAGGGTGTCAACATTTTAAAGATTCTCTCCTTTTACTCTCTTTCATCAAGATTCTCTCATGTGGAGCAGCGTGACTGGCACAGGAGAAGTTTCTAAATATTTTTTTTTATTCTCAAGTAATTTATTAATCTCTTTCCATCCAGCTTTTTAAAAACAATTTTCTATTTTTCCGTTTTAGTTGACATCAGGGTTTCTGAATACTCAGTACAGAATTATTTTGGGTCACTGATTCATCCAAAGACGTTTCCTGGAGGTTTCGCTGGCAATGGGATGCTGATAGGACAAAGGACAGTGACTTGGTCCTGATGGTGACTGGGTGGCAACATCTGGGACTGAGGTCAGGTGACCCAAATTCCAGTCCTGTATCCACTGTTTCCCATGCAATTTGGGGAAGTCAGTCAGCTTCTCCAAGATTCAGTTTTCTCATCTGCAAAATAGGCATTTTGGTGATGCCACCTGGCAGGGTCCTGTGGGTTAGAGGGAGATGATCAAATGAAAATAGCCCCTTGGGCACCAGGCGTGGTTGTCATTGGCTGTGCCTGTGCACGGGCATGTGTGTGCACTTACAGTGACTGTGTGTGCCCCCACTCTGGACTGCTTGCCACTGGCATCTGAAGTCCTCCATCCACAGGTGCTGAAGCTCTCCTGTCGCCTGCCTGCCCCACTTCCGCCCCATGGGCAGACAAGATGGTCTCTGTCCTGTCCTCTCAAACATCCCTGAAACATAAGTGCGCTTTGCCACATTCCCTTAGGATCCGGCTCTGATAATGTGATAATGAGTGATTACATTTAATGAGACACCCTTCTCAGGTCATATCAGTGTATTTTAATAGAGCCTTTCTGGAAAATATCTTAACCCCCAATTTCCCAAGGAGTTAGGGGAACACTACTTCAGGTAGTTATCCTCTCACAAAATAATGAAAATAATAAAAAGTAAGTAAAATAGATCGGTCAAATAAGAGGTGAGGCATGCCATTTTATGTCCCTGAGGGATTAACAAGGTATGGCACACGACGTTAAAGAATCTAAAATGTCCTGCAGCAAAATGTCCTGCAGCAAAAATGTCAGGTTTTATCTAATGATTTAGATGCCTTCCAACCCTCTCACTCACAGGACAGCTGTCAATATCTTGCAGTGTCCCCTGGGAAATGCTGCCTTCAATCAAGAAGTCAGTGTGCTGTGCACACGTAGCCTGGACTAGGCTGCCGGAGCACACACTACTGGCCTTGTTAAAATCAGAGCCTATTTTTATTGTAGTAAAATACTCATGACATAAAAGTGGCCATTTTCGCCATTCGTAAGTGTCCAGTTCAGTGACATCACCGCGCAGCCATCACACCTGCCACCTGTAGAACTTTACCTCTTCCTTCCCACCGAAGCTCTGTCCACATTAAAGAGCTCCTGGGCACCCACCTCAGCCTGGCACCCACCCTCTGCGTTCTCTCTCTGTGGATCTGACTCCTCTGGGTGCTCATGTAAGTGGAATCACACAGCATGTGTCCTTTGTGACCGACTCGTTTCACTGAGCGCAGTGTCCTCAAGGCCCATCCATGTTGTAGCAGGGGTCAGGATTTCCTTTCTTTTCACAGGTAACACGCCATATTCTACCTGTCCATGCATCTGTCTGTCAGGGGACATTTGGGTTGTTTCCCCCCTGCTGGCTCCTTCAAATAATGCTTCTTTGTACCACCTGGCTCTATGACATCTGCCTGGTGTCCCCTCTGGGTGACGTCTGCTCCCTCCAGGTAGGGGCCTGGGGTGCTAGGAGGCCTCCTCCTTTTGAGGGAGGGTCAGAGCATTTTTATCACTTGTCACTGAGGAGTCTTTGTACTTGGGGAAACTGTGTATTTCTGTCTGTGGAATACCTTGCCCTAAAAGTTGACAGCCAGTTCCCACCTGGTGGGAAGGCATGAGGGACGCTTAGGAAAGGAGAAGCCTGCAGGAGGTTCCTTCCTTTCCTGCCCAGCGGCATCCCCACGCGATGACTTCAGGAGGACCTACACTCCCATTGAGGCTCCTTCCTTGCAGGGTCTTCTCCCAGGAGAGAGACTGTCCTGGTTGAAACCTAATTTCTAGCTCCGAGGTGTAGCGTGGGTGGTCACTTAGAGGTGATAGCCTTGGGGCCTGGGAGCTCATGGAGAAACATGGTGTGCATGCCGGGGAAGCCGTGTCCTTGAACGTGATGTACTTCTCACCGTGTGTCATTTTTCTGCCCTAGCTTATGTTCCCGAGGAAGAATTGAAAGCAGCAGAAATAGATGAAGAAAACGTGGAGGAGGATGGGCTGTCCCTGGACATTCAGGACAGTGACTACGTGGGCGGTGACGAAGCCGAGATCAAAGAGGCTCCGAGCTACCAGGACTCCCCTATCAGCACGGCCACCAACCAGGACGCCGGCTACGGGTCGCCTTTCAGTGAAAACAGTGATCAGCTCGCCCATTTCAAAAGCTCCTCCTCCAGAGAAGACAAAGAGGACCCACAGGGTCCAGACAGCGCCTCCTACCCCCAGGACAGCCTGGCACAAATCAAGGCCGTCTACGCAAACTTATTCTCAGAGTCCTGCTGGTCCAGCTTAGCACTGGATTTAAAGAAGTCCGGTTCGACCACCAGCAGCAATGATGTGGGCCCCAAGGAGAGCTCCACCCCGACCCCCACGCCCCCTGCCACAACGACGGTGGGGACCACGGGCACCACCGCCAGCACACCCAGCTCCAGCTCCAGCACCAGTTCTAGCACCAGCACCAGCACCAGCAACAGCGGCGGCTCGGGCTATGACTGGCATCAGGCCGCGCTGGCCAAGACGCTGCAGCAGACGTCCACGTACGGGCTGCTGCCTGAGCCCAGCCTGTTCAGCACCGTGCAGCTCTACCGACAGAACAACAAGCTGTACGGCTCGGTGTTTACGGGAGCCAGCAAGTTCCGCTGCAAGGACTGCAGCGCCGCCTACGACACGCTGGTGGAGCTGACGGTGCACATGAACGAGACGGGCCACTACCGCGACGACAATAGGGACAAGGACTCCGAGAAGACCAAGCGGTGGTCCAAGCCCAGGAAACGCTCCCTGATGGAAATGGAAGGGAAGGAGGACGCCCAGAAGGTGCTCAAGTGCATGTACTGTGGCCACTCCTTCGAGTCCCTACAAGACCTGAGTGTCCACATGATCAAGACTAAGCATTACCAGAAAGTGCCTCTGAAGGAGCCAGTACCAGCCATCACCAAACTGGTCCCTTCCACGAAAAAGCGAGCCCTTCAGGACCTGGCATCCCCGTGCTCCCCCGAGCCAGCAGGGGTCGCTGCAGAGGCTGCCCTGAGTGAGTCAGCCAAGGACCAGAAGACCGCCAACCCCTACGTGACACCCAACAACCGCTACGGCTACCAGAACGGCGCCAGTTACACCTGGCAGTTCGAGGCCCGCAAAGCGCAGATCCTCAAGTGCATGGAGTGCGGCAGCTCCCACGACACCTTGCAGCAGCTCACCGCCCACATGATGGTCACCGGCCACTTCCTGAAGGTGACCACTTCCGCCTCCAAGAAGGGGAAGCAGCTGGTGCTGGACCCTGTGGTGGAGGAGAAGATCCAGTCCATCCCTCTGCCCCCCACCACGCACACCCGGCTCCCCACCTCCCACATCAAAAAGCAGCCCGACTCGCCGGCGGGGTCCACGACCTCTGAGGAGAAGAAGGAACCAGACAAGGAGAAGGTGCCAGTGGCAGGCGACACGGAGAAGAAGATCAAAGAGGAGAGCGAAGACTCCTCCGAGAAGTTTGAACCCACCACGCTCTATCAGTACCTCCGCGAGGAGGACCTGGACGACAGCCCCAAGGGCGGGGTGGACATCCTGAAGTCCCTGGAGAACACGGTCTCCACAGCCATCAGCAAAGCCCAGAACGGCGCGCCCTCGTGGGGCGGCTACCCCAGCATCCACGCGGCCTACCAGCTGCCGGGCGCCGTGAAGCCACTGCCAGCCGTGCAGAGCGTGCAGATGCAGCCATCCTATGCCGGCAGTGTGAAGTCACTGTCCTCGGAGCACAACGCGCTGCTGCACTCCCCGGGGAGCCTCACGCCGCCGCCCCACAAGAGCAACGTGTCAGCCATGGAGGAGCTAGTGGAGAAGGTCACAGGCAAGGTCAATGTGAAGAAGGAGGAGAGGCCCATGGAGAAGGAGAAGGGCTCACCAGCCAAGGCCATATCCCCCGTGGCCAAAGAGAATAAGGATTTCCCTAGGACGGAGGACAGCAGCAGCAAAACCCAACAGAAGAAGGGCCCGGAGGTGGAGGTGGGCAAGGCCAAGAAGGAGGGTGTGGTGGAGGCCCACACCCCCAACGGCACTGAGCCACTCAAAGCCAAAGTCACCAATGGCTGCAGCAGCCTGGGCATCATCACGGACCACTCGCCGGAGCCGTCGTTCATCAGCCCTCTGAGCGCGCTGCAGTCCATCATGAACACACACCTGGGCAAAGTGTCCAAGCCCGTGAGCCCCTCGCTGGACCCGCTGGCGATGCTGTACAAAATCAGCAACAGCATGCTGGACAAGCCCATCTACCCCGCCACCCCCGCCAAGCAGGCCGACGCCATCGACCGTTACTACTACGAGAACAGCGACCAGCCCATCGACCTGACCAAGGCCAAGAGCAAGCCCCTGGTCTCCGGCGTGGCCGACGCGGTGTCTTCGCCCCTGCGGGAGAGCGCGCTCATGGACATCTCTGACATGGTGAAGAACCTCACGGGCCGGCTCACCCCCAAGTCCTCCACGCCCTCCACAGTGTCTGAGAAGTCAGATGCCGATGCCAGCAGCTTCGAGGAGGCGCTGGACGAGCTGTCGCCTGTTCATAAGCGGAAGGGCCGCCAGTCCAACTGGAACCCCCAGCACCTGCTCATCCTGCAGGCCCAGTTCGCCTCCAGCCTGCGGGAGACGCCCGAGGGGAAGTACATCCTGTCGGACCTGGGCCCGCAGGAGCGGGTGCACATCTCCAAGTTCACGGGGCTGTCCATGACCACCATCAGCCACTGGCTGGCCAACGTGAAGTACCAGCTAAGGAGGACAGGCGGGACCAAGTTCCTGAAGAACCTGGACACAGGGCACCCTGTGTTCTTCTGCAACGATTGTGCCTCTCAGTTCAGAACTGCACCCACGTACATCAGTCACCTAGAGACGCACCTGGGCTTCAGCCTGAAGGACCTCTCCAAGCTGCCCCTCAACCAGATTCAGGACCAGCAGAGTGTCTCAAAGGTCCTGGCCAGCAAGGCCGTGGGCCCGGTGGGGGCTGCCGAGGACGATCTGGGCTCCACATTCCAGTGTAAGCTGTGCAACCGGACTTTTGCGAGCAAACACGCAGTCAAACTGCACCTTAGCAAGACCCACGGCAAGTCCCCGGAGGACCACCTGATCTACGTGACAGAGTTGGAGAAACAGTAGCGGCCTGGTACTCGAGGGACCCCGCCCGGCACATTGCACTAAACGTCTTCACACTGCACTAGGCCCGGCCTGAGCCTCCGAAATCAGCCTTTCTGGGTTGCCGAATGGCCTGCCTGGACCTCGGTTTTTCTTACACACGTTTTGTAGCTATATTTATATGCTCTTTGTCTGATTGCGCATGTCATTTTTCTTTTTCCGTGAGTCAAAGTCTGACCTTTATTTTCAACATCTGTTCTTGATGTTAAGCTATCTTTTGTAAGAAATGATGGGGCACACTACTCAGAGACACCAACTTAGCAGGAAAGAAAGACACAAATAGCAATGATAAAAACATCCTAAGCATTACAAAGTTGCCATTACAATAAAGGTCATAGGACCTAGTGGTGTCAAATTTAACCCTTTGGGGACTGTAATCGCATCTCCGTGCCTTTCACTCCAAAAAAAAAAAAAAAAAAAAAAAAAGAAAAGGCTTAAAGGCATTTCATTCAGATCAAAAGCTGTGTCAGACACAAAACTTATTTAATAATTAAAAAATGAGCTTTTATATGCAGACTGGTTTGTGAAGGGAACATGCATGCCGCTGTTGGAAGACAGAAGTTGTCTAGGACTTGCGGGGTTAGGAAGCCACAACGTCACACGTTCAAAACAAAAACAAAACAAAACAACAACAAAAAAAACTAACAACCAACACCCCAGTTGCCACTATGCCCAGACCCTCTGGATGCTGAAGAAAATGCCACTTTTGGCAAAAAAAAAAAAAAAAAGAAAGAAAAAAGTATGCAAGCTATTATTTAAAATTGTGTAAAAATGCTATTTCTTTTTTTCCCCTGTAAAATACTGCGGTTTATAGTTATTTACAAATGTAAGCTTTGGTACAAGCTGACCTTTCTATAGCGCGCTGCATTGATAAATGAAAAAAAAAAATGGGGCAAATGTCGGAGTACTTCCCTTATAAATTGGCAGCATCCGCTTAAAAACTCCTCTATCCTACCATCCTGAATGGTTATCTATCCTACCATTTTAACCTATCCAACTTTCTTTGTACCTTCTGGCTGTATGCTTTCTCTTTTAACTTTTTATATTGTCATTTTATATTAAATTTCTGTGTATATAATGTAAAACCACAATTTTTGAATAAAAATTAGTTCCTGCAGCTTGATTTAAATAGAGAAATTTTACTGGCGTTTGCATCTCTCCAGATGCATGTATATCAGACAAAAAAATAAATGAAGATGAAGCAAGGCACTATTAATTATATGTTTGATGTTCTGTCGTTAATATTGTACAGTACATTTGGGTTCACACAATTCAATCCACTGGTTTCTCAACTGTAAAATAAATCTTCACGCCGTTCTTGGTTTACGTCGATTGTCATGTCGTCATTCTTCCGCCTCGGGAGATGTTATTTCAGCAGCGAGAGGTCTTGCTGATGCAATCGACCAATGGAAATCCCACTCAGAATCATCATTTTGTGATTTGTGTGCTGACATGCCTTCACTCAAATGATAAGTATTGCGCTTTTAGAAATGATAATTAGCATTTTTAACTCCACTGGGTGCCACCGAGTTGAACTGTTGAACGATGGGTGTTTAGTCCGTAGAGAGCCTTATGCCTGCACGTGGAGAACCCTCATGGACCGTTACAGGTGTTCCCAGTGTGCTTTCTAGGCATCTGGGGACTTGATAGGGTGGCAGGAAAGACCTGGGCCTTGGGACCAGCTCTGCATTCTCTAAAGAGGAAAATCCATTATCTGTGCTTTAAAAAGTGCACAGTTTTAAAACACAAGCTGCCATCTGATTCAAGGTTTGGGACCAGTCTTCTGCAGGTTGCCCTGAGCACCCAGGACTCTCCGAGGGCACCCTGGGCATGTGAGGCTGTGAACACTGAGCCCTGAGGTCCAGGGCTCCATCTGTATTGAGGGAAACCCCAGGAGCACTTCAGGACATGGCATGGAGATTTCTCTTCCTACCTTTTGCTTAAATTACTGTTAAATACATCCTGAGAAATGGTAGAATTTGGATGCTCTGTTTAGAAGCAGCTGAGCAGCTGAGCTGTGCCCACTGTTGCCCGTTGTCTGGTGGGCAGCCAGACAGCCAACCAGGTGGCCCTATTGACAGTCTATACTAATGCCCTGGACACTGGTGAGCTGGGCTACTGTCCCGACTGTTTTCATTGGTAAATAGTTACGTCCTTCAGGAGCTTCAGCCACTTAGACATTTGGATTCAGTTACTGGGTGGCTGTACTTTGGGCTGTAGGGGTGATGGAGAAGAATGACAGGCCTATGAGCATCCTCTGAGGTTAGGTTTACTTTGCCACAGGTCCACAAACATGGTTATGTGATTTCACCAGTAGTAAGAGTAAGAGCCACAGGCACGTGGTGTGAAGGGAGGTGCCATTTGGGGATTGGGCCCTGGGTCCTATCCCAGTGCACAGTTGCTGAGCTATTCGAAAGCTGCTTGCAACCCGAGTTCTGACATTGGAGTCTAGGCCTAGATGCAGGCTTTCTTTCTTAAAATTTTTTTAAAAATACATTTTCATTGATTTCAGAGAGGGAGAGAGCGTTAGAAACAGCAGTGATGAGTGAGAAGAACCATTGATGGGCTGCCTCCTGCACACCCCACAGTGGGGATCGAGCCTGCAACCTAGGCATGTGCCCTGACCGGGAACAAAACCATGATCTCCTGATTCGTAAGGCCATGCTCAACCACTGAGCCATGCCACTGGACAATTTTTTCTTTTTCTAATTCATTAATCCCAGTTCTTCAACTGATAGATAGTACAAGATTAATTTGTCTTACCACCATTCGTACTGATGCAGGAGGTGGGGGCCTAGTTATAGTTAGGGGGTGCTACTCTGTGCCAGGGACATCCTTGGTGCTTCACCCACAGCAACTCATTTGGGCCTCACAGCATGGGGAGGGGCTGTTACTCCACCATTCTCACAGACGAGGAGCCCAGTACAGAGGTGCCCACAGTCCGGGGGCTTGAAATTGATCCAACCTGAGCCTGAGCTCAAAGCTCTGGCTTTGCCCCAGCTGTGCTCCTAATGGCCCCCTTTGCAGGCCCAGGGGTGGGTAGCTTCTGTGGGATGAGGATGACAACTGAGGGTTTCAGTGATGCTGACAGACAGGGACATGAGTGCCACCCTGAGCAGACATCCATTCTTCACGTGGCTTCCAGCTGCAACCCACCTCAGATTGCAAAAACAGGACAGCTCTGTTTTCTATGGGATCTGAAAACTAAGTTGAAGTAATGTTATGAATATGTAGCAGCTTCAATGACCACAGGTCTACTTAGTACTGTGAAAACTTGATTTGTGTAGGCAGACAGTGAGTAACCCAGGGAAGCAGTTGCCACCTCTAATTTGAGGATTCACCCTACAGATGGTTCTACTTCCTTCATCTGTGTTTGGATACATGCGCCCATCCTCGCCTTCATCTAGTTTCGAGTGTGCTCTGCGTTTCTCCCAGTCCTTCCTTAGCCCAGGCACCAGGACTCCACCTTCTAGAACTCGACAGCCAAAGGCCCCCAAGGAGCTGGAGAGAGCTGGCCACCTGCCCACTGGTAGGAGGCTGTAGGGGGCTGGGTAGTCACATGGCTGCCCAGTGTCTTCTATTGTTAGGTGACCTTGTGCACATGCAAAAGTGACCCTACTTGAAAACTAAACACTTAAATTATATATATATATAATTTATTTTAGAGGTTAAGGGAGGGAGGGAGGGAGGGAGGGAGAGAGAGAGAGAGAGAGAAATATTAACAATGAGAAAGAACCATCGATCAGCTGCCCTGCTCTGTGCCCCTACTGGGAAGAGCCTGCAACCGGCCATGTGCCCTGACCAAGAATAGAAGAATAGAACCATGACCTCCTGGCTTATAGGCTGACACTCACTCACTGAACCACGATGGCCGGGGGCATACTTTTTCATTTAACTGTGGGATTCTAAAAGGTTTGAGATACTCTTCAGAATGTGTTGGGTGAAGATATATTGTTATTTAGTCAATATTTAAAGAGGAAGGAAGCCTATGAAATGATGGTAGATAATATTTTATGTAAGAGAAATAATCTTTTAGGTATTGCATGAAAAAAAGAAGTGATTAATTCAAAATTTATGTCACTACATTTCCATATTTAGTAATCTTTATAAAGTTTCTTACATTAGTCCAATATATCTAAACTTCCAAATTCTCAGAAACCTGTCCATGCAAATAAAGGTTTCTGCTTTCTTCCAAGGCAAAATTTCATGTTACTACCTTTCTGATTATTTTTCTGAAGTTGAAGGCCAGTTATTGAATTGTAAACTTAAAAAGAGTAAAATTTGGAGAGTACCTGTGCTTTTTACATAACTTTTACTCTTGTAATAGGAGCAATATACAGTCATTGCCCAAAGCTCGGAGCACAAAGACATAAAGAAGGAAATAAAAATAACTATTACTTTCATCTATGAACAAAATCATTGTTAATATTTTAGTGGTAACATCTTTTTTTTCCTGTCATGCTTCTATAGAATAGAGATCATACTAAACACACTTTTGTACTTTTCTTTACTTGATAGTAGATAGAGTATTTTCCCATTTCATTAAATATCACACATTTCCCATCTTATTGAGATGGTCTCTGGTTTAGATAGAATTTTAAAAATCAACATTTAGATTCTTCTCAAGTTTTCACTATTAGAAATGAGTGCAAAGAACATTCCACTCAGTATTTCCAGTTGTTTTATTAGAACAAACACCTACAACTAACACTGCGCCACCTCTAAGAGCTGGACTCCAGGGCCACAACTGGGACACCTTCCTTTTCCATCGCTCCTCTCACTGGGCAGTGGGCACTGGTGGCATTCAAATCTGAAGTGATCTGCCAGCTGACGGAAAGGATTTTTGTTCAAACTTCAGATTACTGTGAGCGATATTTTTAACATAGGGAGGCATTTAAAGTGCAATTCTTTTCATGGCGATTGTTTTCTTAAATATACCATGTACATTCATCTTTAAGTTCTGGTTAGGTAGTTGGAAACTGACAGTGACAGTGCGTAGCATCTTGTTTGTTGTCAGGGAAGCATGGTAATCTCATGAAATTCTTGCAAAATGATGGTCGCGCCAGGCAACACGGCATGTTCCCACCACCTTCGGTGCTTGGGAAGAACCAATAGATTGTATTCTAAAAAGGGGGTCACAAAGTCTCCAGGTGACCTTCCGTTTCTTAAAATTTCTGTTTTCATAAAAACATGCCACCTCCTCCCCCTCCCCCGAGACATTTAGATTCTAAACTCCTTGTTGCCTGTTTCCAGAGGCTTACCTGTTCAAGGGTGGAATTCTCTATCAGGAATAGACAGTCTTATATCTGAGTCACTGGTTTGAATGCCATCCACTTTGCCAGAATGGAAATATAGTTTCCATTCTAGGAGAATAGTCTAATTGCATTGTTTGGACATGAACAGATGCAGTCCACCTTTTTAACATGTGAAATTGGCAATGTCTTTGCTCAACACACTTCTAGCAGGGGGCTCGCTGGCTGCCAGGTGTCATCATGACATTCTCAGGGCAAATTTGGCCTTTCCGGAGCCTCACCTCCTCGAAGACAGAATGCATATTTTTCTTTTCTAGTGATAACATTTAGCCTTCTTACTCACATTCTAAGTATTTCCTTCTTGAAAACCCCACTCTGAGTCCTCAGGTTAGTCAGTCACTTCTGGCATCATAGAGAAACCAGGAGGAAGGGCCTGTGGGCTAGCAGGTATGTGCCAAATAGGTGCCTGTGTTCAGATGGTCGATCCTGTGTGCAGGGTGGGAAAGGCTGTCCTGCTCCACGCCGGTAGGAAGAGCAGTAGGAGACAGGAGGGCTCTGACTGGAGACCCTGCACGGATCAGACAGGCTGCGGTCATCCTGTCACCTCTCACAAGGAAATGAAGAGAGAGAGTGTGCCTGAGAGAAGTCAACCCCTGAACCACTGCAACCACTGATGAAATGTAACCAGCACAGGCTCATGCATCACAGAGGGATGTCACTAAGGTGATGTGCACGGCCGGACATAACTAAAACTAAATAGCAGAAGCTAAAGTGTTTGAGGAGCCAGGTGGGCTGTGGAGTGAGTGTCTTGGACGAGAGGATGGAGATCCAATTGTAACTACCATAGATGGTTCATAGGTTTCATTTGGTAAGAAAGACATTGCAAAAGGAGAATTGGAGTGTGGACTCTCTAGGGTTAAAGATCCTTAAGCTTTAGCGAGAATGTATAAAGGAAATTTCTTTCTGAAGTAATTTATGGAAATGCCGCACTCCCTTTGAAGGTTCCATGTCACCGCGTGGCACTCCGCAATGTTCTCTTTCTTCACCTGTCAGGCAAAGACCACCTCGAAGAGTCTCGGTGCTGATTACTAGTTAATTGTCATTAATAAGTGACAACTGACATTATGGGGGCTTAATGCAGAGAGAACAGAAAAGAGCCACAGATATTCTAATGAGCTGACTCCTACGTGCCCTCTATTGTTGTCGAAAATGAGGAGCTGTCGTCATTGTTCAGGAGATGGGCTTCAATTGCTCTGGAAATATTCTCTTTTAATTTCTTTATGCACAGATAATTCCTGGTACTCTCCCCACCCCCACTGCTCCCAGCATATGTGCACACACACGCACCTGCTCACCCTCTCCTGAGTGTGCTGAGAACTCCCAACTCAGGAGCTGCTCTAACTTTTCCTGGACAGGGAAGTTGTGTGCTCTAAAAGCTTACATTCATAGTTCAGCTGGAAAAGGAAAGGCCACTTACTATAGTTTTGTTGACTTGTTGATGATGGGGATGGGGATGGAAAGGTCCTGTGCTGAGGATGACTGGCAGAAGGAGAGGGGAGGAAGTGATTTAATAAGGCAAGATCCGCCAATCGGAGCTGAGCGATCCTCAGGAACATGCATCATTGTCAACCCACCTGAGAGGAACATTGCTCTTCCCAATAACAAAAAAATCTCTCCAGAATAATTCAGAAGAGAAGCCACAGAAGAGGGGAAATGACTCAATAGCTATTGAACTTTGAACTGCATCTGTTGCCACTTGATTTGGGGAAATTTTACCCAAACAATTTGCTTGTTAAAATCCATAATGGTCAGGACAACTTAGCATGGACTCACAGTCCCTTCACACATAAATGTGTTTGCACATAAATGCAATACTGTTTTTGGACATTAGAGCAGAAAATAAATTGAAAACACACAGCAAAATAATTTCCATGTTGGCCTCATGGTGTCTGGGTGTCCATGGGGAAAGGATGAGGTGTTAGAAGTGGATGTTGCACTCAGTATAAGCTTGAATGCCCAAGATTTCCAAGCAGGATGTGGCAGAGTCGCCTCGGAGAAAACTCAGACTGAAGCCAGTAGGAACAAGATGAGTTGTTTTTCAGGTGCCAACACCTCCTAACAACAATTTTTCGTGCTTTCAGATCATTTCACACCATGCCTTTCCACCTCCTATCAAGATATCACACAGACGCAGTGGCAAGCTAGGAATTTGATGGCCGCACTGCTGAAGAGAGAGATCCTGTCCCGCCTCTTCAAACACTGCCCTGGCCCTCATTCCCCTGTGCAGTGGTTAGCCTTCTGCCCGTCTTTATTTCCACTCTGTGGTGGGTCTTGAAAGAGCGGCAAGATCTTGGATTATAGCGGGTCAGTGTCAACCTGGACTTTCTAACAGAACGGGACGACATGCATGAGATGACTCTCCCTGTGTTCACATTAGTTTGTTAGCAGCCACATCACTCTGTTGACAGGTGCCGTGATCTCAATGAAAACATCCAGGTCCAATGCATGTGTGCTGCTGGGGATAGACCCGGAGCTATACACTTGTGTCACTCAGTTTCTGAGCCTAAGTTTTTACCTTTACTCTTAGATTCGGCTTGTTGCTTTATTTGGAAATGCTGGAGGTGGGTCTCAGCATGGTATCAACTACAACTCTGATCAGCAGGATACCAATATTCTCACCTAACTATTGCAAAAAACTGTGGAAAAGGACATAATGGGTGTGTTCCAGGCACTGGGTGGCATCCCCAGTGGACATCGATCCATCAACATCACCAACAGGACTTTCTGATGTCATGCTATTGTGGAGAGAGTATGGGATTTGGAGACTGGAACTATTTCATGAACCTTGGTTTCTTTTTCATCAAATTTTTGATAACACAGGGAATGTGCTTCATTCTGTGCTCAATACATGGAAGGGTGAATACACTGTAGTTACCATTACTGTCATTAGATTTGATCAGTCAATTACAAACATACCTTCTTGGACAGCTATGCTTTTGTTCACAAAAATGTCTTGAAATACTTTTTCAAGCACTTCTTTTAAGGTGGCAAACAGGCAAATGCACTGGTTGGTAAGTTAGATTAATCACATGTTTGAACTGAAAGATAAAATGTTGGCTGCTTCATGGGGTTCAATGATTTGAGGGTGTCATAGCTACAAGGGTACCCTCCTCCATTACCATCAAAGCTCAATTAAAATCTGATGGCTGTAGCCCTGGTGAGTGTGGCTCAGTTGGTTGGAGAATTGTCCCATATCTGGTCAGAGCACGTACCTGGACTGCAGTTTTATCCCCAGTTGGAATGCGTATGGAAGAGAAATGATTGATGTCCCCCCCACCCCGCCTATAATTTTCCCTCTCTTTAAGATCAATAACCATGTCCTTAGTGAGGATTTACCAGAATTCTGATTGCTACAACATCTAAAATGTGGTATCTGAGTTGGAGGGAGAGAAAGGGGTCTGCACAAGTGGAAAGTAGATGTAGAAAGTTTGGGTGGTGGTTCAAGGTAGAACCGCATGAAAATGTGTTTGGAACCTGGCATCACTGTGTCTGTCACCTACTCACAATGCAATTTCCAAGGGAAATGTGCAGAGAGGTTACTTGGCCATGAGCAATGTTTATCATTATACAGTTCTGACCATGGACCTCACTGGGCTCATGGTGAACTAGATTGGGATGTGTATAGGTCAGGAAGGCTCTTTTGGCCTAAACTGAAGCAGGAGGAACCCCCTACTCTTAAAAAAAAATTTTTTTTATTACTTAACGTATTACAAAGAGTAGTACATATGTCTCCTTTTTCCCTCCCTTGACCTTCCCCCAGCCTCCCCTAACCCTTGTCTTGTGTTCATTGGTTATGATATATGCATGTATACAAATCCTTTGGTTGAACTCTTACCGCCTCTCTCCCCCAACCCTCCTCAGCCTTCCCACTGTAGTGTGACAGTCTGTTCAATGCTGCTCTGCCTCTGTATCTATTTTTTGTTCATCAGTTTTATAACGGTTTTTATTGTCCATAAATGAGTGAGGACGTGGTATTTTTCTTTCATTGACTAGCTTATTTCACTTAGCATAATGCTCTCCTGTTCCATCCATGCTGTGGCAAATGGTAAGAATTCTTTCTTTTTTACAGCAGCATAGTATTCCACTGTGTATTTGTACCACAGTTTCCTAATCCATTCGTCTTTTGATGGGCACTTAGGCTGTTTCCAAATCCTAGCTATGGTAAATTGTGCTGCTATGAATATAGGGGTGCATATATCCTTTCTGATTGGTGTTTCTGGTTTCTTGAACCCCCTACTCATGAGCCCCATTGGATTCCTGCTTGATTTCATGGGAGTTGAGGTCTGAAGGCTTCACAGAATAGGCATTTCCAGGGGACCAGGAGCTGGTGTCTCTTTCCTCCACTCAACAGAAGACCCACCAAAATCCAATAGTTAAATGTGGCTCTGATGCAAATCCAAACTCCTCTCCTTGGTTTGGAATCAGGGTGGAGGAGAGAGAGACTGTGGCTTCCCCTTGAGATAGAAGGTGTGGTTGGGAGGTAGTGGGGTGTTCTCCAGGCAGGGAAGACTCAGCCCTTCATCTCACCCAGTTGCATCAAGGGGACTTCAGTGTCCCAAGATCTGGATGATGAAGGGAAAAATCGGTCACATACTGTGACCATTTTGATGGTTTTCTTTTTGTTACTTTGGTGATCCTCAGCTTATGTTCCAGAAGCAAGTATTCTTTAGTTATTCCGTTTTGATACCATTTTTCAGCCCAATTGTCTATTTCAACCCACCTTCATTACCTGCACTTAGGTCTTTTTAGCTGTTGGAATCACCACTTACCTTAACTTCTTATCTTCTGTCTTGATTTAGTTCATCATTCTTTCCTTTAGCTCCACCAGCCTCGTGAACAACAGCTCACAGTGATCCTGTGTTTCAGGTGAGGGTCTAGTGCTCTTCTAACCTGGGGCCCCGTGGAGAGCTGGGTGCAAAGGCACTTGGTGTGTGTATGGAAGATGGGCCTGGAGGGTAGTGTTGGAGGACCAGGAAAGCACCTTTCTGGAGTCAGGTCAACTCCACATCAAATCCTACTTATTCAAATGAATCACCCTGTGGCTCAGTTTCCCCACCTGAAACCCAAGGCTAACCATAACACCCCCTTCCTCGAAGGATTATACATGGAGATGGTAGACATTGTGCTTAGCATAGAGTCCGGCCCAGGGTTAGTACTCAATGGAGAGCTGTGTTAGTTTGCAAACATAAAGCCTCAGCCTCCGGACTCAACATCTGTGTTGGCCTCATGGGTAATCTGGAGCAGTAAGTGCCGTGTCTAATGTATGGTCACCTCCCGTGGGCAGTGACACAGACAGGTTAGGAAGCACCAGGTGTGCTCTGTAGGTGTCAGGTTTAAGGCTTAACAATCAGAGTCAAGACAGAAGTCACCTTACTGCATGCAATTTCTAATGACTGGAAGCCAACTGACCTACCATATGAGAAAGAGGCCCATTGGCTGCAGTGATTTGACGATGAGGGGTGAGTAATGTTTTTTTAAAAATAAGCTTTTAAGAGACAACGAATCCAGTGGTATTTGGAAAAAAAAAAAATACTCTGAGTGTCTTCTTCTACATGACTTGAAAATACCTTACAAATTATAGGTTCACCTTCTGAACTAATAAATTGTTGGCACACAGAACACTTACAATGACAATACAGCTACATTTTGGCCAAATAAACCAGATTGTTAAATCTGGTGTTGGTTGATGATCAACAATTTTTGGAATAACATGAAGCCAAGGCATATGCACATGTCAGTGGTGGCATCCACAGTGCGCCCTGCAAGAACCCAAGCTTAAAGGCAAACCTGAGTTATAGTCATCCACACTCACCTGGCCCCGCAAATGCTTTGGGCTGAGCAAACACAGACTGTGAAATACCTGACATTCCCACCACCAGGCTGCCCTGTGTGGAGGGTTCACCTTCTGTAGAATGAATGGCAAATAGCCCCACACCACAAGGAGCTGTTTGTTCAATGTTATTATTTCTACGAGGCGAGAATGGAGAATAATCAGCTTCCCTTGACTGATTTTTGTCAAGATATTTTAAAAAGTGTTCATGTGCGGAGACTGAGGTGGAAAAACATGTACAGGACGTAACTGCTTGTGCGGAGAGGGCTGTGGGCAGACGCCTCCTTAGGCTCCTCTCCCTTTGGAGACTAGTGTTTTGATGGGCCTGACCTTTAGGGCTATCCTTAGCGCCAGTTGGGAGAAAGTCTTTAGTCCATGAATATGAAAATAAGCCCATAATTAACCCTTAGACTGAATTTGTCCAAATTTGGAAGATGCTGTATGTGAAATAAGCTGATGGTGTCCCTACACATTGGATGACAAAGACAGGCCCTTTAGAGGCACTGTGTTGGGAGTGGAAGGGGGAAGGAAGTGAGGAGGGAGAGCAGGGTGGCTTTCCCTGCTATAACTAGAAGTGCCTGCACGTGCACACCCAGTGCTAATTAAGCCGGTGGCTCCGAGAGCCAGTCATAGAGTTGATGAGCATGTCCTAGTCAGTGTCCTTGGGGTCGATGTGGACACACCTGGAAGGGTCAATGCAGGAGCCCTTGGAGGTGAAAGATGGAACATCGAGCAAGCAGAGGGTACAGAGAGGGCTGCAGGGGCTGTGGGGCCCTGTGGCTTCCAGAATGGGTCATCCAGGCTGCAGGTCCCACCACTGCAGGTTCCTAGCACAGATGGCTGTGGCCTGGCTGCTCTTTCCCAGTTGTCCCACAGCAGTAGGATTCTGCTGCACAACCAAAATGTTTTCTTTCCCCTTTATTTTTCCCCTTTCTGCATTCTCACCGGTGGCTGGAAGGGACATATGGCCTTGTGATTGCATTTGGATCATTTACACATTTAGCTGGAATGAGGTGCACAGCTGAGGAGAGAAAACCATTCGCTTTAAGACCTGGGATGCAGGAAGTGTGAGGCCTCCAGGTCCTAGTCTGCCCAAAGTGCACCAGCCGGACTCCCAACTATGTCCTGGCTGCTGAGGTCACAGGAACTTACAGGCCTGCACAGACCCCTCTCCATCCTCCCTAATTAGGCCTCTGCTTGGCTATTTCTCCTTCACAAGGACACAAAGGCGTGCTGTGTGTGTCTTTTGCCCTGTAGATCATGGTGTAGTTTTTTTGTTGTTGTTCTTTTTTGTTTGTTTGTTTTATTTTTATTACTTTTTGTCAACCAGGAAAAATAAATACTGGAAGAGAACTCCTTTAGGACAAGAGGGAAACTTCCATTTTCCTTCCAACTTCCCCTTCCTTCCTTCTTTGGGGATCTTTACAACCATCTTTTGTTGTTGATGTTGTTATTGTTGTTGTTATTGTTGTTAACAGTATTACAGATGTCTCCCATTCACAGCCATCTTAATGTGCAAACATTTCGTTCCCCTTCAAGAATACTGTTTCCTCTCTCCTTCTCCCCTCCCCCCAAAAGAAAAAAAAACTTTTAAAAATAAAAGAAAAAAGAATACTGCCCTAATATACTCGTTATTTTGACCAGGTCACCCACGTCAGCAGGGACCCCAACCCACTGGTTCCGTAAAATCCTATAGAGCAAACTGGTGGCCCTCAGACCCATTTGTGGGGTGTAATAGACATGCCAACACTGGATGTCATACTCAGCTTTCTTTGAGAAACTCGGCTGTGCGCAGCTAAATAAACTTCTTCATGGCGAGATTCTTTTGCGCCTTTAAGATATGCTGCAAGTTTCCAAGAGAGAACATGGGCAATAATGTTTAGTGAGACAATATTTTCCTATTTTTAAAAAATTTATTTATAATGTAAATATGTAAACTACATGTCACATAAAATGTACAGTTTTAAGTGTACAATTTGATGGCATTAAGTACATTCACATTATTGCACAACTATCACCATTACCTATTTCCACAACTTTTTTCATCATCCAAATTTGAAACTCCATCCTTATTAAACAAAAACTCCCGTTCCTCAGCTCCCAGCCCCCAGCCCCTGGTCACCTCTATTCTGCCTTCTGTCTCTGTGAATTTAACTGCTCTAGGTCCCTCATGTAAGTATTTGTCCTTTGGTGTCTGGCTTATTTCACCATAATGTCTTTAAGATTCATCCATGTTGTAGCATGTGTCTGGATATTAATTTCCTTCCTTTTTAAATATGAATAATGTAGTCTATTGTATGGATAGGTCACTGTGTTTATGCATCATCTATTGATGGATGCTTAGGTTGTTGCCACATTTTGGTTATTGTGAATAATGCTGCTATGGACATTGGGGTTCAAGGATCTATTTGAGTCCTTGCTTTAGATTCCTTTGGGTATCATATGACTCTTCTATCTTTAATTTTTTTGAGGAACCACCAGACTGTTGCCTACATTGGCTACAGCATTTCCACCAGCAATGCATAAGGATTCGTTTCTCCACAGCAGGTTGCCAAGACTGGTTCCTTTCCATTATTTTTGGTAATAGTCATCCCAACGGGTATGAAGTGGTATCTCACTGTACCTTTCATTTGCATTCCCCTGATGACTAGCGATATTGAGCACCTTTTCATATGCTCATTGGTCATTTTTATACCTTCTTTGGAGGAATATTTGTTCATGTTCTTTGCTTACTTTTGAAGTGGATTGTTTGTTTTTTTATTGTTGAGTTGCAGGAGTTTTCTATATGTTCTGGATATTAATTCTTCACCAGATGTATGAATTGCAAATGTTTTCTCCCATTCTTAGGCTATCTTTTCATTCTATTGACAATGTTCTTTGATGTAGAAAAGTTTTTCATCTTGATGAAACAATTTATTTTGTTTTCCTTTTGTTAGCTGTGCTTTTGGTGTTCTATTGAAGGACCATTGCCAAATTCAATGTCATGGAACTTTTCCTCTGTGTTTCTTTTAAAAGTTAGAGTTTTAGCTTTTGTAATTAGGTCTTTGATCTATTTTGAGTTAATTTTGTACACGATACAAGATATTCTTTTGCATGTGGATGTCCCGTTGTTCCAGCACCATTTGTTGAAGACACTGTCCTTTCCCCATGTGTAGTCTTGGCACCCTTGTCAAAAATCACTTGACGATACCTGTGAGGGTTCACTTTGGGGCTCTTTATTATATTCTATTGGTCTACAGTTGGTCCTTATGCCAGCACCATACTGTTTGGATTACTGTAGCTCTGTAGTAAGTTTTGAAATTAGGAAGGGTGACCACCCCAACTTGGTTGTTGTTTTTCAAGATTGTTTTAGCTATTTCCAAATTTTTGATTACCAAAACATTTCTTTCCCCTTCCCACTTCCCCCAGACCTATTAACATCTTTCAGATAAATAACCCATAGAACTAGTTTGGGCAATTTTACTTTGAAAGTATTTGTTTCTGCTTAGTTATAATATGTTTTTACAAAATTCTTAAGAAAACTGCTCACCCATTTTTGTTCATGTTCGACCTAAGAAAATGATGTTCCAGACTGTTTTAAAAAATGAAAATGCATTAAATTTCATCCTTGTTCCTGAAAAACTCATTGCTGTGTGGAAAGTAGAGTCTCCTTGTCATCCTTTCAGGTCTCAAGACTGAACTTCTCCGAGCCTCGCCTTCTCCCTTCCTCACTCACGAGGTTGGATGGCAGCCTGTTCAAGATGTTGTGACAATTAATGAAACAGAATCTGCAAAATGCTTTGAGTACTTTGAAAGAAAAGTGTCATGTAAATTCAAGGAAAAGTACTAGTATAACTCCCGAATGAGCGCAAACCTAAATTTCCATGTTCCATGGAATACTGCTGGTGGCACCTTTCCTGCTCCCGAGACTCCCTGGACTTGAGGACAAGCTCTCTTACCCTGTATGTACTGTGGAATTCCATTATAGAAAAATGAATCTCAAGCAAATCAGACATGAGTTGCTTCTATTACGATGAGGACAGTGAGAGTTCCAGGAGAATTTCAGGCATAGGACCTGGGTATGGAAGAGGATGTCATTTTTTTTTTCCAAGCCTGCTAAGATGCATAGCTCTCTCCTTAATCTTTTTGTTTTTATTTTTATTAATGTTATACATATACATGATTTTGAAAGCAAATCATTCCATAAGGCTTATTATGAGGAGAGGAACTGCCTCTAATTCACTTCTCCAGCTCCTCACCCCAGTGCCAATGATTTTAAATTGTAGATGGTGTACGACGACTTTCTAAGATGTCACACCCCGACTCCCTCTTCTCTCATCACAGCCATACATCCCTGGCTACCATCCTTACAATAGAGCAATACTGCATTTTTTATGAGATCAATAATCCATTTTTACATTACTGTGACTTTGAAAATATTATTTAAAACTGAGCCATATTGCATATTAGAATTACATTTCTTTTCTTGTGCATTATTCCTTTTCCTGATGTTAACATTTTTGGGGGAAGGACTTAAATTTCTATGTCCCATTATTTCCAAGGGCTTAAATTTTCTATGATTCATCTCTCAGAGGCGTTGTCACAGTTGCTCATTTCCATAGTCTTCATAGTTTTCTTCACTTGGCTTCCAAAATGCCACACTTTTGCTTCCTAGTGTCCTTGCTGGTTGCTTCCTCATTTGGAGAAGGCCAACACCGTGTCGGTCCTCTTGCCTATACTCTCGCTGCTACAGCCTGGCCTTTATGTGCAGTCTTCTCCACACTATTCTTTAATAATATTGCTCTAAAAAGTATCATTGGGGAAAAGAAATGTACACAGACTACTTGAGAAATACAAGTATGTTTACATGCAATCATTTTCTTCTATGGGGACATTCCTTCTATGGGGCTTGGGGAATTAGAGATATTTAGGGTTTATACACATACAAACACACGATTTATTCTCAACAAGGGGCACAGAGTGAGAAGTTAACACACAATTTCTATTAACAATAATGAGAATTGTGTGAGTGTGTCTCCGTTCACAGCACTGGAAATTTACCCCTTAGGGTCCACATAAATTTGAGCAGTTGACCATGTGCAATGTTCTTTTATGGGCAATAAGGGCACGGAGAAGCAGCTACACATTTTCCTAAACCTGGTCACCCACCAGCATATGTCCCCATAATTCTTTAATTCTTCTTCCCCAAATTCAAATTATGGGAAGGCTTTGCTGATAGGGTGCAGGCACAACTTACGGCTCTCTATCGCTCTGCAAAAGTCATGTAACAGCAGCGTCTTTAGTTATTAAATCCAACCCTGGTGCTGTAATTTCTCCCTGTAGGTGTTTTGATTAGAAATCTTCCAGGTAAAGCAGTGGATTCTATCCCTCCACCCCTATGCTTTGTGCAGTGGGTAGAATACTGTTTGAAAAATAGGGTCTCACAATAAACAAATAGATCCTCACACATGCACACACAGAGACACACACACTCCAATGGCCCACTTGTTAGGCAGAGCGTTGCACTTGTGAAATTTTTCCCTTTCCTTTGTTGATGTAAATGCAGAAGCTTATAGCATCTCAGGGACCCCTGACTGTGGAGAGAGCTGGGCCAGGCAGGACTGGTGCAGAATTATGGTGGAGCTGATGATGCTTTGGAGTCCTTCACCTGCACGGTCCCTTCCTCAGCCCTGGGAGCAGGCTGCAGGATCTATATTGTACAGTATTTTATTACTTTTCTCAAAGAAGCTCTTGTAAATAATATAAAAATAATGTCCTCCAAACTGGCCTCTATCCCTTGATGGGGCTATTAATTGAGTTCTTTGATAAATTTTCTTTTGGTCTTTAAACCATTTTTTTAGCGTGAATAGGCATAACTTTTCAATATCAGGAAAATGTTATAAAAATAAAAATCAATTGTGTTCACCTGTCCACTCCCTTACAAAGTTTACCGTGAACCCTCTCTCACCACTTTGCTTGTGCATGAAGTTATAAAGTAACAAAGTGTGCAAGAATCTAATAAAAGAGTAATATACAAATTGGCCATTACCCGAGACACCTAAGCCACGCCCACCAGCCAATCAGAGTGGCTGTATGCAAATTAACCCAGCCAAGATGGAGGCCAGCAGCTATGGAGCTAGAGCAAACCAGAGGCTTCTGTTGCAACTGCCTGCCTAGGCTGGCTGAGCCTCTGCTCATGGCCATGCCCACCAGCCAATCAGAGCGGCTGTATGCAAATTAACCCAGCCAAGATGGAGGCTAGCAGGGCGGCTCTGCACTGGGAGCCTCTGCAGCCGGCATAGCTGTGCCGGGTGTGTCAGCTCAGTAGGGGGTGGGTCTGGCCTGGGGCCTCCTTGGGGCATCCAGGAGCGCCTGTCCCAGGTCCATTGCCTGGCTCCGCCCCCCAGAGGCCTCCACCAGGCATGCATGCGGGAGAGCGGGACCTCCACGGGGCTTGCAGGAGCAGCCATCCTGGGTCCACTGCCTGGCTCCACCCCCTGGGGGCCTCCCTGGGGCACGCGGGAGAGTGGGGGGCCTCTGTGGTGTGTGCAGGAGCAGCCGTCCTGGGTCTGTTGCCTGGCTTTGCCCCAGGGGCCTCCTCAGGGGTGTGCGGGAGCACCCGTCCAGGGTCCACTACCTTCATTCGCCCCCCAGGGGCCTCCACAGGACGTGCGGGAGTGTCTGCTGCACAGTGCGGAGAATCCGAAGCCAGTCCAGTTTATTGCCTGGCTCCACCCCGGGTGTGTTTGTTCAGCAGCAGGGCCCCACCAAGGGATCCTGCACCAGCATTTGCCCCTGGCTCACCACCCAGCTCTGCGCCAGGTGTGTTCCCTCAGCGGTGGGGGCCCACCAGGCGTGTGCGATCATGGGCCTTCCGGTGGGAAATGTCCAGGCCTGCACTCACCAGTCCTCCCACCCCTCAGTGCACGAACCCTGAAGGGGCTGTGGGCAGCCTGAAAATGGCCCTCACCCCCTCACCCAGGCTGGCCAGGCATGCCAGCAGGTGGACATCCCCTCCCCCCCCCCGAGGTGTCCCAAATTGCAAGAGGGGACAGGCTGGGCTGAGGGACCCCCACCTCCCGAGTGCACAAATTTTTGTGCACCGGGCCCCTAGTGCATCTATATTTTCCAGTTTTTAAATAAAGATACATCAGGCACATTTATGTGCTGCAAAATATTGAGCTGAAACTTCAACAATGTTTATGATGCCCAGGTGCCAGATGGCACTGGACACACATTTGGTGGAGGAAAGGAGACCGTGCTCATAAAAGAGGCTTCTGGAGAAGCATGCTGGTGTTACGGGCTTTCCCAGTTCTGATCACGGTTGAGACCCCCAGAAGCACCAGCAGATACTTCTCAGAGCCATTCTCTTTGTCAATGGGAAGTCATTTCTGCCTAAAATTATGCAAAATACATTAGAAGCTAATTGCGAGACATTCAGGATCCAAGAAACTTATTCTGATGACTTCTAATGGCAAAATATACTATCTTCTGTTGGGCAAAGTTTATTTTGTTAGTAATGTTAATTGTTCCAACAGCCCTAAATTGCTTACAGAACCTGGCAAAGATGCATCTAATACCTCTAAGCAGATGGACATATTTCTAATTAAATCTAAATTTATTCTTTATCTCCCATTCCCCTCAGAGAAAGATGGGGGACTCCATGCACTTTGACCCTGCCATGAACCCCTAAATCTGCCCTGGCCTTCCTTGAGTGGCTAGAGCGGCACTTTTCAAAGTCTTCATGGTCGAGGTCAACTTTATTGATTAAAATAAATTCCCAAACAGGTTGAGAACAGTACTATTCTAGAACTTTTGCTTCATCATTACTAAAATAAAAAACATAGTTTTTAAAATTAATTTCTTCTTTTAAAAATTCACAAAAATAGTAGTTAAATTTACCAACTTTTTCTAATTAATTTCTGAGGATGTTTTTTTTTTGTATCACTCCTCCTTCCTTCTGAGCTAGCTTCTTACTGAAGCACGATCTTTGGAAGGTTGTGGGAGTTGTGTGGTTAATAAAATATTAGTGTTTATAAATATTGAAAATGTCTTTATTCCACTACTGGGTGACAGTTTGTCAGATACAGAACTGTGGGCTGGTCGTGTCTTTCCTTAAGCATTCGGATGATATTATTTCATTGAGCTCTGGCACCTTCTGTATCTGATTTGAAATCTGCTATCATTCTAATTAATAGTTTTTATTTTACTTGTTGTGTTTAGGTGTGGATTTATTTTTATTTTTTATTACCAGCACCCAGGGTTTCCTTTCTAACTGAGGCCTCACTGTCTACCTTCCACTCTAAAAAGTCATCAGCTACTTTTTATCCCTTTGGATAATGGCATTTCGACTATCATAGCTGCATTTCCTTCAGGAATGCTGGAATGTCTTACTCCATTTTCCATGTCTTAATTTGGCTTTTATATTTCTTATCATTTTGTTTATCTCTGCTGTAGTCTTGATAAATTCTTCACTATCACCTTCCAACTCACTAATTCCATCCTCATCCGTATCCATTTAGAGTTTTCTTTGTCAACTTAGTTCTTAATTTTGTAAAAAAAATTTCCATTTCCTAGCTTTCCTCACTTATCTTTTGTTCTTGTTCACTTGTTTATGATTCATACTTGTCTATTTTTATTTTATATTTTCTTGTTCATTGTGGCAGACCGATTGCTTTCATGGCCCCAAATCTTCACCCTTCCCTGAAGCACCTGCCTTTGCCATGCCCACCTTTCGTCTCTCTCAGAGGTGAAGTCTATTCTCCATCCCTTCAGTCCCATTGACTTTGTGACTTGCTCTGGCCAAGAGGCTGTAGTGGAAACGACAGTGATCCGGTTCTTGATGTGAGCCTCCGGAGGCCTCAATGTTTGCACTTCCTCTCATGCCCATGCCCTCACCATGGGAATATGCCCAGCCTAGCTTGTTGAAGGATGAGAGACACGTGGGGCAACGTTGAACCACTCTCCAATCAGTGGAGGATGGATGGGCCAACCTGGACATGTGCACCAGCCCAGTTCCCACCAGCAGAGCCACACAGCTCACCCAGACACATGAGCAGCAGACACTTATTTCTTATGCCACCAACGTCTTGTATGTTATTCTTGTTAGCCAGCATTACTGTGACAATAGATAACCTTCCTTGGATCTTACTATTTTCCTTTACTTTAGTAAATCTTCCGTGTATGTATTTAAAAGTAATTTTGGGACCCCCCCCCCCATTTCAATGGGTGTGATCTCACTCCTTGATTGCTGACTCTTTGCATTGCCAGATCACATACATTTTGAAGTTTTATTTTTAGGTCTCTTTCTCTTGCATATCTCTGAATTCACCTCCTCTGTGCTTCCAGTCCTGACCCAGGCTTCCGTCTGGTCCTTCCTTCACCTAGTGGCATAGAGATGTTCATTTCACATTTGAGTTTGGCTAGACTTTTCAAAAACATAGTTAAGCATAGATTAGTGAGACAAAGTGGATACTCGGGAAATAAATCCACCCCCACCCCACAATGTACACACAGCTTATTTTTGAGAAAAGTTGCAAAGGTGATTCAATGAAGATGCAGCCTTTTCAACAAATGATGCCAAGGGAATTAGATACCAATAGGCAAAGAAAAATTAATCTCACATCTTATACAAAAATTAATATGAAATGAATCAAGGATTCAAATGTAAAATAAAACTTTAAGAAAAAACATAGTATAGAATCTTTTTAATATAGGGGCAATCAAAAAGTGTGTAAACTCATCAAGGGAAAAGAGAATAAATTAGACTTCATAACAATTAAAAACTGTCTTTGTGTAATGGATTCTGTCAAGAGGATAACAGACAGTTTGCAGAATTGGAGAACATAGTAGCAAACCACACATTCGGAAAGGATTGAATATTTACAATATGTAGAGAGCTCTCAAAACTCAACAAATGACAAATATATGATCAGAAAATGATCCAAAAATGGAGAGAGACACTTCACCCAAGAGGACATACAGATGACAAATAAGCACATGAAAATATGTTCAACATGATTAGCCATTAGGGAAATGGCCATTAACACCACAGTGAGACATCACACACACTGATCAGAATAGCTAAAATAAAAAACAATGACACCACCAAATGCTGATAAAGATGAGGAGAAATGATCATTCAAACTTTGTTGGTGGACATGTAAATGGCACAGCCACTTTGGAAAAGTCTTTGGCAGTTTCTTAACCATGCAAATACCATATGGCCCAATAATTTCCCAGAACATTTATCCCAGAGGAAAAAAATTATTCTCACATAAAAACCTCTATGTAAATGTTTATAGCCATTTTATTTGTAGTAGCCAAAAACTAGAAGCCATCCTGATGACCTTTGATGGTAAATGGTTAAATTGTGGGAGAGCCCTCCATGGAACTGTAGATCTCAGGTGACGCAGCGTAAAAAGGGACACATTACCATGTAAAAAAAGCCAACCCCAAAAGGTTACATACTGTAGGATTCCATCTCTATGACATCATGATAGAAATTGAGAAAAGATTATTGGCTTCCACGGGTTGATGGTGGGCGAGGCAGGCAGCAGGTATGACTGTCATGAAACAAGAGGAGGACCCTGATGGGGATGGAAGAATTTAAAAAGTAAATTTTTTTTCATTGGTTTTTAGAGAGAAAGGAAAGGAACAGAAGAGAGAGAGAAACATTGATGAGAGAGAGAGACACCCATTGGTTGTCTCCTGCACGCCCCTTACCTGGAATGGAGCCTGCAACCCAGACATGTGCCCTGACCTGGAATCGAACCAACAGCATTTCCGTGCACAGGTCAACACCCAACTAACTGAGCCACATCAGGACGGATAGAGATGGGCATGTTTTGTGTCTTGACTGGACCAATGTCAATAGCCTGGTTTTAATGTTGACTAAGTTTTGCAAGATGTTACCATGAGAGAACCGGGTAAATGGTACACGGGATTTCTCTGTACACGGGATTGCATGTTATAACTGCATGCAAGAATGTACACTTCTCTCAAAATAAAAAAGGTTAAATAACATCATTTTGTCTACCTGTTCTGGGTTTAAGTGGACTGTAGAGATCTAAGTGTAAACTTGACTATGTCATCTGACTAGAAGGAAACATACTAGTAAAAATTGACAGTGAAATCAATTATTGGCTTTAACAGCAAGTGTATAATATGGGCAGCAACCTATCAGTGGTGAGAGGGAAGATAATTGCCTCCTGAGTGAACTCCTATAAATTATCCGTTCTCCACTAAATAACTTCTATGAAATGATTGTGGAGCACAAACACCTTGCTGAGGTCTAGAAATATTCATTCAAAAACACTCACCTAGGAACAGTTCTTCCCATATAACATGTTATCCAGTGATAAGAAGGAAGAGTGACCCCATATGCTGGCTGTTCTCAGGCCCTTGGCTCCTGAAAGTGAGAGTCTGCCCTCCAGCTGGGCGGGAGCATGCACAGTTCTCTCAATAAATGTTTCTATCACATCAGACAGTGGTTTGCAGGTGGGTGTACCCTTCATGTCTGTGTTCTCCCTGTGAATTTCAGCCCACCAACAAAAATCACCCTTCTTTCTTCCCCTTTCTGTCTATTTTTAACACAACCAAGAGTGTGTTTTATGAAGAAGCCGGGAAGGCTGGGGAGCGTGTTTCTGTTGCACTTTGAGCCCAGCGCTCAGCCACTACCCTCTGCTGTAGCTTTTCTGTCACAGCTTGAATTTAAATATTCTAGCCAATTTATTTTAGAAACTCCTACAGCTCCCTTGTGCCAGGTGCAGGGAGACCCTCTCCAGTTTCCTATCTCTTTCTCCTTTTTCCCCTTCTCCTTTCCCTTCTTCCTCTCCTTTCCCCTTCTCCTCCCCCTTTTCCCCCTCCTCCTCCTTTTTTCCTGGGAGACAGAGGTTTCTTTGTGCTTGGGGTGACTGATTGAATTTTACCTGAGCTAAATTATAGCCGCACGTTCTGGTAATTGCAGAGGGCCACACAGAGAAACAAAGCGGTGACTGCTGTTGTACTGCGATTTCCCAGATGTATAATTTCAAATTGATATGAAAAAAAGCCTCGCGATGCATTAATAATGACATAAAATGTAACTCCGTTGGCCAAGGGTGAGAGGGGGCTTTATTTTCTTAGCTACAAAACAAGCTATAGACCTCAGGTGACTAGCATTTATTGTTAGAATGGGTTTTCTATTGCATACCTTCTGAAATACAAAATAAGAAAAGATTTATACCGAATCCCGTCCCCATTCACAGAGCTCTGCAGCGCACGCCCAGAGAGTGCGTGTGAAGCGATAAAGCACTGATGGTTGTTCTTTCTCCCTTTTCACTCAGTAGTGGGAAACCAGGAGGTTTTCATGTCACTCAGAGGCACCATCCACAGCTCATGGGCAAGTGGGTCACCAGGTGACTTCTTTCTATGGTGGTGTTATTCTCCATCCAGCATCTGACAGATACCACTCTTGTGCTGTCAGAAAGAAAGAAAGAAAGAAAGAAAGAGAGAGAGAGAGAGAGAGAGAGAGAGAGAGAGAGAGAAAGAGAGAGAGAGAAAGAAAGAAAGAAAGAAAGAAAAGAAAGAAAAGAAAGAAAGAAAGAAAGAAAGAAAGAAAGAAAGAAAGAAAGAAAGAAAGAAAGAAAGGGAAAGAAAGAAAGAAAGGGAAAGAAAGAAAGGGAAAGAAAGAAAGGGAAAGAAAGATAGAAAGAAAAAGAAAGAAAGAAAGAGAAAAAGAAAGAAAGAAAGAAAGAAAGAAAGAAAGAAAGAAAGAAAGAAAGAAAAAGAATCTGAGGAAAGTCAAAGTTTATTTTTTAAACATTGGGGACATCATGCCTCATAGACTTACAACTTTTAGTCTGTATCCATGTGGATGTGCCATATACCTATAGGGCAAAGAGAAGGCTGAATGTATGGATCTTAATTCAAACTCAGGTTACCAGGACAATTACATGATGTATATTCAGTGCATTTAAATGCAGACAGAGAAGGTATTGACTGGTCCCCCACAGCTCTTCACCCTCACACAGGCTGCACCCTCCCTCCAACTTGAAGCCACCAAAGTCTCCCTGCATTCAGGGCTGGAGCCAACAGCTATTGAGAATAACAGGATCGAGGCAGGGTTTCAGGAGCACCATTTCTTTACTCTTCCCAACAACTTTGCTTTCACTCTTTCCCAGTGGATGACATTGAGACACCTAGAGGTGGGGACACTAAGAAGGGGCAAAGGCTGGCCTTCTGGAGATGAGACCCTTCCTCTCTCCCACTGGAGGTGCTGGGAGATAGGGCCTGGCACACCTCAACATGATAGGAAGCCCCCTCCTTGTCCTGGTGACTCTCTCCTGAAATGGGGCATGTAGCCCCAAGGGCACTTTTTCTCTCACAGTTTGTGTTCAGGACTTCCATAAGGTGAAACAGGCCTCTCCAGGCGCTGGGAGCTCTTGGCTGAGGCAGGGCCCAGTGTTCCTTCTGTCTCCAATGAAAGGCAGCATGGGAATTTATCTGTACAAAGATTCACATCCTTGAAAATGGCACTGATTTTTTTTCCTCTATGGATAAAATGTGGGACCTCATGGCCTCGGGATTCTGTGCGAGTATGTATGTTGGGGGGTCAGCCGGCTGAGTGGAGGGATCCCCCTTCCTCTGGCTTGTAACCTTGGCTGGAAAGGATGCCCACCTCCCTAGGCTGCAGGAAGCTGGACCCAAATACCATCTCCTCAGAGAGGTCTCCTGGATTATTCTGGCCACTGTGTCTCCCAGCATGCACACATTCTGGTGACCTGTTCCTCTGTGCCTTCCCACCTTGGGCCCGTTACCTGATCTGAACCAAGACCTCTCAGGGAAGAAGGTGTCAGCATGTTGCTGAGTCCCAGCACTGAGGAGGCTCGGCAGATGGCCGATACCCAGCGAACACTGGAGAGAATGTGCAGAGTCTGTTGTAAGCTGTGCAAACCTGGCAGTCACCAGCATCATCCTCATCTCCTGGTATGCGGATCAGAGGGAGTTCTGTGTGAACAGAGTGGGTATGGGTGTCGATAAACACATTTGATCTGGACATGCCTGATTCCTGTGCCTCTCTGTGTATCAGCATGTAAATCACTATGCCTCTCTAACCCTTGGTTTCTTCTCTTTAGATTCTACCTTATTGAGTTGTTTAAGGATTAAATACCACATATGAAGCTGTTCGTAGGTAGTAGGCATTTAGTAAATGTTACACTCTCCCCACCTGGGGCAAGTGGGTGTTGCTGGAACCACAGACTGTTGGAGGCTTGAGGTCAGGAAAGCAGACTCCTCATATTTGTGTGCCCCCAAATTCATATGTAGAAATCCCAAACACCCAGGTGGGTGGTGATAGGGAGTGGAGCCTTTAAGAGGTGATTAGGTCATGCGGGTGGAGCCCTCCTGAATGGAATTAACGTCCTTAGGAAAGAGGCCACGCGGAGCTCCCTCAACCCTTCACCATGTGAGGTTATGAAAAGGGGGCCCTCACCCCACAACACTGGCACCCTGATCATGGGCTTCCAGTCTCCAGAACTGTAAGTAATTAATTTCCTTTGTTTAAACTCCACCCAGTCTGTGGTGTTTTGTTATAACAGCCCAAACAAGCGGAGACATGGTGTTACTTCCCTGAGAACCACTCTCTACTGCTTGAAAGCATCTCACAGATCACAGTAAAACTTGTGTAAATATCACCCACACTCTACTGATCATACACACTAAGGACCCAGAGCAACAATTCTCTTCCGATAGACAGGGTGGACCAGCGTTCTCAAAATGGTCCAAGGAACCCTGGTGGTCCCGGAGGGACTTTGAAGGGATCTGTGAGGTCAAGGTTATTTCTCTCACAAGTATATGGCACAGGTCATGACATGTGATGTTGCAATAGCCAGAATACAGAAAGAGATGAGAACCCAGCTGCCTCCTATTAAGCCAGATTTAAAAAATGATTTGCAAAAGTGTAAAACCAATGACACTCTTCTGACTATTATGTTTTGAAAAAATAGTTATTTTTTTATAAAAAAAAAAACCCACATGGGAATGTGTAATGAGTTTTCTACTGTTATTTTCAAGTCAGTTAATAATACATTTCTCAGTTTTAATTTCTAATATGAAAAATATCAATAATTATAACCCACATAAACTAAAGTTATTTGGAGCTTTCTAGTAAGATGTAAAGGGGTTCTGAGACCAAAAGATTGGGGACCTGATATTATAGAAGATTCTAGAAGAGCTCCTTGATTACTATGTGGTGCTCTTGGGCTGCCTCCTCTCTGGCTTCCATTTGGTGAGGTATGCCACGGTCACTGTGGACATGCCTGATGCCTGAGCCAAAGCCAAAGTCCAAGGTCTAGGAGTGGAGGAAATTGCTGAGGAAATTGCTAGGAGTGGAGGAAATCGCCTCTGTGGTCCCAGTCTCCAGCTGTGTCCTGGGCCATCATCCCAAAGGACACTGCCTCAGGGTGACAGTTCTGTCTCTGCATCAAGGGGAGAGGGTGCCAAGTTGCCTATATTGCTGACTTCTGGGCAATGTCCTTGCTGTCCACCAGCGATGGTTCTGCTCAGCTCCCATCCTTATGCCCCCAGACGACAGAGAAGGAGGCTTAGTGGCCTCCCTTGCTATGAAGAATCACATGAGAACTCCGATATTGGACCTGGGGGTTCATCTCCTAGCTCCGGTGGGAGTGACTCCTCCTGCCACCCATTTCCCCTGATCTTGTCGACCTTTGATCACAGCCCCCAGTTTCCTGGGTTCACCCAGGATGTGTGTTTCCAGGAGGCTCCTCTGCACCCAGGACATTGCTGCACTGGGATTCTCCAGAGACATTGGATGGAGCAAGAGTGCTGCCAGGGAAGAACTGGCCGTGGGCCCAGGACTCTGCGGTTGCCCTGTACCCGTCAGGCTCTGCATTCACAGCGCTAATGGCAGTGAGGGGCCAGCTCTGAAGGTGAGCGCTGAAGGCTGTGCTGAGCGATGGGTGCTTACACGAAGTCTCATGCTACATCCAGGCTGGGAAGAGTGTAACTGTGCTCCGACTTGATTACTTTTTGGTGTATTTTTTATCCCCCTCTCGGCCAATCCTCTTAAGCTCTTCCAAGAAAATGTTACCTATTATTTACACCTAATATAAAGTTAAGGTTTTGTTTTGCATTTTAGAAATACCTTTAATTATAGAATGAAATGAAAGGCTCTATCCCCTCAAAAAATGGATTTTCAAGCAAGGGTATGATTTGGGGGGTAGAAGGATGCCTTTTGGTTATAGTGAGTTATCAATACACTGATGACTGGCCTAGAGCAAAAAAAACTTTCATTATTACAGTCCTTACTCCCAAATAAAGAGAGGATAGGATCTGAGAATAATGATGAAGATCCTCGATTTGTGGGGAGGAGTGGCGACATCAACATGTGTTTAGGAGAGCCCCCCCTGTCCCCACTGGAAGCTATCAAAATAGAAATAGCCAATTAAAACCTCGCGTCCTCCCCCTGGAGGCATTCTGTGGAATTGTCACGCAGGTAGAGGGCTGGTCAGTAGTCCATCGAGTCTGGCAGCTGGTGGCTGGGCTGACCCAGGGGCTCCTTCCAATCTCTGATTTCTGTGATTCTAAACTCAAGTTCATTATCTAGGGAAGCACATTAACATAACGGCAAGGAAAGCATTTGAACACCTCTCACAAATTATAACAGTCGGATGCAATTTGGATTAGATAAAATTCATATTTATTTTATGGAACAAACATACAGACAGTAAAATCTTGTTTAAGAGTAACTGTATTATTCAGTGATACAGTAATGGAATTCAAAAGTTTATTATTGCATATTCCTTTCGGCAGCATAATGGAACTGAGGTAATTCCCAAGTTGTTTTTACAACAATTTCCCTTTACTCCTAATTGTTTATTCTGGTGATTTTAGAGGGCTACTTAGCAGCATGGGCAAACATGGGGACATTGCACCAAAAGTAGAGGGGTCGTTTGCTCCCCTACCCACCCCTCCTTGCTCTGGGCCAGGCCTGGGAGCTGGCTGATGCGGGAAGGGTCTGCACTGCTGCCCTCTTTTCTGAAGTTGTCTGTCGGAGTCCTGGTGCAGGAGAATTGGAGCAGAGGCAAGCAGACCACCTGCCTTATTAAGAGCTCCAGCTGTAGGTTCCAGGATGTCTAGGTGTGGCCTGGCTACAGGGGTGGGCTGGCTGCAGGTGTGGCCTGGCTGCAGGTGTGGCCTGGCTGCAGGTGTGGACTGGCTGCAGGAGTGGCCTGGCTGCAGGGGTGGGCTGGCTGCAGGAGTGGCCTGGCTGCAGGTGTGGGCAGAGCCTTCCCACCCATACCCTGCTGTCCAGGCCTCGTGTCACTATCATGCATCACAGTGGAGGGCTTAGGCCCTTTTTTAAGACTGAGGAAACCTTCCCTTCCTTCTCTCCTCTCCTCTGTCTTGTTGACCAGAATTCTACTTCATGCCCAGGCCCAACTCAGTCCCTCAGCTTAGACCAGGTAGCACTCATGCCTGGAAGTGGAACTATGGCTAAGGACCCCTGCAGGATAGTGGACAAAATTATTCCCTCAGGAAGGAAAAAAAAGAGCAAGGACCAGGGGCTACTGAAGAAAGCTGACCTGCTTCTAGAAAGGCCTCAGGAGCCAGCGTGACCTAAAATGGGGAGACAGGTGCAAGACCAGTAGCCCGCAGGCTCACGGAGAGCTCAGGCCGCGAAGGATGCTCATAAAGAAACCACAAGAGGCTGTGTTTCCATTTTAGCTTCAAGATCCCTTTGCTCATCATGTCACAGGAACATAAGGGTGTGGGGCCACGTTTTGTCTCCAGGTTCTTGGGCTCTGCTGCTCTGCGGAAGGCCAGGAACAGGAGGAGGCCCGGCCTCAATCACCTGCGCATGCAGGTAGCCACAAGCAAGCGTTTGGAGTTACCATGAAAGAAATAACAACCACTTTGTAATCTGAAAACACCCAGTTGTCCTTGAGATACTGGAGCCGAGGTGAAATGATAGCTCATCTACCTCTTCAGCAGGGTCTTTGTGCTGAAAGTCCAGAGAAGCCGGTTGGGGGATGGTCTGTAGCATCCTCAGACACCTCCTGTACTGAGTGCATGGAACTCCCAGAGACCCGGATCTTCCTTGTGCCCCGTTCAGATCAACCCTTCTTTCTCGTGAATTTGTGGGCGTGTAACTGGCACTGGGCGCCCTCAGAGCTGCCTTTTACTCTAACACGCAGTGATTCCATGACCATCAGTGACCACAGGGGTCCTAGGGATGTCAGAGCCAAAACCACTTCTCCCGGCAGCTATAACACGAGTACTTGACTTTGTACTGGTGGCCTGTGAGGCGATAGTAAATATTTCTACTGTAAAAGCTTTGGGAAGCTTCGTGAAGCTGAAAAACATGTTAAAGACACCATTCTTCATTAGACAGATTTCCAAAACGAATGTGGTCGGTCTTTCCCTACATTGCGGGAAAGACCAAAGGACTGACAAGCAGCTGGCAGATGCCCCGTTAGACTGCAAGGTGGAGCTGCCCACTGACCATCTCCTTCCAATGGGAGGGAAAAGGCACATTATGTGGCTGAAAGCTGTGACCTAAAATAATTTGGGGAATGGGGGTTGTATACCCCGGGGCTACAGTTGATCGGATCCATCGGACTGGCTATGTATTAGGAAGAGGAAAGGCCTGTGATGAGAGGTTTGGAGCACACAGATTAATGACACCGCGCACATAAATTCTCGTGGAAATTGTTTCTGCTTCCAGACATGGCACGTTGCTCTTTATGATTTTATGGCTCACAGCCCCCCGGAGTTGTCACACATTCTGGGAGCCGTGCTTTTGTAAGGAAGCGGCTGGGTGGGCCATGGTTGCCCTTGTAGATTGGCCTCCCATTTCATGAGATCTACTGTGGGTACACCCGTGGGCTACCTGTGTGTTGCGCTCCCCCCTCACCCCTCACTACCACTTCCTGCAACAGTGCTGCTTTCCCTGTGTCTCCAAACCATACAGCACAAGGTGTGAATCTCAGACTGAATGGGAAAGGGAGAGCCGGAGAGGCTCCCAAGTCCATAAAACAGGTAACAGCCTCCCTTCAGTAATTATGTACCTATAAAAATAATAGAGAAGATACAGGGCCAACATTTTATGGCTCTTATGCTAATGAGCTGCTGACAGTCATTAGAAGGTACAGAGTAGGAGCAGGTAGGCTGTGCTCCATGCACAGCCAGTTTTCTGGGTATATAGACCACTTGGGCTGCTATTCAGTGTGGCCTGTCTCTCTGTCTGTGTTCTCTCAGGCCCTTATTGGATTCTCAGGCTGTAGAATCTCTTGACGACGATTGCAGCAAATATACCGCTGAGTTAACTTTTCTCTGGTAAATACTGCAGATCTGTCCTTTGTGGCCTTCGCAGGGTGCCTCTACCTCAGAGCTTTCTCACTTGTGGGAGGGAGAGAATGTCGTTGGGTGGGGCCTGCCCTTCGAGGACAAAGCCCTGTCACCCTTGATAGGATTATTTATCTTCAGATAAATAGTTCTCATGTCAAGACCATAGCGGCATAGTTTTTATTTATCTATAATTGTGCAGGGCAAGGAAGGAGAAGTGGGCATAGGGGACAGACTAGAATGACAAATCGGCTCATGTCTGTCTGCACTCCTGTGAGTGTGGGGTGCCCATGCTTATCCCAGAGCAGTGGCCCAAGGGGTATCAAGGTAAGGAGGGGGTGACAGGGTCTGTCTTCATGTTTATTCCACAGCCAGTGTCCTCCCAATTGCTAACGAGAGTCTCCCAGGACTGGCATTGCCGAGGCTGGCAGCTCAGTAATGTCATGCTTTTGACTTAATTCTATTTAAATCCACATTCTTGTAGAGTTTGTGGCCACATTGAAAATGAATCCAAGTCTTTTAGAAAAGGCCTCCAAACACCTACTTAAATAGTTGGAAACAATAATGTTGAGGACGTTGCCTAGTCATGTTCTTTCTTTTTGTGTGTGTAATTTTCTGCAGGCAGGCCCAACCCCTCCACTGTGAGAGCGGGGGCGGCCTTCACAGGGGAGCGACCTCACCCTGCAGCCTGCGCTGCGGGGACCGCCTCTCCCTGGGCCTCTGCTGAGATCTGAACTGACTTGGCCATGGGAAACCACAGGGCCTGGATACAGAACAGTCCTCCCTCACACCTTGGATTTAACGAGTGGAGGTTTACAAATATAACACAGGCTTGCTTCCCTAACAGGAGCTATGCCTGGAGGTCCTAGGGGCTCAGAGCAGGAGTGCTGAGTCACCTCTCATATCCAGCCCAGCCTCCCGCCGAATCCCACCCACAACTGCTTCCCGCAGTGTGACCAGGGAGATGGCCCACAGAGGAAACACACGTGTAGAACCGCTGATACAGAGCCTGATGGGTTGGTGCACCATGATTTACATATTCATAACCTGGCAGTTCCAGGGCCTAGGTGGGCATAAGGGACAGAGGAAGAAAAAAGTTGATTTATGATGATCTCAGAAACATGGTCTCTAAAGATGTATTCTGCAGCTCCGAGACCTCAGGTTTAAGCTCTATTAATTTTACAGAGCTGTCTGGGATTACCCATCTGTTTAAAGGTTAACTGTCCTCACACTTAGGAAATGGGTATTTCTGTTTGGGTTCTTACTTTGTTCCTATTAATGATTTATAAAATACAAAATGCAAAGGCAGTGAAATAGCTTTAAATCTTCAGGACAAAACACCTCCCTGACCAAATTTTTGAGAGACACAGTACTGTTCAAACCCCTTAGAGCAACAGCATGGAAATTCTGCTACTTCACGTGTCTCCTTTGAATAAGTGAAAGGGAAACATCAACCTTGCAGACTCGTGCGTTTTCAGAAGAAAAGCCCATTCAGGTAATATTGTACAGCATGTGGGGTGTTGGGAGTTTCTCCGCAATTCCCCTTGAAGCATTTTTTTACGCAGAATGCTGCCCAAAGGTGTCCCTTTCAGTATCTGAATGTGATCACGTTCTCGAGTGCAGCTCTGATCCATTGCCAAGGTTTTATTTCTTCATATGAAAGAGCTCATAATTTTTTTGTCTTGATAGTTTTGGAAGTAAGACAGCTTGCTTTGCAGATCTGGTTTTGAATATTACACGTTGAAAATTCTGTGACCTCAGACCATTTATTAGTCAGTTGTTTAGCTTTCGGTTCTATTGTTACTAGGATCAACTCAGGGAGGTAAGTGCTCATATTTCTTTAGATACAAAGCCAGTTTATTGATGGAAGGATAGCATCGTGCTTCCCAAGAACCTGCAGCTTCTGGGAGCTCACATGTGCCCTGCCATGGGGCGGGTCCTGACGCCCTGGGGTGGGGATGGAGCTGCCACTCTGTCCACCTTCTCCTGTGTCTCCCTGTTGGGTTGCTAAGCTTCTGCCAAATGCTTGGCCAGGGATTAGGGTTCCCATGGTTACCTGAGAGTGGTCCCAATGGGATGGCCTAAACTCTGGTTCAATCCAAACTTTTTGATTATGTAATCTTATCAGGGAAAGGTTTTTGAGCGCTTTCCTTATGCATGTTTACTATTTCATAAAATCAATATACATTTTAAAGGCATTAGGAAGCATACATAAAATAGAAATTAAAGTGGGTGAAATAGAATATGTTTAACTTTTTTCTTTCTTATTTATTAAGTGTAACACCTATTTTTGCTTTCAACTTACAGAGGTTCTGGTGCTTATCTGCAAAGTGTCTTATTGATTGGATGGCTAACATTTCAGTGGACACTGACACCTGGAGGTTGGCTCGTCATTGGCCATGGGGCATGGGTTAAGTTTCCCTGCTTTTCTTTTATGATTTGGTTGAGTAGCGTAGAGCTGTCCCTGTTTTCCTGTAGCTACTCTTTGTGTTATGAGCACTGTCTTCAAGTCTCATGTTTGTGGTATGAATCTTTTTTCAGCCACCTGCCCACTTTGTGAGAGTAAACTTGGTTAAAACTTAGCAGGACAATCTGTAGGTGCACTTAGCTAGCCACAGGCACACTGTGCCTCATCTCAATTGGCCAGTTTGCCCTGGGGCTCCCAGTGGATTATCTTACTGGGGTGTGATCGCTTTTTTATCCAAGGCACAAAGCACTCTCAAGCATAATTCAAATATCAGCAGAACATTTTCACTGACTAGAGAGAACACTTACTAGAGTTGGAGGAAGTCTAGTTTGAAAAACTGGCTCCACTGCTTACTAGCCCAGTGACCGCAAGCAAGTTATATGACCTCTCTGCACCCTGGTTTCCTCATCTGTAGATTAGAGGAACAAATGGTGTTTATCTTTTAAGATTTATGAGGACTCAATGCATTCAAGCAATATTTGGAACTTGTTTATGCTATAAAGCGCTATTACTGTCATTATTATTACTATTACCAATCAATACTTTTTATTGTATTTGAACCTAAATAATGGTGGCAAAATAAGAAAGGTTAAGACACAAGCCATAGATATTTAACGTAAAAAGCCAGGACTTGTTTAGAATTCATTTGGAGGTTTGAGGCACAAACATACATAGTTTTGAACTAATTACACAAGGCTGGCTGCCGTTACTCCGTTACTCCACCCCCCTGCTCCCCTCTTAGCCTCTGCCACGCCCTGCATTTAAAATCCCAAACATAGATGCTTCAGTTCAGCACAATGCAAAGAGGTTAAATACTATATTCGAGATAGAGCTGTACTCCTCACGTGCCTCTTTCATGTTCTAACCTTCCTTTTTCATCCTTAAAACTCAGTAAGGAGATGCTAATACTTAAAGAAGTGCTCTGTCTTTTTATTATTAATAAAAGGTAGGGTGATTTTTGATGAGCTGTGCTGACCACACAAAACACAATTCTGACTTATCTTGCTAGTTTACCTGGGGCTTAGCAGGGAGCGCAGCTGCAGGTGTAGTAATTAATAACTCTCCGTCGGAAGACTCAGGCGTATTTAGACAACGGAGGCTGATGATTACTTTTGTGTGTGTCTCTGTCTTTCTCCCTCGCTCTGTTTTTTAAGAGTTGCCTTCTGCAAATGTTCTCCAGCTGTTGAGAAATTGTTTTTCATCTGGAGCCTGCAATTGTTTTTAAGAGATTGATTCAAATGCATAAGGAGACCCAGGGACTAGTATTTGCATTTAAACAATAATTATTAGATGCTAAAACTGTGGCTGCATGAGGCAAGAATTTCTAATTCTCCTCTATTATCTGGACCCAGCTTTTTCTAGCTCTCTCTCCTGCACACAGCTGCTGAGCACGGTGGCCACGCACACTCCAGAGAAGACGTGCGCGGTGTATGTGGCTCCCCCAGCCACAGAGCCCTGTCCTCAGGATGCCCCTGAGTTGACCTCAAATTTGTTTTGGTTCATTCAAGATCCCAAGGACAGAAGTTCACCTCAAAGCACAGATGAATAGTGACATAACCTCTGGTGTCCCTTTAATGGAGCTGGGCTGGGAGCCACAGCCTGAGGCTACTCCCAGAGCTGGCTGAGGGCAGCCCTGGGCTGAGACGGTCCCAGGTGGTCTGGGGGCTCAGTTTCAGTTTCCTTTCTGGTGACAGGGCAGCATGGGCCAGAGGCTCTTGTGAATTCCAGTGGCCAAAACTACCCTTCAGAAGGGGTAATGCGTGGATATTTGTACTTTCAGTGACAGATGGCTATTAATGAGAATTACATACAAATAAAATATAAATGGTGGTCGTATATAATAGTTATATACATAAAATAAAAATCACATACAAACGTAAAAATAATTTAAAGAGGTCACATATCACATTACTTCTGAATAACAGCTCCCTCTGTGTGTCCTCCTGAGACCCACCCTTCCAGGTCTCCCCTGAGCAGAGAGGTGGTGTCTGCATGTGCTGTGAGGCAGAGATCTCCCCAACAACAGATGGACTGGCTGTGTGCACATGATGTGGAGCAGAGAAGAAAACAACGATCCACATAATGTTATTCCATGTCACCAAGTAAATAACCCCCAGGGAGAGCTGAGTCAGCCCTGCCAACCATGATGGGGCAAAGCGGGTCAGGGCACAGGCTGTCCCTTGGGAGAGACAAATAGTCCTCAAAGAGGAGGGAGACGACTGGGAGTTGTGGTGAGGTGAACCTGCGGTGTGAAAGCTGCCTGGAACTCCATCCTGAGTTTCCCTTCTGCATTCAGGAGGCCAGACGCACAGGCAGACAAGGCTGTGAAATCTGGAAAAGGTCACTGAGAAGGTTGGGCATATCATCGGCCAACCAGGGCCCTGTCATCCTCATGCTCCGTCCACTCTGGGCTCCCATCACCCTGACTGCTCCTCACCTGCAACAGCCTGAGCACAGTCCTTCCTGCTCCTCACCTGCAGCAGCCTGAGTATGACCCTTCCCGCTTCTCACCTGCTGCAGCCTGAGCACAGTCCTTCCTGCTCCTCACCTGCAGCAGCCTGAGCACAGTCCTTCCTGCTCCTCACCTGCAGCAGCCGAACATGGTCCACATCAGGAAGCCAGTTCCCATTCTCTTCTCTGGCAGCCAGTTGAGAGCCATATTTATCTAAAACACAGTTGGTGGGAGGAAGGCACAGACGAAGGCTGGAGGGTTCGAGCTCTCAGGGGAAGATCCAAAAGAGGGCTGTCTGAGCCCCCGGTCATTCCAAACTCTACTCTTGGGTCTGAAAATGCATTTCAGCTCTGTTTCTTCAAGCGCACCGTCTTACAGCTGGTCCTGTGTTCCCGAGTTCATATCCCTGCCCAAGCGTGCAGCTGGGATGTGGGGTCCTGAGACCACCCGGACACGTGCGCATGGGCCTCAGCTTCGTCACGACAGTCAAATGACACACAAGACAAATGCAAAGTATCTGCCTATATTAAATACAGCAAGTACTTATATTTAACGAAAGAAACCGTTTTTATTCATGGTCTATATGATCCCGGTTTTCCTTTATTTTTTATTTTTTCTCCCTGACTCTTCATTTTTGCAGCTCTGTTTTTCATTGTCATACATCTGAAAATTATTATAAAAATTAAAATAAAATACTGTAAGTCTCATGGCGAATCTGCTTAGAAACAAACAGTGGAGGTAAAAAGTTGCTAAGCAGAAAGCAGCACCTGCCTCCAGCACAGCATTGATCTAGACTGGTCTCCAGCTCAGTTCTCAGGATATCACCTGGGAAACCCCTTCATAGGAAAGAAATGGCTTCTTCTTTAACTTGGCTCAGGGTCAAGAGTCTCTGCTCCACCTTCCTTGCAAAGATATTTGAAATTTGGGGACTACAAAGGGCTGGAATGAAGGCAGGGAAAGAATACATTGCTAACCCTAAAAGGTATACCCTTCACACAGCTATGTTGACATTAGGGAAAGATAAAATGTTATTCCACAAAATGTTATTCCACTAAGTTTGATTGTTCTGAACTATTGGTGGAAATTACAATTGTTTTAGTTTCCAAATTATGTGTCTATGAGGAGTATATGGATGGAGCTCATGAAAAGATTGCTTGTGGTCTTCAGAGGACAGCTCTTAGATTAATCATTGCTCCTAAGGTTTATAATTCAGTCTTCATTTATGCTGTAGCTGTCACATTACAATGGCTACTCTGAATATTTCTCCAACACCCAGACAGACAATGCCCAACTGAGTGTCCACTGATAGATGAATGGATAAAGAAGATGTGATACAGATAATGATAGAGATGGATAATGAATATTACTCAGCCATAAAATGAGTAGAATCTTGCCTTTTGCAACAACATGGATGGACCTAGTGAGCATTATGCTCAGTGAAATAAGTAAGAGAAAGACAAATACCATGTGATTTCATTTGTCTGTGGGATTTAATAAAACAAAATAGAAACAGACTCATAGAAACAGAGACCACACTGATGGTTGCCAGAACAACGGGGGTTGAGGGAATGAGTAAAAATTATGAAAGGGGAATAGAGGTATGAACTCTCATTTGTAAAGTAAGTAAGATACAGGACAGTCGTGTACAGCATAGGGAATATAGTTAATAATATTGTGATAACTTTGTACCATGACAAGTTACTAGACCTATTGTGGTTACTAGACTTATACCTCATAAGGTATATTCATGTCAAATCACTATGCTGTACACCTGAAACTGATAAAATGTGTCAACTATACTTTTAAAAAGACAGGCTAGGCAGCTTTTCTAGAGTCATATTCCAAAAAAATCAAATGAAAGGGATTTACTTTCCATTCCCCACCTCCCCACCTGGCTGCCTGGCTCCTGGAATGGCTGGCATGCATGAAAGTGCTAGAAGAGACAGCCCCTCATGCCAGCATTAAAAATTCCTCACAACTTTGAGCATACTTCATTTGCTGTTAAAATAAGAGAACTCTAAAAAGACAAAAATGGCCCAGTTCCCTTTTGCATTTCTTTATACGTAGGAGAGGTGCTAAGATTTTCCAACTCCTTTTAACTCAGTTTTGGAAAACATGGAGGGTTTTTTTTTTTTTGTATTTTTCAAAACCTCCTGAGAGTGAGTTAGTAGATTTGTCTATGGCTGTTTTCAGTTTTGAAAAAAACAAACAAACAAACAAAACAAGGTGAGATTCTGGTTAGTTTTCTGTTTGTGTTTTTATTGTTTTTTCTGCAATAAGCAAACGAGTGTTTATGATAATGAAGCAAAGAAAGTGCTGTGTGTGTTGGAGGTGATGAGTGAGGAGTTCAACATTCTGAAGTGCTTTCTCTCTAGAGGACCGAAGCCCCTCCTGACCCCAAACAAACAGGCGAGTTCCAGGGACGCCAGAAGGGAGACAGAGGACCTGCACGCAGCCTCCTTAGAAAAGTCAAGCCAGGAGCTTCATGTCATGTCTGCACCACTGGGTCCTCTGTGTCTGGCAGGCCTTGCACAGTGTCCAGGGCTCCTTGTCTGGAGAAGGATGATCATAATAATGATGTCGCTTAGATGAGCTCTAGCAGGACTGTGGTTCTCCTCGCAGAGGCTCTAGCTCAGGAAACCCCACTCACTGTCTAAAATGCTTTTTGCAGAAAATTTCAATAAGCAGGAGTACTGAACCTCATGGGCCTATCACCCAGCTCCTGCCCAGACTCTGCTCCCCCAGTGAGCACTGGAGAGAACTCATGGAATCTGTTGTAAACTGAAAAGGTACCTGCTGGTCACCAGCATCTCTCTCATCTCCTGGAACGTGTGATGGAGAGCATTCTGAGTGAACAGACATGGGTTTTCAGTGTCGGTAAACGTTTCTGAATTCTAACTCTTCCTTTGATGATCCCTGTGTCATCAAATATCACAGTGTTTCATCCATAAATACTTAGGCCTTTTTGCTACAAGGACTCTTAAAAACAACCACAACAAAAATAAGTGCAATGCCATTATCACATCTCAATAGTGATTTCACAGCCAGCACCCTCTCTGATTGTTTATGTGTACGTCGCCATTGCTTCCTCCAAATCCGAGTCTACGCGAGGTCTGTACGTTATATTTGCCTCCTGTGCTTCTTGAGGGTCTTAAACTTCAAGGTCTCTGTCCTCTTGTTTCCTGGTCATTTATTTCTTGAAGAAATGGAGCATTTGTCTTCTGGAATTTCCCACATTCTGGATTTGGCTGACTGCATCCTCCTGGGTTATTTAGCACGTTCTTCTATCCCCAGGTGTCCTATAAACTGGTAGTTAGTTCTAGATCGCTTCCAAAATGTTTTTTCAAGAGTAATTCATAGTCCTTTGGACTCTGGCTAAAAAGAAGTTGAGACTTGTGAAAACTTTGAAACTATTTAAAAATGCTCTGATGCCTGACCCTTCAAACAAGCTACTTTCAGGCATCTCAATAGTGCTCAGAGAGTGGAGGCAGCATTATTTTGGGGAGCTAATCTTTCCCTAGGCAGTAGAGGCCTACTTGAGATTTTCACTTTTACTTCTGAAGGTCAAAATAAACCCAGACAGGGAACCAAGGAGTCCTCAATGGGGAACTGTGGGAGGGCTTCTGACAGGCCATTTTCATAACTTCAGAGGAGGTGACAAATCCCTGCACTGGTGGGGGAGGGGCTTTTCCCATCAGCAAAGGAGAAGACTCAGTGCTGGCTCCCAATAGAAGGATACAGTCAACATGGAAACAGAAGATTTCGACAGCGTGAAAACATTTTATATAAATTAAAAAAAAGGATGAATTAGTTCAGCTGCAGTCATTAAGGTGTCCTATATGTAGAATTTGAGTTTTTATCAGTTCCATTCATTCGTTCACCCAAAAGAGAGGAGACAGACAGATCTGACTGCCTATCTCACACTTACACTCCCCACCCCCATTGGCTCAGGTTGTGCCCTGGTTTGTCCCCTGAATTACCAAGGGCGTGGTGATAAGATGCGATTCATGGATATGTAAATACCTGTTCTGAATGTGAACTTGAGTTGGGCAGGGACAAGCTACACCTCCCACCCAGAGGTACTGTCTCAGCATTGACCCCCTTGGAGAGACTGTTTCTATCAGACCACAGAACCTGGGTTGTAAACGATTCCCACCAGCCTGCCTTTGAGTTATTCCTGTGGGCACACAGTCCAGGTGGGACCCAGAGCCCTAGCTCCAACAAGACAGGCTTTCTGAGCCCCTAAAGAAAGAAAGAAGGTTATTTAAAGCATCAGCTCTTTGACTCTTTGGCTGGGCGACAACAGGACGACTTGAAAGGAAGCCCTCAAGAGGCCACCCCTGAGTTAGTGCTCACCCAGTGGAGCAGCAGGAAGCCTCTGAGGGCTGGGCTGTGAGCAGAAGGCCCCAAATTAAAGTTATTTTCTCTTGTTTTGCATGTTGGGTGGACTGTGAAGGGTTTTGGCACCTATGCCCTGATGCAGGGATGTGTTCGTGGAACTTCCCATGTCTCTGGCCTGATTTGCATGGAAACAGGTGGTGAGATGCAAATGCCACGTGTCCAAGACTTGGCACCTGATCGACCTCCCATCTCACATGGCTGACATGGTTGCATCCTCACCTGTGTGAACTGATCCAGCAGGCTTAGAAGGGGCGAGGAGGTAGGTGGGGAGAGGACTATTCTCTTCTGGACATCTCTCCCTTCTGGGCTACAGCCATTTACTTCCCTTCCACAGACAGTGCTGACTAGCTCTTAAAACGACTTTAATCTTTTTGGGAAAGGAGATGTCTTGAAAATGTGACAGGTGCTCATGAAGCAGATAATGGATTGATAGTGAGAACCTAAGAGAGCCCAAGGTGCCATTGTCAGTGAGGCAGGATGGGTGACACAATTCGGGTAAGATCCACCCTTCAGGACAAAAAATGAGGGAGGCATTTAATTGGAACACTTAGCAATCACAAAAGCAAGACAGAGGTTAAATTGTTTTGAGCAAGAGAAATTAATACATTAAAGGTTACATTTCCAACTGTGAGGCAGTGAGCTGGGCTCTCTGGTGGTGTCAGAATTCCATAAGGCAGGAGAAATGGCTCTGAAATGATTGTGGAATCATTAACAAAAGGCAAGGCCAGGAAGACACTTCCCAGCAGGAGGGTGTGGGGAAGAATAAAGACGTGGAGAGAGCTCATTAAGAATGAATTGCAGACCATAAACATTTGAAACCACTAAGTGTGGAGTTCTATCTGTTATCTAATGACTCAGAAATTATAAAACTAGCAATGACTTTCAGAAAGGAGTTGACTTTGCAGGAGGTTGTTCACCATTACATACACAAAAAAGGTATTTTTTTTCTTAGTTGGGCAAGAAAATCTTTCATCCTTGTAAATCAGCACAGTTTAAGCAACTTCAGCCATCCTCTGACAGATTTTTCTGCTGTATAATTACACATTGTCTTTGATTTAGTTATAAGGATATTGAAATGAGACAGGAAGCCATGGGAAGCGGGTGGGAAGGAGGAGGAGGAGGAAAGTCCACACCTTGCCTGTCCAAGTGCACACTGGCCCACCACTTTGTCTTCAGAGAGATCTAGAAAACTCCGTCGAGAGAGCCTTGCCCATAAATCCCCCAAAGTGGACTCACGCTTTGTTCTGATGGAGGGAGATTCCATTTGTATTGTTGTTAATTGCACGGTTTGCTAGACAAAGAGTCAGGCTAAATGAAATGAGATCATCCATCCTTGGTCTATGCGCCCCATCCCCCAGGGACACCCTCCTCCTGCAAGTAAAAGGGACATTGGAAACTTGAATGATTTAAGACTCCACACCCTGGCCATGTATGAACTCTTTAATCTTCTGAAGTATTTGGTGCTGTGCTTCCAAATGCTGTTCGCTGTGTGATTCACCCAAGTCATACTGGTAGCAAAGCATCAAGCCACATGACTGGGCATCACAGCCAGGTCCCCAAAGTGCCTCTTGGGAAAATAGATGATGCTCCAGTAATGTGTCCTTCCCGAAAGAGCCGGGTTCAGAGCAGCCGTGGGAAGCCCTGGGCACAGAGAACAAAGCTCCCCTAATGGCTTTTATTTTTTTCCATTTTTTTTTATTACATAAAGTATTACAAAGATTAGTACATATATCTCTTCCCCTCCCCGCCCTTCCCCCAGCCTCCCCTACCCCCCAGTGTTTTGTGTCCATTGGTTATACTTAAATGCACGCATAAAAGTCCTTTGGTTGATCTGTTATCCCCCGCCAATCCTCCCTGTCCTTGTTGCTATAATTTGACAGTCTGTTTGATGCTGCTCTGCCTCTGCATCTATTTTTGTTCACCAGTTTATAATGGTTATTATTATCCATAGATGAGTGAGGACATGTGGTATTTTTCTTTCATTGACTGGCTTATTTCACTTAGCATTATGTTCTTCATTTCCATCCATGCTGATGCAAATGATAAGAACTCCTTCCTTTTTACAGCAGCATAGTCTTCCATTGTGTAGATGTACCACAGTTTTCTAATCCATTCATCCACTGATGGGCACTTAGGCTATTTCCAAATTTTAGCTATGGTAAATTGTGCTGCTATGAACATAGGGATGCATATGTCCTTTCTGATTGGTGTTTCTGGTTTCTTAGGATATATTCCCAGAAGTGGAATCACTGGGTCAAAAGGGAGTTTCATTTTTAATTTTTTGAGGAAACTCCATACTGTTCTCCACACAGTCTACATTCCCACCAGCAGTGCACGAGTGTTCCTTTTTCTCCGCATTCTCTCCAGCACTTGTCATTTGTTGATTTGTTGATGATAGCCATTCTTACAGGTGTGAGATGGTACCTCATTGTTGTTTTGATTTGCATCTCTCGGATAATTAGTGACTTTGAGCATGTTTTCATATGTCTCTTGGCTTTCTGAATGTCCTGTTTTGAAGAGTATCTGTTTAGGTCCTTTGCCCATTTTTGGATTGGATTGTTTGTCTTCTTTTTGTTAACTTGTATGAGTTCCCTATAAATGTTGGCGATTAAACCTTTATCAATGATAACACTGGCAAATATGTTCTCCCATGTAGTGGGTTTTCTTGTTGTTTTGCCGATGGTTTCTTTTGCTGTGCAGAAGCTTTTTATTTTTATATAGAAAAAATTATTAGACTTAATAAATGAATTCAGCAATGTAGCAGGATACAAAATTAACACCAAGAAATCTATGGCATTTTTGTACACCAATAGTGAACATACAGAAAGAGAGACTCAAAAAACAATCCCATTTACCATCACACCAAAAACACTAAGATACCTAGGAATAAATTTAACTAAAGAGGTAAAAGACCTCTACTCAGAAAACTACAGGACGTTGAAAAAAGAGATAGACGAAGACATAAACAGATGGAAGAACATACCATGTTCATGGATTGGTAGAATCAATATCATTAAAATGTCAATACTATCCAACGCAATCTATAAATTCAACACACTCCCCATTAAAATACCAACAGCATATTTTACAAACCTAGAATGAACTCTCCAAAAATTCATCTGGAATAAAAAAGACCCCGAATAGCTGCAGCAATCCTGAGAAAGAAGAACAAAGTAGGAGGGATCTCAATACCAGATATCAAGCTGTATTATAAAGCCACTGTTCTCAAAACTACCTGGTACTGGCACAAGAATAGACATATAGATCAATGGAATAGAATAGAGAACCCAGAAATCGACCTGAACCAATATGCTCAATTAATATTTGACAAAGGAGGCAAGAACATACAATGGAATCAAGACAGTCTTTTCAATAAATGGTGCTGGGAAAATTGGACAGATACATGCAAAAAAATGAAACTAGACCACCAACTTACACCATACACAAAAATAAACTCAAAATGGATAAAGGACTTACATGTAAGATGGAAAACCATAAAAACACTAGAGGAATACAAAGACAACAAAATCTCAGACATATGCCGCAGCAGTTTCTTCACTGATACAGCTCCTGGGGCATTGGAAATTAAAGAGAAGATAAACAAATGGGACTACATCAAAATAAAAAGCCTAATGGCTTTTAGAAGCCAAGGCATTCTCCGGGCAGCGTGACGTCCAGTGAGCTCCATCACTCAGAGGGAAGGCCTGTTTGGAGTGAGTGCTTTGTGAGAACCAGCACCACTCCACCCCCTTGGCGTGCCCACAGGAGATGCAGATGTGGACATGGCTGTTGGCCCCTTTCTAAATGCCTTTGCTCTGTTGCTGTTAGTCCTCTTTTAACATCTCATGGTTTCAGAGCAACCAAGTAAAGGGAACAGGGTTTGAGGTAACCACACGGTATTTGAACAGCTAATTAGTGTTAAGAAAAATTCACACGTGCAGGTGTTCATCACCAAAATAGGTTACCAAAGGACATTGAGGAGCTTCCTTGGGGAAGCTAGGATCTGACTCTCAACCCTACAATTCCAAGTTCAGGGAAGGAAACTCCATTCTGTCCCTGACCTTTGCTGGCACCTGTGGTCAGCAACATGTTGCAGAGGCCAGTAGTCGTTTGTCCAGTGAGCTTCTAAGTGGGAGCCCCAGATAGTATGCTCAGTGAGTTATTGGGGTGCACAAGGTTATATATACATATCAATAATAATATATACATTATTTGTATGTGTGTAATGTATATATGAGCATATATATGTTTAAAGTGTTTATTTATTGATTTTAGAGAGAGTAAGAGGGAGGGAGACAGAGAAACATAGATTTATCCTTCCACTCTTTTATGCATTCATTTGTTGCTTCTTGTATGTGCCCTGACAAGGGATTAAACCTACAACCTTGGCATATTGAAATGACACTATAACCAACTGACCTACTCAGTCAGGGCTCTTCCATTTTTTAAGAATAAAAGTAGCTTTATGAGCATCACCATCAAGGCTGACGTTAGTGTCTGATATTTTCAGTGTGTCAGATGATCATAGTTTCTAGTCTTAGCTAAACTTACCCTCTGCAAAATGGGCACATGGAGTTCTGGTTCTGCCACATAAAGGTCTAGTCTGACCAAAAGTTAACCTGAATTCCAAAATGATCAAGAAGAGCCCAAATGGAAATGTGTATTTGCAACCACAATTCGTAAGGATGACGGTCATCCTAAGTGTTAATTATATATTGGAACTTTGTGAGCCACTGTGTTCCACAGTGATGACAACTATAACTAAATATAGGTTATATATATTTAAAAACCTGATTTTTAACTGTTCTTTAAATTGTATTACAGTGTCTTAAATGAGTAGTTCCAAATTTTGTGGTCCCAAGACCCCTTTACACTCTTAAAATTTATTGGTGACATTGAAGGGCTTTTGTTTATGTGAACTATATCTATTGGTATTTACTCTATTAGAAATTAAAATGGGAAAATTAGAAATATTTCTTTATTCATTAATTTAAATACAACATCAATAAAGATTGCTGTTCATTTTATGCTAACATCAATAATATTTTAAATATAAAATAGCTATATTTTCTAAAGCAAAAGAAGAAATATTGAGATGCGAAGTACTGTTTATATTTTTGCAAATTTCTTCACTATATGGCTTAATAGATATCTGGATTTTCATATAAGCTTCTGCATTTAATTTATGATGATATGTTGTTTTAGTTGAAATATATGAAGAAAATCTGGCTTCATACAGCTATGTATTTGGGTAAAGGAGAAATATTTTAATAGTCTTTTTAGCCCTAGCCAGCTTGGCTCAGTGGATAGAGTGTTGGCCTGCTGACTGGGAGGTCTAGGGTTCGATTCTGATCAGGGTTCAATAACATGCCTGGGTTTCAGGCTTGATCCTCAGTGTGGGGCGTGCAGGAGGCAGCCAGTGATCAATGATTCTCTCTCATCTCTGATGTTTCTATCTCTCTCTTTCTCCTTTCCTCTCTGACATCAACAAAAAAATATATTTTTAAAAAACAGTCTTTTTAGATAGTCTTCTGTGATACTACACCAAAACTTGACAAGTGATATTTCTTAAAAGTTAATAGTAGTGTGAAATCTGAAACCATACCAATGAACTTTTGTACCAACATTAAAACCCATTGGTTTCTCTTGCACTTTGAATGAATTTGTAACCTGTGCATGCTTTCATAACACTTTGCATTGGTTTGAAAATATTGGTCCACTGAACTATGCAAGGTCTCCCAAATGCTGACATATTTCATGCAACACTATCAAACTATCACATTCATTACTATCACCCCATCTCATCAGGAAAGTCTTTTAAGTCATGGGGAGCTGACAATGTTTTTCAAACTTTCAATTTTTACTTGAGAGATGGAATTTTGTCTTTGGCAACAAATTCTGTCAGCTGTTTTTCCTAGTTTCAGGCTCTCTTTTTTATTTTGAGAAAAATTTTTGCCAAATATCCAAGTGTAAGTAACCATAGTTTTCAATCTTTTGAAGAAACCTATGTCCCCAGAGAAAATCGACCAGTTCAGCTCACCCCCCCCCCCCCCCCCACCTGATGGCGCTTCCTGGAGACTAGCATCTTCACTTCCTCTTGGTGCAGCTCAATGCTCAACATGTAACACACATTTCATCACTCAGAACAGTGCAATGACATGTGACTGAGAATCAAGATTTAGTAAAATAATTTATACTGCTTCATCAAGGAAGTGAAGCTGGCTTTTGCCCCCTTGTGTTGTGGGTTTGTGACAGTGAGAAATACAATGACCACCATGGACCTGTGTAATACCCACAGTTTTGCTTACCATCAACGTTGCATCATCAAAGCAAACATCAGCTCAGTGAAAAAGGCAAATAAAATCCAGGATTAGGATGAAAAGGGTTTTGTCCTCATGGACTGATGGAGCAGGTTCATCACAGGAGACGATGAACCACACTTTGATAAACACTGATTAAGAGCAAAATTGTCAAAAGCAATGAAACATATTCAATTGCACTGTCTAATTAAAAAATTAATAAATAAGTCAATTTAGATTTGAGCCAGTAATAATATAATTTAAAATATTATTTATGTAAGCTAAATTAAATACCCAGTTCTTATATCTTTTTAATATACTATTATGTAGTGGTGCATGTTTATAATTTATAAATAAATAATATACTATATTGTGTGCACACACCTTTAAATACACACACACACACACACATATACACACTAGAGGTCCGGTGCATGAAATTTGTGCACTGGGTGGGGGGGATGTCCCTCAGCCTAGCATGCATCCTCTCCAATCTGGGACCCCTTAGGGGATGTCTGACTGACCTCTGGGATCTGGCCTAAACCAGTAGTCAGACATCCCTCTCACAATCCAGGACTGCTATCTCCTTAACTGCTTGCCTGCCTGCCAGCCTGATCACCCCCTAAACACTCCCCTACCAGCTCGATGGCTTCCAACTGCCCTCCCTTTTAGACCCAATGGCCCCCAACTGCTCTCCCCTGCTGGCCCAATCACCCCCAACCACCCTCCCTTGCTGGCCTGATCTCGCCCTGCCCCCTGCCCTCCCCTACAGGCCTGATCTCACCCCCAACTGCCTTCCACTGCAGGCTTGGTTGCCCCCAACTGCCCTCCCCTGCAAGCCTGATGCCCCCCAACTGCCCTCCCCTGATAGCCTGATTGCCCCCCAACTGCCCTCCCCTGCTTGCCTGTTTGCCCATAACTATCCTCCCCTGCTGGCCTGTTCACCCTCAATTGCCCTCCCCTGTTGGTCTGATCGCCCACAACTGCTGTCCCCTGCCGGCCATCTTGTGGCCATCTTGTGATGACATCACGTGATGCCACCTAGGCTTTTACTATATAGGAAATATATATATATATATATATATTTTTTTTTCCCCTTAGCAGGTGTTTGTAAGCAAATAATTTGGAGCTTGCAGCTTTGGCCCAAGTAGAGAATGCATATGTCCATGTGGAAGAAACCTCTGATTATTAGATAGTCTTTAAAAAAATAAAATAAATAATAATTATATATATATATATATATATATATACACATACATATACATATACATATACATACATATATATATTATTGATTTTAGAGAGGAAGGGAGAGGGACAGATAGATAGAAACATTGATCAGCTGCCTTCTGCATGCCCCCTACTGGGCATTGAGCCCACAACCTAGGCATGTGCCCTTGATTGGAATCAGAACCTGGGACCCTTCAGTCTATAGGCCGACACTCCTTCCACTGATCCAAACTGGCTAGGCCTATTAGGCAGTCTTTTGGTTAAGGAAGGAGTTGGATTAGCAAAGGTGGAATAAGACATTCCACAGGGAACGGAACTAATTGGGTTACTTGGAGAATAGCCTCAGACTGGGGAATAGAGCATTCGCCTGCCACTTCCGCTGTGTGTTCCTCAAGGTGGACACCTGGGATCCCTCTCGCTCCCCTCTGCACCAGTCATCTACGAAGTCCATAGACCTTACTTCCTTAATAACCCCATATCCTACCACTCTTCTGTCTCCACCATCTTAGTTCAAGCCCTGTCTTTCCCACAAAACCAACATTGGATATTCTCTACATTGGACGTTCATTTCTTCTTTGAAAGTCTTTGCTGTTCCTGTGACCTTGAAGGTAGGCCTCCAGTTCCTCAGCACAGCATGAGTGCCCTAAACTTGGCTGCTGCCTTCCCTCTTGGTCCCATCTCTCCCCAGGTCCCACATCCCCAAATGTGGAACTCTGTTTTGCACATCCTGTTCCCTCTTATAGGAATGCTTTCCCCTCACCATCCTCCTGTGCTCCACCTGATCCTTTAGTTTTGCACCTACTCCCCAATTCTTGATCTGGATTAAAGCAGGTCCTTCAAAGATCAGATCAGCTCTCATCTCTTCTTGGAAGAACTTTCTTCTTTAATTTTGGTTTTAAATCCTGGCTACTCAATAGCTTTCTACTGGAGCCACCTTATTTACCCTTTCAGGGTCTTTGAGTATCAATTTCTTTATCTATGAAAGACCTGTCTCATTGCTTATTATGGGTATTATATGAGATCCACATATTCAGAGTGTCTAGGACAGTACTAGACTCGAAAGGACTAGTGTTGGACCACTAACTAATAAGAGTATCTCTCCTGCGTCCTGTATGTCCTATATGTTTTCTTACCACTGTGCTACTAATGAGTGCTTATGCTCTATGTAATGATTTTCTGCCATTCTGACTCCATCCTAGATATTGTAAACACTCAATAAATGCTTGTTAAATGAATGACAAGATAAAATCCAAAATAAGAGTGGAAAAACATGACCTGCATTTTCCAATATGACAGCCCCCATCCACATGTGACTATTCAGATTTAAATTTAAATACATGTAAATTAAATTAAATTAAAAATCATCCCTCACTTATACTAGCCGCACTTTAAGTGCTCAATGGCCCCATTTGGCTAGTGTTGACCACACTGGACAGCATGGATTGGAGAACATTCCATCCTGGCGGAAGTTCCACTGGGCAATGTTGCAAAATCCAATTTTTCTAAGTAGTGCTGCTGATTTTATATCTCCTACTCTAAAATAAAAGACTTGCATGATAATGCCTTTGATATGGAAAAATGATAATATCAATATTAACAAGACATGAAAACTCATACTCAGAAAATGACTCAGAGAATGTGTAAGACATCATCACAGTGGAAGAAGGGAAGGTCTTGGGACCAGTCTGCTCAGCACTGTTCTACTCAACCAAGGTCATCTGCCTGGACTGGGTGGCTGGGTTGGGGACCGAGCCCTGCAACTGTGGGTGGTGCCATCGTGGAGACAGGATGGCTCATTAGCTTGACTTGAAGTGAGAATGGCAGCCATTTCCATGTCTGTTCTGCTGCTGCCACTATGTGCAGCCACAGCCAGAATGGGCATTTAATGGCCTTTGGGAGAAATATCTGATTGTCGTTTGTAGGCCTGTCTCCACTGATGGACTATCTTTTCCTTGGAAGTGACACAACATTTCATTTTCAATTGAGCTGCCCCTTCTCTCTGTGGGCTTCAACCCATCTCTACCAGAATGTCTACTGTTGTCAGGATGATGCCAAATTGGTGGACTGTGCCATAGGACCTCATTACTCATGACCTTGCATTTGGTTTTAAACAGAGTGATAAGCTGCTGCCTATAAAGTTTGCCCGGAAGCTAATACTGAAGGCCAGGGTTCACAGGTGGGTGGTTAATATGAGAGAGCCATGGCTTCTCTCTTGGTCTAGAACTTCCTCTGATGCCCATGCCAGATACTAAAAGTCTGGCCAAAATGTGCAGCGGCTTTTTCGTTCTGTTTCCCAGTTCTTTGGATAAGAGGACATTGTTTGACTGTATCCTGCCAAGGTAGCAGAAGTCAGGGACAGCTTTCAAGTTGTCTGTGCCAATGAAGGCTTGGTGGCAAGAAGGGCTTCCCTGGATCTGAATTATACATGACCCAGGTTTTCAAGATGATTAATACCCTGCAGCACAGAGCTCATGTGGCAATGTGACTCACACGATCTCTGTCAGCATTCTCAGTGAGGGGAAAGGTGTCTTTAGGTAAGGAGCCCATCCTGATGCCAGCTCTGGACCCTAGGATGCTAGAGATGGGAGAGACATTAGAGGTCACCTAGCTCAAACGTCTACTTCTGTAGATAATGAAAGAGACCTGGTGAGACAGAAGGATGTCCCAAGGGCGCAGAATCAGAACTACAGCCAAGTTATCTTGACTTGTAGATTTGTGTTCTCAACTGCTTCTTGCTGCCTTCACACTGAATCTGTCACGTGGATGTGAACTGTTCTGTTGTCAAGAAATGTTGTCTCTCCAGCTGAACTATAACCTTCATGAGGATAGAGATGATTTTTTTCTAGTTTTCTCAAGAAATTAACATTGTCCACCTAGGAAAGACAAAACTAGCACATATAAAATCAATAAAGAAGACTTGTCTATTAAACCATGTATCAAGTAAAATGGGAATTCAGGGAAAGGAGATATATTGATACGGACTCAAATAATGGAAAGAATTCATAGAATCTGAGATTTCTCTGAGCAAGTAGACAGGAAGAAGGAAGGCACTCTAGGTGAGGTTCTTGCTGAGAGGCATGAAGCTGGGGACTAGCAGCAGCTTGCCTGGTTGGAACATGGATGTCTCTGAGGAAAGGTTGGAAGGTTAAGTCAATGTATGAGAGCCAAACTGAGGGGTCTGTGCCTTACAGTAGCTTCTGGTGGCTTTTGAGCCGGGAGTGGCATGATGATTATGGAGTGGAGACGGCTGTATCTGCACACAAGGCAGATGGCACATGGAGGAAGAGAGGAGCGTGTCAGGGTGTACGCAGAGAGCCTTCGCAGTGAGTAAGGCTAAGAACTTGGAGCTTGTGGTTAGAGAGACTGTGTTCAAATCCTAACCCCACTCTTCTCAGTGGTGTGGCCTTGGGCCAGGTATAATTTTTTACCTGGCCTTGGCTTACTCTTCTATCAGATGTGAGTAATATAGTTTACTTCCAGGGACTGGCATAAAGGTAGATGTAATAAAACTCACGAACTGCTTCGTCGGTGTCCCATACATGGAAAACACTCATCAGTGGTGTTTGTATTAGGGTCCTGTGGTTGATGTAACACGTTATCACAGACCTTATAGTTGAAAATAACAGAAATTTGTTCCCTTGAGGTTTTGGGGGCTGGAAGTCAGAGATCAGCATCACTGAACAAGGTCAAGGTGCTGGCAGGGACTCATGCCCTCCGGATGCTCTTGGGGGGTGTCTACTGCCTCCCCCTCCCTGGCCCTCAAGGCCAGTGGTGCAACACTTTCTTTCTGACTCTGCTTCTCTCTCCTTCCATCACATGGCTTCCTCCTGCTCTATGGCCAACTCTCCCTCTGCCTCCTCGTGTAAGGGTACATTTAATGCCCATAATAACCAGGGTAATGAGGATTAGTTTCCTGTGGCTGCTGTGACCACCATCACACACCGAGTGGCTTCCAGCAACAGAGATTCATCTGTCACAGCTCTGTAGGCCACAGGCTGCCTGGAGGTGTTCACAGGCTTGGTTCCTTTGTTGCCTAAGAGGGAACGAAGCTTCTGGTGGTGGCCGTCACCTCAGAGGTCCTAGATTGGCAGCTGCATCACTGCAGTTTCTGCCCCCTTGTCACATAGTGCTGCTTTCTGTGTCTCTGTTTCTACTCCTTTTCTTATAAAAACTCCAGTCCCTGTATTTAGAGCCACCCAACTCTCATAGGATCACGTCCTATTTACAGCTGCAAAGAGCTGATTTCCTATTAAGGTCATCTTCACAGGTAGAGTACTACTCTGGGTAGAGTGAGGACTTGGGCATATCTTTTGGGGGATATACTGCAACCCATAATGCTCCCTATTTCAAGGTCTTTGACTTTATCGCACTTGCAAGACCCTTCAGGTCACATAAGGAAAATTTAGAAGTTCTCAGGAGGAGAGCCTGGGCATCCTTGGGGCAGTTATTCAGCTTGCCAGAGTGGTGATTATCTGGGTGCTGAAAGAGTGGGTGGGTTTTCTTTGTCCCTCATTATCGATCGAAGGCAACAGTCACTAAGTTTGGGACCAGGACTGGAGTAGGGCAGACCAAGCTCAGGTCAGGGTCCTTGTGGTCAGATAGACCTCACTCTGTGCCTGGGACAAGGCGCTTCCCTCATTGTGTCTAGCTCCCTGAATGGGGAGAACTAAAGCCCTTCTCAGAGATGAGTGGGAGGATGCTGGGAGTCAGTACACATGTGACCCTGGGCCAGGCATCCAGCTGTCTGTCAGCAGGTGCCACACCATCATAATCACCATGGTTCTTATCCTCAATCCAGTGCTCTCTGCTTCGTTGCAGTGTGTGGCATAAAGACGCCATGACACCTCAATTCAGGCACCAAAGAAGACCCTTCCTATGGGATTAGAGAGGGAGTGTTTATTGTAATAGGATAAAAGGGTTCCAGAAGCCAGTAACATGCCTGGAGTGAGGGCTGTGGGCAGCAGAAGAAGTGGAGGAAGAAGAGGGGATGGAGAGGATGGAGGATGATGGGGGACAGAGAGCCCAGGAGCTTCAGCCCAGAACTTGAGGTGGGAGGAGAGCAACTGAGACCGTCAAGATCAGGAGGGGTCACCCTACCCCAAGGGGCCTCAGTGCCTCATCTCTCTGCATGATTTCTGTCTGTCCTCAGTGGCTGGGTGGCATTGTCTGGTGATTTCTAGCACTTCTCTGAGACCTCAGAGGTATCATGGCCTGTGGATGGCTTCGTGGCTCCCTGGCAATGCTGTCCATGAAAGCCCAGAGCTCCCCAAGGCATGAGGGCAGGGAGATGGGGAGTCACAAAGAGAAACACAAGAGACAAGAACATGGTGAGCATAATGTTTCTTTTGCTGTCCCTGGACAGTGAGACTCTAGGTCGCTGCTGGTTCCCAGGGGACAGTCCCTGAGGTTCACCAGTGTGCTTGAAGTCTGTGTGGGGCTCAGAGGCCTGTTTGCAGGCAGTGGTGGGAGGAGTATGGACAGCACTGTAGACACAAACCAGGATTACTCATTCTCTAAGCGTGGAGAAACACCCTCACGCAGGGGTGTGGAAATTCTCCCTGTGTTTATTGATGGCCACCTCTGTCCTGTATGGCTGCCCGTGTGAAAATCCACACTGAAAACAGGGGAACCCAGTGGGGTCCAGAAGCGGGAGAGAGCAGATAAAACATTCCAGCAGTCTGACCCAAGCTAACAGAAGTAAAGGGTAATTTACCCTTTATTTAAAACCCAAAGGCATCTTTTCACTGGGAGCTCTTGGCTCTATTCTTGCCATTTGGAAGAAAATAAAAGAAATACTTGGGGATTTCGAAGTAAAATTTCACAACCGGTATGTCTTGACTTTCTCTCCCTTCAACCAAGACATTCTTTGCTGGAGTCCTTTATCTAGTGCTTTGTATACATATTTTTAATCCTACACAAAAATGATAGGATGTCAAGAAGGATCTATAATAACACCATTTTTTTTCGTTCACTTCAAAGACTTGGCAATTTCTGATCCGCGTGACATTCACACTCCTTCAGGGTCAAACAGCATCTTGCAGCCTTCATAAAATGATTAAATATTTTAAACAGCTCCTGCTTATACCTCCATCGCCCCTGGAGACTGATACTGTTATCGTTTTTGTCAAAGCCGGTTTCCATCCGCATTTGTCATTCCTGCTTGCATTTATGAGTTATCAATCGCCGCGTCAACATGCAAAGTAACTGATGTTCTCTGGGAGGTATTGGATGGTCTGTCTGGGGCTTTTAATCAATGCTGATTTTTATTTTCCATACCCATACATAAATCTTTACCATTCCGGGCCACGTATAATGTGTTTTGTAGGAAACGCAGTGACAGAAGCAGTAGTTATATTATCAAACATTATACCTCGGGGCTAGCTGAGCACCAAGGGCTTTCAGAGGGGAACTCGGGGAGTTACTGTGCAGGAGACAGGGCCACAGCAGAGAATACAGGAATCGGTTGCTGCCCTTTATAAATAACATCCTGCCAGCTAATCCTTCTCACTTAAACACAGTCAAATTCCTTCCCTTAGCCTCTGCAACTTACTCATTGTTTTTTAAAAGGCAAAGTTTGCATAATCTACACAAATAATAATGAGCCATGTTTTCTATTTCTTCAACTTTCCCCCAGGGGCATACATTCAAATGGCAGAATTGCAACTTTTTTTGGGAATCGCTTCTTCAACCAATCACTGGAATTTTCCACGCTATGTTTCATCCCCATTTGATTTAAGAGAGAGTTTGATTTGCCCTTTAAAAGGGCACTTGCCTCGTTGGGTGGTAATCATTGCAGAAATCATTCAAACCAGACATGAGTGTCCAGCGGAACCCGAGTGCGTGCAGACACCCACAGTCGTGGGAAATCACGACGTGTCTTACAAACCAATCCAGAGGAGGATTAAAAAGCCCAGCAGCGACAACTCTGCAGCCTGAAGAGCTCAAGGACCCACAGGTGCTCATGAGCTTTCTGGAAAGAGGAGAACACTGACAGTGGCCTGCAAGTTTTCTCATGCCATCTGCATGCTTCTTCATGGTCCTCTGTAAACTAGTCATCCCCCCTCGAACTCCAGGCCCCTCCTTCCTCTCTGGACTTGTAGCTCCTAGCGTTTGAACTAGGAAATCAAACATGAAAGTAAACAGTCTTGTCAAGGGGTGGCCAGTGGTCGAGACGAAGACGAATGGGTCCTAAAAACCCAGGCATGCTCCTAAACCAGGCTATCAGTGAAAAGCAACTTCTGCAGAGGGAGTTCAGAAACACAGAGTTGAAAATGGCTTTTGATGTTGTTTCAAGAGGCAGTGTGTTCTGTATTGAATTCAAGTGCTCACAGCTTCACAAAACCAGCGAGCTGCCGGCTCCATTTGGCATTTGCATGTTCACTAAGCAGCATGTGATAACTTCAATATTTATTGACTTGAACATGGGGAGACTCACTCGCTTGCCAAACAGGAAGTCCCCACCTTCTAGCAATTCCAAGCAGACTGGAGCGCTGTGTCCTTGGGTTGGCCCTGCAAAGTCAATTAGCAAGGCCAGGTTGCTGATGGATGAGAGTGGCCAAGGAAACTTACTGGTGTGCGGCTTGTTCTGTGCCCAGGGACTATCCAAACCAAGTCTAACTCCTCTTACACTGAGCAGCTCTTTGCATGCTGACTGTCCCCAACACCTGAGTCCTATCTCCTGAGCATCTTTCAGGTCCTGCTCACGCTCATCATCCTTCCTCCTTGGTAAACTCTTGGCATTGTTCCCATCCTTGTAAATACCTGCATGGGCCCTACACAGTTGGACAGGGTGACAGCAGATCAGCGTCATCACCGCTGGCATTCTAAATACTGCTCTTCTATTTACTAGTTCCAAGATCAATTATTCCACAAGTGTTCTAGAGTGCCTACTGTGTGTCAAATAAGGGGTGAGGCCTGGGCACAGGGGCTCAGCCATCACAATACTCCCTGATAACTGCACCCTCCCCCGCCCCATGCATGCTGTTCTGTGTGGCCAGACCTGCTTTGTCCATTTTCCACAGGCAAAGTTAGCATTGTGTGAGACCACAAAGTGTTCTTCAAAATCCGCGCCCCCCCCCCCCTTGCTTTTCTTAGGAATGAAATCATTTTGCCACAAATCAGCGTGTTTATTCTGGTGTTTCAATCGCTGTTCAGAGACAATACCCATTCTTCAGACACTCAATGCAGGTGAACCTGATCCTCAAGGGAGCAGAGAGAAGGGAAATGCTGGTGGAGGTGCTGAGAACCTCAGGGGAGAAGATGCAAGGCCACTCTCCAGGGTTAGAGGGTGAATGCCTGAAGCCCCCTGCAGAAGGGCACAGCCCCAGGATTTAGGTCTGGGGCACTGAACCTGGGAGGGAGGAATGTTGAATTTTCTGGACAGTACACTTTTGTTCACTCTCACAATATTTTTTTACTGAGTTTTTATTTAAATATGTCTTGATTCCAAGCTCTGTATTCATAATCTTTTGACTTAAACCCAGGAAGATCTGGAAATGTATCTGTATCTACAGTAGTGGTTTTCAACAAGGTCAATATGCTCCATCCTCCAGGGCAGTGGTTGCCAACCGTTGGTCCATGGACCACTGGTGGTCCGTGAGGTCTGAAAGGATGGTGACTGCTGGTTTAAGGAAACCTTTGGAGCAGCAGTTGCCAATTGGTGGACCGCAGACCACGGGTGGTCTGTGAGGTCTGAAAGGTTGGTGACCACTGCTCCAAGAGACATTTGGGAACATCTGGAGATATTTTGGGGACAGAGGATGAACTGTCTACTGGCATCTTATGGGAAGAGGCCAGGGATACCGCTAACCATCCTACGATGCCCAGGATGGCCCTGCGACAAGGGATTGATCTGGCCCCAAATATCAAAGATGCCAAGGCTGAGAAACCTGATTACTACACTACAAAGCACTCCCAAATTGTATATTGAAATGAAAGGGAAAAAAAGGAAGAAAGAAAAATGAAGCTGTTTGCAATGTGAATTTATATATTCTAGCCAGTGTAAGATAAGAAAAGACATTATGTTTCCCTTTTCTGTTGGATAAGAACTGATAAATGTTTATTAATGCAGTATTTTTAAGCCTGATTTTTTAAATATTGAAGTACACACTCTGGAAACACTGTTTCTATAAAGGCACCAGGGATGGATATAGATACAGTTATGACATATTCAAACACCCAATTGCATTTATATTGAGACAACCAGCTTTGGAAAAAGCAGTACTTTTCATATTTATTTCAAATTTTGGATGAATTACAGTGAATGAGGTTAAATTTAGTCTGTGGATTCGTGAAACCATGCCTGGTGGCTGTTTTGCCTGTCATGACAACATGTGTGTCAATATTTCTGGGGGAAATCAAAGACAATTCCAAACGACAGCTTTGCAAATCATTGCAGAATGGAGAACACTGAGGTTTTGGTAAAGGGTCCATGCTATCTCTGTCAATAACTTTGAGATAAACCTTTGTTATTTCAAAAACCTTTGCAGCACTTGTCGTGAGGTAAATATTCTAAACCAGCGTGGGCTCTTGGGCTGACAGACCTTCATTTGAGGCATAGTTCTCTTCCTGTCTGGTGATGTTAGAGTGTCCAAGCTTTGTTAACAGATGCATTTACTTCATGGATGTTGAAGAGATTAATGGGAAGCCAGGATTCAGAGTATTATTAATACTACTAGTGGCTCGGTGCACAGAATTCATGCATGGGGTAGGAGGTGTCCCTCAGTCCGACCTGCACCCTCTCCAATCTGGGACCCCTCAAGGGATATCTGACTGCTGGGACCCCTTGAGGTATATTCAACTGCTGGTTTAGGCCCAATACCTGTGGGATCAAGCCTAAACTGGCAGTTGGACATCCCTCTCACAATCCAGGACTGCTGGCTCTTAACCACTCACCTGCCTGCCTGCCTGATTGCCTCTAACCACTCTGCCTGCTGGCATGCTCATCCTCAACTGCCCCCCACCTTGCCAGCCTTCTTGCCCCCAACTTTTGGCATGCTTTCCCCCAACTGCTCCACCCTCACCAGCCTGATCACTCCCAACTGCCCTCCCCTGGTGGCCTCATGGCCCCCAACAGCCCTGCCCTGCTGGCCTCATGGCCCCCAACTGCCCTCCCTGGCTGGTCTCCTGGTCTAATTAGCATATTACCCTTTTATTAGTATAGATTACTATCATTATTATAACAAAATTAATACTAAGTCCTCATTCTGAAGGCGGTTTCTTAGTGTTGCTGTAACAAAGTTTTGCAAATTGGGCAGCTTAAAACAACAGAGATACAATCTCTTATAGTTCCAGTGGCTACAAGTTCTCAGTGAAGGTGTTGGCAGGTCCTGCTCTCTCTTATGGCTTTTGGGAAGGATCTGTTCTCACGCCCTTCTCCTCACTTCCAGTGCTGCCAGCATTCTTTGGTTTGCAGATGCATCCCTCCAATCTCTGTCTCCTTGTCACTGTTCCTGCGTGTCTCTGTGTTTTTTTCTTTTCCCATAAGAACAACAGTAACACTTGATTTGGATTGGGACCCATCTGAATTGAGTATGACCTCATCTTTACTTGACTACTTCTGCAAAGAACCAGCTTCCACTTTAGTCATGTTTGTGGGTTTTGGAGGAAAACATATCTCTTTCGAGATAGGGCATGCACTTGTCTTGCTGAGTGATGCCCACAGCATGGTGAGGCCTTTTCTTCTTTGAGGCAGATGGGAAGAGATTTTAGGGGGGTGTGGGTAGCCAAGGGAGAAGCTGCCTCTTGGATATTTACTTTTCCCTGTGCATGAGCATCGTTTTAGCTTCAAGACAAAACATTGGGAATGATGGAGAGAAACTCCATCCTGTTTACAGGGGGACCTGCATACATAGGGATGGCCATGAACACTCTTTTCCTGGACACTTTTATAGGGAAACACAATGCCAACATTGATCTTAATTCCAGTGCATGAGTATAGTCATCAGCCTGAATGGTATCACAATATCTTTCTTTTTCTATCTGCTGCTCTCACTATGACTGTGCCCCTTTGTAGAACTGTGTTAATGGTTACTTTGGTTTAAAGTAAATAAACCAGAATGATGAGAGGGTTCATGAAGTGTCTTTCAGCTGGATGCTGCTCTGAAAACTCACCCTCTCCTGAGACTCAGGCATTTGTTCTTCTCTTGCCCTTAGTCCTCTTGCAACCCCCTTTACTTTTCTACTAACTCTCTGCTTTAATGAAGGTCTTATTGAAAGACTCAGGCTCAGAACTGGTCCACTCGTGTGGGTACCAGCATTTCCTGTCCCATCAACAAGTCTAGTGGCACTAAGAGTGTCACTGAAAGTTGTAGTTGAAACCATTTCGTGATAGTCCACCTCTTTGTGTGTGGCTGATCTTCCCCAAGTCTCAATGCCCATCTTTGTCCAGTGTAGGCCAGGGGTGCCAAATACCAGTTTTTGGCACCCCATTGCAAATGTCTGCTTGGATAGGCACCCAGCCAAAAGCAGTGCCCCAAACTAAACTTCTGCATGAGGTCAAGTTTAGTCTTCAGATCAACAAAGCCATGTGTATTCACTGGATATCTTCTTGGGAAATTAAGTGGCTTAATGCCCATGGGACTCCTTGAACACTGTTTCCTCTGAGGCTTTCGAAAGCGGAAAGCCATACTGTGCCCCTTCTGATTGAGCCTCTGTTTCATTTATTCTGCTCGGTCTCTGTTCCTATTACTCTCTCTTCATTTACCCTGCACCTGGGTAGCCTCCACAGTCCCAAGGAGCAAGGCTCACTTTTCCACTTCTGCAGCAGCCTGTCCTATAGGTAGCTGGCAGGATGCTTCCCCAGAGATGCCATTTTTATCAAGCAACTGCCCTGCTTTGAGCCTACAATAGCTCTGTATGATCATTTCCCACCCACTCCCATTCTCCTCTGACCTTGCTTCCCCTGACCTGAAGCCCTGTCCTTCCAGCTCCATCAAGCCTGTCCCAGCTCCTGCACTCACCTCACTGGCTCCAGTGGTTGCATGTCTGCACGAGGAGTGAATTCACCTGGGTTTTCCGTGGCCTCCTCTTCCCACTTCACAGGCACACTTCCAGTTGAGATTTCTAGTTTCCTATAAGCCCATCTGAACTGGTTTCATGATCACCCGTTGAGTTTAAGAATTGCATTGTGGTGCATTGACTTGTGTCTAACTGAACCTTGATTATGGTTTGCCTCACAAACTCCAACAGAAGATGCTCAGTAAGTCTCCTTCTCTATTTGATGTAACTGCTGTAGTAGCTACTTTACAATAATGGTTGGAAACCTGGACTATGGGGTCCAAATTCTTCTGGTCTGCCGGTTATGACCTAAGTGACCTTGAACAAGTCACTTAATCTTCCTGAGCCTCAGCTTCCTCATCTGTAACATGTGAATGACAATAGTGATAACACCTGCCTCAGGTTGTTCTGTGCAGCCAGTTTTCTTGTTCCTGCTGTGGGTGTTCCAGACACTTGAGAAATGCTAGTCAGAAGACAACTGTGCTAGGAGACAGCAGTTAGGATACAAGCATTTAATTTTCCAAGGCTCATTTGAAGTGTTAAAATGTGAATGTTATTTATATTTCTGAACACTCATCCCCCTGGTTTTATAGATTGACGTGCCAGCTCATTTTGTTGGAAACAATTCACTTCCTTCTTTTTTCCCATAGGAAATACTCTGAACGGATGGACTCCATCATTCCATCCATGACTAGAGGGCCTGGGGGTGGCGAGGTACTCCACTGAAAGTCTGCTCACTGAAGGGAGCACCTCAATGACAGGTTCTGTGTATCAGCTACCTATGCTGTATAACAACCATCCCTAACTTGTGACTTTCGCTAATCATCATATGGGTCAGCAATGGAGACTGGACTCATGTGCCTCTGCCATCAGCTGCTAGGATGATGAGGCTGCTGACTAGTCTGCGATGGCCTCATCTGGCACACTCTGTGTCTCCTGTATGTGGCCACTCTTTCTCCTATGGGCTGGCCTGCCTCCTTCACCTGGAAAGGGGCAGACTTCTGAGAGAGTGGAGGGTGCATGCTCTCTTGAGTCTAGGATGAGAGCTGGCAAGTAGCCTATTCAGTCACACTGTACAGGTCAATGCAAGTCACCTAACCAGCCCAGATTCAAGGGGCGGGGCAAATACTTCACTTCCTGATGAGATAAGCTTTAAAGTCAAAGTTCAAAGGGGAGTGGGGACAGGGAGGAGAAAACACAGCACAGTCCTCAAACGGGAACATTAGGGCTTGGCAAACATTCTTCAAAGAAAGGAAAGTGATGTCTTAGGCAGCCTCTGTCCCACATACTTGCTTTGGCCTTTGCAGTGTGAGTGCATTTATAGACAGTGCCTCACCAGGTTCCACTACCACATGCTCTACACAGGCCTGACTCCTGGTCTGCATTGAATCCACATCTATCTTTTAGTTACTTTCTGGAGGGTTGGTGCTCTAGGGCTCCTTACAGCAAAAGAAAAAGGGGTACAAAATGCTATTTTTTGTTATTATCGAAGAGCTTCTTTTCTGGTTTTTGTAGATTCTCTGCCTGGACATGGTGGTAGCAGATCTGCTCAGAGCTCGGTGCACTTTGAGACCTGGATGCAAACTCTGCTCTGTCCCAAGTGTGCATGACGCCAAGGCCATCGGTGTTGCCTGCCTTCAAGTGCTGATTTGGCATCTGCCTGAAAATTAGCTCTGGGCCACGCTGGTTTCCTGAAATATCATCACAAAGAATATTACAAATAAAAGGATTTGGTAGCATCATTAAATCGTATCATCTCACCCTAAAGTGAGAGTGCTGTTCCGGGCTCCAGGCTGGAAGGAAGAGCAGCGTATTAAAAAGCCAGCTCTGACAAGTGAATAAAAAGCCAAAAAGGGAAGGCAGTGCTGCGATGAAATGCAGGAAGCGCGGCGTTTACCCCGTCTGCGTCTCTCAAGCTCTTTTCTGCGGCTGCCACAGACGGTTCCGCATGTGCTTTCTGGAATCAGCAAATTACATCGGCAGAACAAAGCTGTCATATCTGGCGGTATTTTGTTACATCCATTATTTCACTTCAGTTTAGACATCTCTCTGCAAAACCAGATCCTGTTTTAAAAAATTGCCGTGTTTTGCAACATTAAACAAAATGACAAGCTGGAAAAAAGTTGATTAGTAAGCAATGCGCTGAGGGAAGCCCTCCTTCAGATTCAGAAAGGAAGGCTTGAGTCAATAGATGCAGTCACCTCTCTTCGAGAGAGGTATACAGTTTGGAGCTGGTGCGAGTATTCTGATAAAGTTATGCTCAGTGCAGACGGAGTGCCTGCACCCCTGGCCTGGCGGCTGACAAAGGTGAGGTGGGTGTGGGGCTCCAGCAGGTGTGCCTAGACCATTGCCTGCTCTACAGATCGGGCTGACTGGAGAGGCCCATGAGGACCAAGCTTTCTCCCTTGCCATCAGTCCACCCGTTTGACTTCATGTAGACACAACCTGCATGTAAGACCAACTTCTGAGAAAGGAAAGATAATATACATGTAATCCAAATCTTTCTTCTCTCTACGTTTACAGTTGAAGAATGGGGAGAAAGGTCATGCTTTACAAATATCTGTGCAGCCCTGCCATATACTTGCTAGAATGCCCACAGCCCCCTGGCCAAGCCCAGTAACTGGGGTCACTTCCAATTGTCCAAAGCTGCTGCTTTTCACAAAGCTCTTCAGTCTCGACTCGCCCCCAGCCAGCACTGCTGCCCTGATTTTGGGACCCCACTCCTACCCCATCTTCTACTTTCAAATTGGGAGTCACTTTGTGATGGAATTTCGAATGGGCTCAAGAACAGAGACTGATTAAAAATAACTCCCCTTTCTCGAGGGAGATGCGTCCAGAGCCATCTTTTAAAGCAGGGGCCACGGACTTTTTCTGTAATGCGTCAGAGAGAAAATCTTCATGAATCATGGTCTCTACAGTGTCTGTCACATGGTCCAACTCTGCACTTGCAGCAGCCACCTGCCACATGTAAAGGATGGACTGGGACTGTTCTAATAAAACTTTATTAACAGAATCAGGCAGCATAGTAGGCCTGGCTTGCAGACTAATGTTGAGAGACTTGATTTCAAGGGTAAGAAGGCAAAGAGCAGGGTCTTCAAGTGGATGTGTTCTGGTTGGTGTAGAGTAGGTGCCCTGGAGGGGAGGTTATTGTATACAAAGCAAATAGGGATGTGAATGAACTACTTAGTTTCCATAGAGATGGCAAGGCTGTGGATCCCCTGGAGGGAATAGAATGAGGACTCCTATGCATGCATATAAGTATAACCAATGGACACAGACAGTAGGGGGGTGAAGGCATGTGCTGGGGGGGTGGGGGGTGGGAGCAGCCAGGGAGAGGTCAATGGGGGAAAAGGAGACTTATGTAATACTTTAAACAATAAAGAATTAAATGAAAACATGAATAAAAAAAGAATAGCCATGATATGACAGAGACAAAAATGTGATGCATTTTCTCCTTTGAGGACATCCTGTAGGTTATTCTAGGTTGCTGGTTGCTTGGGGAGGAGGAATAAAGAGAAAACCCACAGTGGTAAGTGGTTTCCATATGTGTTCCTTGTGAGAGGGCTTTGCTAACCCATTTTACATAAGGGAACATCGAGGCTCTGAGAGAGGAAATAAATTGTCCACTGACATGTTACTGATGTTCTTTTCCTTAAAGCGCAAATCCGTGGAGAGTTTGCTTTGAATGCTCCAGAGCCCCTAGCAGCGTTCCCACCTTGCACTGGGCGTGTGATAACTACGGTAGGAGCAGAATTTCTTCTCTGCTCTGCTGATGCCACCCGACACAGCGCCCATCCACCACAAGTCTGTAGGCTTTACTGCCTGGACTCAGCTCTGGTCAGTGGGAGCACAGGCCTAGGCGTTCCTCCTCTCTGCCCAAGGCTGGGTCTCCTCTCTGGAGAAGCCCCTGGTGACTGCACCCTGGGCTTGGGAAACACTAATCTCTTTGCAGCTCCAGGGGTAGTTCCTTTCTCCTCTGGCAAATTTCTGGGACTCCTCACTGTCCCCCATTTGGAAGCAACTCTATTAACATACTGGCCAATCCTCCTCCTTTGAGCCTTGGTCAGACTCTGTTACCTTAAGGCCTCATTTGTTTGTAAATGTTTCACTTTTTTTCAGGGCACACGCATTTTAGGCTAAACCCTTGACCCAAACGAGTCAATGTAGCAGGAACACGTCTGGTCTATTTCCAGCAGGAACAATGCTCAGTCCTGCTCAGAGGGTGTTTCGCTGTCGCCCCGGGAAACCATACCGACCTTTCATCATATCACAGGGTCGTGCCCCTCAGCATCGCACATTAATTGACCCTGGTCTTCACAGTCAATTACAAATATAAAAAATTTTCTTTACTTCTTGCTAAGAAATAAATAATTTTAGACTATTTAAAAAACGCACACACAGACTATGTAAATAATACTGTTCTGAGAATTAATTATGCTGCCTCTGATTTTGCTCTCATTCTATGCCTTATGTTCAGGAGAGGAGAATTTTCTAGGTCATTAAAACAGCCTATCAGTGTCCAAGTCTCTTTTCCCTGGTTTTACTTTTTAATTTCTGTGAATTGAAAAAGAAAATTCCAATGGAAGAAAAACGTGACCTAAAACTTCTTGGCTTTGCAAAATGGCTCCTTCAAACCCTTTGCAATTCCTTATGACTCGGAACCCAAAGACAAGCAGAAATATTATGGGCTCATAATTACCAAGCCCCGGGGACAGCCTGTCCTGCGCGTTCAGAAGTTCACTTTGTGGGACTAGTGCAGACAACGCGTGGGGGGCTGGCTGACCCCATCACGTTAATGAAATCCACACTCTGGCTCGCAGGAAACAGCAAGGCTCACAGGGTTTGGGAAAATGTTGTTTTGTCCTAAAGGCATCTCTGTCGCAGCGTCCTCGCTATGTGCCAGTGCTTGTGAGCCCACGCTTTCCACTGTGTATGTGAACTTGGGTGCTGACGCGTGCTGAGCGTTCACTCCTGATTGAATAGAGAGGGGTGCTGCCAGCATGTGCTATTGTTGGCAGACAAAATAAAGCCCAGGAAAGGCCAGCTAACCTCTGAGATCCTCAGTGCTTACATAACTCGGAATTGGGGAGAAGGAGAGAGCGAGAGGAGGCCAAGGGAAGAGAAAGAACAGGCATGGTGTTGGGGGAGGGACTTTTTCTTGAGAAAGTGAATAATGTCATCGTTGATTTAATTAGCAAATTCTAGATGTGCTGACAAAGGAGATTTTCTTGGGAGATGCACTGGGTTGTGTCAATGCTCTAAATGAATAGGCAAGCCGAGTTCCTGGTAATAGCAGATGAACAACACTAGTCGCCAAACCTCAAACAGTGCATAAATCAATTTGCTGGGAATTAACCA
>PVJC01000009.1:0-258116 GCA_004026665.1 Murina feae
ATGCTGCCTGCTCACCAACCCCACCCCCCACCAACCAGTTGTTCTGCCGTTTGGTTGATTTGCATATTACTCTTTTATTATATAGGATTGCCTAAGACCTATTTCTTTTCTTAGGGTTCTGTTCGTCTTTTTTTTTTTTTTTTTTTTTCATGAAAGAACATTTCTTCCCATTTCTCTGAGGATATTTATTTTAATGTTCCACTTTGCTTCTTTTCTTCTGGACTCCCTTTCTGTTTGTAAGTTTTGCTATCTCATGTTGGATGCTTAAAAAACGTATCTGTGCATCCAGGCCATCTGTTCAGATTGTAGCATGTGGCACTTAACGATGATAAAGATGTTCCGTGAGAGTGGCTGGGCATTTGATGAATACTTGTCACTGTTGGGTAGTCAGATGGCAAGGGGGCCGACTCACTGGGTCAGTATCCAGTTTCTTCAGTCACCTGGCATTTTACTTATCTGTTTATTTGGAGCAGAGGCATCTCTGCCATCATGCCCAACCGCTACCCTCGGAGAACTGTGCCTCTGAGGGCCTCCAGTGAGTAAGCAGTTCACATGGCCCCTCTGGAGGCCAGGACATTGTGGCCATCCCTCAAAGTCAGTGTTCCCTCCTCCCTCCACAAATGTATGTGGCCCTTTGTGCACTGTGTTTCCTTCCCCATGCTCCTGTCCTCGGGGAGTTTGGATTTTTCCATAGTTTATTGTCATCTAGTGGAGCTCTAGGACATATAGAAGAGAAGCACATGTTTGCGTCCGAGATTTTAATGTAATGACATTAGTGGCAAGAGTCCCTGTTCCTGAAGCTGTGACCAGCACAATGGGGCAAGGAAGAGGAACCCAAAGCAATCACCAAGAAGCAATAAGAGCATCACTGGATTTCAATGCAGGATTCAGTTTGTGTCGGGAGAGGGCACCGCGGAGGGATTCCTTTCCTGCAAAGTGACAATCAGAGTAGATTCTGCAATCCTGTACTGCTGGTTTGGCCCAAAGCAGAGGATAGACTCAGAGAACTCAAGGCCAAAGCTCATTTTGAAGACAGAGCACCATCTTGAGGGAAAGGTCAGCTCCCCTTGGGACCTCCCATGGTTACAGCCACTAGAGTTCCCACAATCAACCCTCAGTCTAACCCTGCAGAAAACTCACAGGACAGCTGCTCTCTCCGATATATTGATCCCTAGGCCTCAACCTTCCTGACTACAAAGTGGGGAGATTGTGGCTGTGAAAAACACAAGGGTTTGGGGGCTATAGGGAAGGAACCCTCACTGATCCAGAACTAAACCCTTATTCACAGGGGGCTTTAGTATCCTTCCCGGAGATGGGAGGTAGTCAAGGTGGTATCCTTAAAACAACAACAAAAAGAATTTTTACGAGTAAATTATTTTTACGAGTAAATAGGTTGAGAGAGTATCAGGAAGTGAAGAAGAATAAATCACCAGCCCTTTCTGTTGCATCCAGAAGGTTCCATCCAAGTCTAGTGTGCTCTGCCCTGGTCCCCAAGTGCTCAGTAGTATGTCACCGACTCAGAGTGTTCAGGCACATGGCAGGGACCTGAAAGGTTCTAGCAAAATGCCTCCCTTTGTAGATCCTGCTGCAGAGGAGCTATTGTGCTGCACGCTCTCCCTCACACCATTAGTGTCAAACCTTCGTCAATATTTAAACATTCATTATTCAGAATTTTCATTTCTCTGCTCGTCTTCCTCTTCTTTTTTTTTTAACTGGGAGAAGGAAAGAAAAACAAGGTTAGCAACTGTATCCTGTATTTCTGCAGGAAAGAAATGAGCCCCTTCAAAGCTGCACTGATTTACAGGGTAAATATATATTTAGGTATTTGGGGACTCTAAGTGTATATGATTTACCAGAGGAATCAGGGGGGGCCTCCTTCAGAATCCACTATGCAAAGATATATTGACACAATTTCAACGATATAGTTATGTCTCTGATAAATCAGCCTGCCTCCTTCAGACCTTCACAGTCCATTGGAGATAAAATATGCACCTCTCGTCTGGGGAGGGCAAGGGGCAGGAGGGCTGGGGAGTACAGGCAGGTATGTCTGGAAGGATCTCACAGGGGAAGCTTCTGTGCTGATCAAAGCTCAGTCTTGGCATCCTGTGGGAAGACTGCAGACTCCCAACTGTGCGTCCTGTAGCCAGGTTCAGAAGGCTGTGAGAGGAGGTGCTCTCTGTCTGGGGGAGGACTGGAGGCTGAAACCCCATGCAGGACACTCAGAGGTGGATTGTGGTGAAGTGATAGCTTGAGTACCTGGACAATGTTTTGCCCCACATCACAGCCACAGGGACCCTGAACAGGTCTTGCCACGTGGCTTAGTCCAGGGAGGCCCTGCATGCAAGCTCAGATGATCCTGTCAAGGCAACTGCTAAGGCTCCTGGCAGCAAGTATTTTTTAAGATCATTAGACGGGGACTTGCGAATAGGCAAGCAGTTGGGTGTGTATGGGCAGATCTCTCTAGCCGAGTAGCTGGATTGTCTGTGCAATATCTCATCATCTGGGTGCCTTGAAAATTTCTCCTGGAGGTGACCCTAGGGATGGACCCTGCCTCTGGGACCTGAGTAGGACATAGGTCCAAAAGACAGGAGGACAGCTGCCGAGTGGAGCTGAAGAATCAGGTCAGAGACTCCCTGAATATCAAAGGTCAGGAAGGAGGCCGAGTGTTTACACACCATTCAGGCTGGAGATATCTTCCCATGGGCCCTTGCCTTGCCAGCTGCAAGCTCACAGCAATTTACATGGCCACATTCTGAGCTCATCCTTCTAACCCCACAAGGGCTTGGAGCCACGTGGCCTGAGTCTCAGGGTTCTGTGGCTCACATAGATCTGGCGTGAGTTGCACCAAGCAACCCCTCTTGCACCTACCTGTCCTGGGGGAGGCTGTGGAGAAACCTGCTGTCACCTTGTTTCCGAGTGATTTGCTGCACTGAAAACCCTCCACTCGGGTTTGTGGTTTCTCTGACCACAAGGCTTTGTCTTCTGCCTTTTTTCCATGGAAAGAGACTAACTTCTTACCCACAGAATTATAATTTTTGCTGCCTAATTCCACAGAAGTTAAACTAGAATTGCCTGGGGGAAAAGAAAATTCTCTTATTCTAAACCAGTATTTACAATAATTACAAGCAATGGCAAATGGGATTGGAGAAAGTGAATTGCCTTTAATCAGGGGGTCCTTTATTCTTGCATAATTAGAGAAGGAGGTTGAAATCCAGCAGGTTCTGTGTTTGGGCATGGTCTCCCACTCAGGACCCTTCTGCTCACCAGCATAGCCACTCTCGTACCCATTGGGATGGATCTGGTTCCTGTTGCTGTGGAAGGCTGGAAACCCAGTGTCCATTGGCCTGGAGGTACTGTTTTAGCATCTCCTGCCTCCACAGACATCCTTGCATGATGCCTGTGTCATAGACCATTCTATGGTGGCATATGGGCTGGTGGCAGGGGTCAGATGGCTGGTCCACATGAAGACCTGTCTATAACATGCCAGTACTCTGCTGTCTACCACTAAGAAGAGGGAGGTTGGCTCATGGGACTTGTCAAAGTATCTGGTCTGGCCAGGTCCACAGGTTTGAAGGAAGGAGGGACATGAGTCCATGGAAATCCCCTTAAGAGCTAACATTCACTTATCTCTCTCTCCATCCATCTCCTTTCCATCCACCCATCTCTCCATCCATGCACTGATGCCACATAACTTCCACGGAACACTCTCTGGTAGTTGCCAGCCTCTGAGTTAAAGGCTGAAGACACAAATGAGAAGCTACTCCTGACCCCCACAGTTGGATGGGGAAGACTGAAAAGCATCGACATAAATTGCTTGGCAAGGCCTGATGGGACCCTCCATCTGAAAGACCAGAGCCTCAGACCCTTGTTATACCAGAAGAGTAGATGGCTAGTGCCAGGGAGGGCTGGGGCCAATCTGACCATGCTGCCAGGGCTTGCTAGAATCGGACAGGGAGATGATTAACCAAGGACGTGGGACACACCTGTCACACGACTTTAGCTTCTATGCCATCTCTACCATGTCAGTACTCTGTGCCCTGAGCCTGAGAGAGATGTGTGCCCTGCAAGCTGGCACCTCTCAGGTGCTCCTACCTCCACCATTAGACCAAATCTTCAGACCTGTGGAGGGGGCTCCTAATTCAGCCATCATGAAATGGAACTGGTGGGTGTCCCAGCCCTCATCTTTCACTGAAGAGCTGTCTGAACTTGGAATAGGTACCTTAACCCCTCTGGTCAGTGGAGTCCTTGTGCGTAGGTAGGAAATTTCCAAAGTGGCAGGTTGTATTGACAACAGGCAACCACATCAGGAAATGCAAATGTGGAAGCCCCAGTTTGAGCCTTCAGAAAGCTATAGCCATGGACGTAAGTGGCTGGGATCCAGGGCTGCAGTCGTTTATGTAAGTGGACAGCAGGCCCTGACTAGCGGTCACGATGTGACCATTTAGCCAGCCTTGTGCTCCCTTGATTGATTGATTCAGAGAGTGGAATGCTGGACCATGTGGCCCGGACCAGAGATCTGGGATGGTAAAGGGACTGCGGTGAAGACAGATGGATTGTTGTTCTGGAATCAGACATTCTGAGGGCACGGGGAACATCCTGACCTTGGACACTGCCACCCTCATGCTGTTCAGCAACGAGAGAATTAGCAATTCTAGAGTAATTGCTAGAGTAATTGCTCAGGCCCTGGAAACAAAGTAGAGGGTGCAGCAAATCACTCTGAAACTCAATCTCCTTACCCCAAGATGCACATGGAAAATGAAAAGTCTGCCCCTGAGTCTCTCATCTCCATGCGACGGGAGGAACAGTGGGATGAGGCTCTGACCTCTAGGGAGGATTTGATAGAATTCTCTCCATAGTCTTGGCCTTGAATAGTGGTGAAGGTTCAAACCCTCAGGGCAATATCCCTTTAGGATAAATGTTTTGAGCAGAAAAGCATTTGTTAGGCATGTAAGGGAGAAAATGAATGGTTTTGCATGAATCTGACTTTTAAAGGTCATTAGCGCTAGTTCCCAGCATTAAAATGTTGGAAGGGCTTTAGCAATCATAGAGCGATTCGTGTTACACAAGGGGAAACTGAAACTTAAATCCAGAGAGTTTAGGGGACTTGCCTATGGGCAAGGACAACTATTTCTCATTCATTCCCCAACCCTCACCGATGCTGATTTTGTAGAGTAGGTGTTGTGGACTCCTTGGTTGGAAAGGAATGAATAAACCAGCTAATACATTGCATTGTATCTCAGATCCGTTTTGGAAAAAGGTCTCCTTACTGAACAAGCCAAGAAGTACAAGGTTCAAAGGTGGATTTGGTATTTCCTGGAGATCCTGTGATGTCTGCATGGAGTGGGTACTAATGAATGTGTCACTTGAATGGTAGATTTCATTAGGGCCGCATTTGCTCTGCCTCATTGGCCTTTAACTGTTCAGATGATTTATGAAGAAAAGTTACAGGATTATGTGTCAAGGTTGGAACATTTTGTTGGTGCACCCTTGATCAGGTCTTCCCCCTTTTTTGGTCATGATCATTGCTTACACCCACCAGTTCCTCCAGACGAAGAGCCCCCCGAACCTGTCACAGAGGTCTGGGTGTCCCCTGCCTGCCAGCTCCTCCCACCAGAATGAGGCAGGAGGGGCAAGTTGATGATTTGTAGTTCCAGAGGGGTAGCCTGGTCAAGTCCTGGCTTCTGTTACATCTGTGGGCTTCCTTATCACCTGTGATGAAATAGAGATGACAGCAAATTCCTTGCCATTCATCCCATGGAGAAATGGTGCCCATTTTCCTCCCTCTGACGCTGGACTGGCATGTGATTACTTTGACCAGTAGAGTGTGGCCAAGTAACACATGGCCTCTGCCCAGCCTTGCCTTTAAGAACATGTGCTGCTTCTTCCTTGGTCTCTTGGCTTCCCGAGCTAAGAAGTCCAGTTACCCGGCTAGAGAGAGTACATAGAGAAACCGGAGACTACGGGGCCCAGCTGAGCCCTGCCTGCCAGCTGGTCCTGCCAAGGTGCCAGGCAGGTGAGTGAGGCCATCTTGGACCTCCAGTCTAGTACAGTCACCAAATGAAAAGCATTGAGGGACTCTGGTCAATGTCACATGGAGCAGAAGAGTTGTCTTGCCAAGCTCTATCTGAATTCCTGACCCACAGAATCTTTATAAAAACTTCTGGCTTGGAATCTCAGCTCTGCCACTTTCTGGCTGTGTGACTTCAGGCAAATGCTGATCTGCTCTGAACCTTAGTTGCAACATCTATAAACTGTGGTAACACTACTCTTCTATCGGAGAATTAGGAAGCATGCACCATAGTGTGGTATAAATGCCCTGGCATATAGTAGGTGTGCAATAAATCCAAGCTGTTCTGTGCATATTTTTTTCGGAAAGCCAGGATTCCCTCAGGCTGGGGTGTCTTGGGACTAGCTCCCCCACCTGCAGTGTGATGTCTTGAGAGCTGCCCAGCTCCTTCTCGTGGGGACCTGTGGTGTTGGTAGGGAAGGGTCACCTACACATGCTGAGCCCTAGGTCTGAGTGGCATTCAGTGAGCTGGAGGCCCATGTCCTGACTGGCCAAGGGTGCAGCGACAGCACCGGGTTTATGGAGGGGACACATCATTATTTACAGGCACACACATGTGTCCAGCAGGCTTGTGTGCGAGTTTCAAAGGGAAGGAGAAAGAGTAGGGCCTAAGATGTTCAGCCCAGTGAACTTGGCTACAAGGAGCTGTGAAGGGTCAGGGAATCATGTCACTGCACAGATCACTGCACTGCCCAGCCTCCCAGATAATGCTCAGGAAAGCTCTTTCAAAACTGTAAAGCATTCTGTATGTGTGAGGCCTTATTCTTAATAGCATGACACAGAGGAGGAGGAGATAGAGGAAGTGGACAATGAGAAATCCGCCTGAAGCCTCCTGATAACAATTTTACACCCATAATTCCTTCCCCTTCTGAGGGCATTGGAATTTTATGGGGATTAGTAAGCATCCAGCTGCAGAAGGCCGGAGCCCCTTAGGCAAGACTCAGCTGAGACTTCACTTAATGAACCCTCTCAGAGGGGATTTCTTTTGTGGTGAAATATTTCCTCCTGGGAAGGGATGTATCCCACTGCCCAGGGTCCCTTCCTGAGGTTTTGTAAGTGAAAAGGGCAGGGATGTACCCCTTTCTCAGAGGGGAGTGGTGGATGTGCTGGCCGAACTACCTACAAGTCTGTAGATGTCATTCTCATTTTTCCCTCCTTGTCTATGCCCTAAAGAGAAGAGTGTCTGGGGCTCTCATTCCGCATCCCTCCCCCAGAGCACAGTGTGGTACCCCTGGAATTTATCTGTGTGGCCCAGAACCCCTGGATGTTGAGAAGCAAGAAGTGCCTGGGAGGCCTTCTGAGGCCGTGGAAACTCGAGCTGTGATTCTGGAGCCTTTGCCTTCCTTTAGAGTTACTGTCCCATGTGGGTGACTCAGAGAGGTGAAGACCCCCTGTTCTTATCCTCCCCACTGGCCTGGAGCAGGCCCACCTCTCCGAAAAGGAAAAGGAGACTCCAGGCTGCCAGGTGTCATAGGCAAGAAGGTGAACATTTGAAGCCCAAGATTTGAGATCATGAGAACAGGATGCTAGAAAAAAACATAGCATGCCCAGTTTAATTCAGATTTTAGATCAATAATGAATAACCTTTTAGTATATACATGTCCTCAGTGGACTTCTCACAAGGAGCAATTTTTCAGTGTTAGTATGTCCCACACAGTATTTGGGACATACTTACACACACAAAATGATCTGTTGTCTGAAATTCAAATTCCGCTGGGCATCTTGTGCTGTATTTACTAAATAGAGCAGCCCTGCTGAGGAGGACTGTCCTCCTGCAGGGGACGGAGGGTCTTGCTCACTGAGCTAAGTTTTGGGGAGTGTGTTGGGTCTGGAAGGCAGCTTCACTGGATTGCTTTCTCCTGAGGAACTCACTTGGCACCAAGGTTGGCGGCCCCATGTAAGCAAGGTGCTGCCTTTTCTGGTCTATGCAAACAGCAAGCACATTCTTCACCTGAGCTGGAGAAGCCTCAGGACTCATCCCCTAATGTCCCTCCTTCAAGCCTATAAACAGTTCCCCACACCAAGGAGCAAATGCTAGACTGTTGAATTGGAGTGAAAGAAGTTACTAGTAACTCCTAGATTTATTTTCTTATTTACATCCTACTCCCACAGCATGAAGAATATGGAATATCTGAACCTCTAAATACAGTTGGGTGCTTTTCTCTCTAATCTTTTAACTGTTAGGCTCAGGTTTCATCAAGACTACAATGGGACTCTCGTGCCCAAATATCTGTCTCAGAGTGGAAACCTCCGTGAGGTGATCTGTGAGTCTGGGCCTCTCTGGGACCAAAGCCTGGAGTCGGGGAGACTCTCCCAGTGTTAGCTTCCTTCTCCTCCCCTGGACCCTCCACACAATCTCCAGGGGAGGCATCTGTCCCCATGTCTAGCTTGAGATGCCCTGAGGACTCCCTGCCCTCTCCCAGGGAAGGTCCAGTCCATCTCCATACCAGAAATTCCCAAGATGCATTCCTTTTACAACCAGAGAAATCCAGCTGCCTCCAGGATGGATGGTACCTTGAGGCTGTTGGGTCTCAAATTATGCTCCTCAGGTCCTTTCCTGAATTGGGGCCTGAGGAGAAAAAAGGAAGAGATGCCTGGATGGTATGGCTCAGTGGTTGAGCATCGACCTATGAACCAGGAGGTCACGGTTTGATTCCTGGTCAGGGTTGCAGGATCAGTCCTCAGTAGGGGGCATGCAGGAGGCAGCCAATCAGTGTTTCTCCCTCATCATTGATGCTTCTATCATTCTCTCCCTTTCCCTTCCTTTTTGAAATCAATAAAAATAGATGGAAAAAAAAAGAAGGGGGAGACGAACTGACCTGCTCATTGCCCAGATCCTAGAGTAGGAGGAGGACAGGGAGGCAGTGCACTGAGGACAGGGCATGTTGGCTTCCAGCCCTGCCCAGAGAGTCTCCCTGGGCCTCCACTCTTCTCACTCTCAGGGTAGGGACTCACCCTGAGACTGAGAGGGACAGTCAAGGATTGGCAGGTAGGTGTTGTATAGTGAATGTTCCAAACTGAGTTTATCATGGAATAGATTTTAGCTAAAATTGAATTTGTCTTACTTTTAAATCACCAGTAGAAAGAAAGAAAGAAAGAAAGAAAGAAAGAAAGAAAGAGAAGGAAGAAAATGCATATCTATATTTATTGCAGCTCTCCAGGATGTCAGTGGGCAGACATTTCTATATATGTTACAACATGGTGGTGGTGGTGGTTGGGGAGGGGGGCTGATAGGTTATGGGAAGCTTGGTGCTGTAACAGATACAGAAAATGGGAGTCATTGGGAGGCAAGACCACCTCCTGAGGGGTTGCAAGTGTGGCAGAGCCGTGGTTTCCTGGAGGAGAGCAGAGATGCCTGCATCTGCCCTGAGGGACCAGTCCCCATGGATGCAGGCCAGCATCTAGCCCTCGGCAAACGGCAGAGTGAGTAACATAACTCAGCCTGTGAGGCCAGCCGTGCCCAAGGTGCTGCAAGCAGAGAGGTTGAGGGCGCCAGCATCCTGCTCACACAGAACAAGTTTGCAATTGCAGTTCTGCTTTCTTATTTACTGCAGTTTAATGCAGGGCACATTACTTCACCTCTCTGCGTCTTAGTTTCCTGGCCTGAAACTGGAGGTAATTATATTTGTTTCATAGAGTTGTTGGAAAGATCAAACAAATTAACATAGGCAAAGGTCTGAGCATAATGCCAGTGCCTTAGTAACTGTTGAATAAATGCTACTGATTATTATTAGAAAACATATTAATTAGGTCTATAATGTCTTAACACATTTTGTGTTTTTTAAGTGCCTTTTAAGCTAAATCAAGCTACATGCTTTAACTCAACTATATTGTTAGCTCATGCACTGCAGGGTAGACTGTATCTTTTCTGAAATGTTTTCCCCCTAGATTTTCACCTTTTGTGTTCTTTTCGTCATGTGTTTGATCTCTTGAAGCACTTCAGAAGCAAGGCTGTGTAGGAACATGGAATGTGATGTTGCCATAGCCCAGAGGTTCCCAAAGTGTGTCCCATGGAACCCTAGGGGCTCCCTCTAGGGAGTCTTCAGTGTTAGAACTAATTAAAAATGAAGCTCACATGCCATTTGCTTATATCACTGTGTTGATATTTGCAGGGAGGGTGGGTAACATTTGTATCTACCTGACTCTGAAGCCAGTATTCCTGATTCTTGTGTGTACTAGTGGTCATTCTGTCCTTTACAACCGTCTCTAAAAACAGAACAAAACAAAACAAAAACACAATGTCAGTTTCACTTAAGAACGTCCTTGACCAGCAATAAAAGTTAGTTATTTTTCGACTCTTGATCCTCCTCCAGTACATGTTCTTTTAACATTTGGTGTGACGAGAGGCTAAGGCCGCATGCTGAAGTATCAGCTCCGGGAAAAGCACTCGTATGATTATTGGAGCTGGAAGCTGAACTTGATACTTTTCTCATTGGAATGTCATTTTTTTAAAACCTGAAAGAACAACAGATTCACAGATGATGGATATTCACACTTAGATATGTGGCAGATATTTTCCGGAAAATAAAAAAAAGTGAGACTGTCATTCCAAGGAAACAACTGAAACTATTGGTTGCTAATGATAACTTTGAACTTTCCAGTGAAAATTAGAGTTTTGGGAAACTTGACAGCGTCCTGAAACTTGACTATGAAAGTAGTTTCAGATGCTGTATGATGCATTGTGTCTGCATTTGGAAGATCTATATAACTCAGGGTTCTAATATTTGCCAAATGACCAATATTAGATGTGATCAAATCAAACATTAGTAAAAGTCCCATGAAAAATTCAAAAAAGATGAATGTATTTCAATGCAAATTGATTGCAGAAATTTTATTAGTTCAGTTGAAGGCTTCACATTGTGACTACATTTATTGAGTTTTATTGTGGCGTTAAAGAACATGTCCCCAATTATCTGAAAAAGCCAGGGCAGTGCCTTTCCCATTTCCAACTTCAAATCTGTGTGACATGGGGTTTCTTCATGTACTTCAACCAACATAACATACTACATCAGGTTTAATGGAGAAGCTAAGGGTGGATCCAGCTGCCTTCCATTGAGCTGAACATAGAGGAGAGTTGCAAAACCAAGAACAATGCCAGCTATTTTTCATAAAAAGATGTTATTTATGTTAACATGTAAGGAGGCTATCAATTTTTAAGAATGTAAACAGGCCCTATGGCCAAAAAATATTTGAGAACTGCCACTCTAGCAAATGCCTTGTTCTTTCTGAACTATAACTCTACCTACATTTTATTATAATTACCGGCATGTGTGCCTCTCTCTCTTGCTGGACGTGTAAGCTCACTGAGGACAGCTTCTCATTTTTATTTGTCTCCCCAGCAACTAGGACATGTCAGGATAGGTGGCAAATGTTTGGTAAATATTTAATGAATGGGACAATGAATGTTAGATTGTCTCATTATCTTTAAAAATCAGATCTGTTGGCCCAGAGTTAACTGAAATGATGTCAGATTATGACCTCAGACTCTACCATCCAAGGGACCATCTGTATCTACCCCCTTAGCATCTGTGTGTTTTTAGTCAAGTTACTTGATTTCTAGTCTAAGGCATTAATCCTCCAATTGAAAACATCTGCTGACCTTTAGCCCAAAGGTTTACTGGTTCTCCGTTAGTGAGGGACAGCACACAATAGTCCATGAACTTCAAAAAAGGCCCCAATGGAGGAAGAGAGAGGAAGCAAAGTGACAGCTTAGAGAGAGGTCAAGAGAGGAGAAATGCTGGGCAAATTAGAGCAAGAAACCTGTGCAGATGGCATCTTGGGAAACAGAAGGTGAGAGACTGTCATTCCAAATTGCACCTTGACAAAGAGGATGAATCAGCACCTTGGCAGAGAGGTGCCTGAGCTTCCTGTGCCACACGCTTCAGCCTGGCTTATCAGAGGCCCCATTCCTGTGACCCTATTAAAGGTCCATTGGCATCTGCAAGTCTTCTTGTTAATTGGAAATGCATTGAACTGCACAGGCAGCAAAAGCCTATGGAGGATTCAGAGCCTCAGCAGGACTGGCTGACCCATTAACTGTTTCTCTGCTGGTAGCCCTCAGTTTAGTAGGCCCAGAGGTCCCTGGAGGCTGTATGCTTCCGGGTGTGTGTGTGTGTGTGTGTGTGTGTGTGTGAGAGAGAGAGAGAGAGAGAGAGAGAGAGAGAGAGAGAGAGAGAGAGAGAGCGCGCGGTGCTTTGATTCATTCACTCACTCCATTCATGATTCATTCATTCATACATTTACCTGTTCATTTCTTCCTTCCTTTAACAAACATTTATCCACACCCTTGTGGCAGCCTCTTTTTTCTCTAGACAGTGGTTCTCAAATGGGCAATTCCCCTCTCCACTGCCTTCCCTAGAGAACATTCATCTTTTGATTGTCAAAACTAGAGGATATATAGGCAAATATACCCTTGAGTTTTGACAGCTGGGTAGAGATGATACTGTTAAACATCCTATAATGCACAATAAGGAATTATTAAGCCCCAAATGTCAATAGTGCCCAGGTCCAGACCCTGCTCTAGATGGAAGATGGATATTCAAGGGTTGCTGAGGAAGGGAGCAGGCAATGGAGACAGCAGATATCAACCTAGTTGAGAACTGGACATTGGAGTGATCCCCCCAAGAGGAAGCATTTGGAAAGTGAAGATTGCTCTCTTTAAGCATCAGTGGAGGGCAAGGGCAAGGGTGCTAGAGAGGATGGGGATGACTATCGATTGAGGTCTCAGTGAGGAGGGAAGAGAAGCCTCCTTGAGTCTGTCCTTTGTGTCTTCTCAAGTCTTAGACAATCTCTCCTCTTGCCCTTAAGGGACCATGACCTTTGGTTTAAAGCAGGTGTCATGGAACATAAGGGGCCACTTCACCACCTCACCCTCTACTCCATGCACACACATATTTGGAATCTAGTCATATTTGGCAGGTAAGTGGGCCCTGTGTTCCTGGGTCTGTAGCTTCCACACAAGGTTCAAGGGGCCCTTGATTATGGGACCACTGTGGCTTTGGCTTCATCCAGCTTTGTTCTTCCTCACATGAGTGTCTGTGTCTGAAGGTTATGGAATAACTTAAATGCTTATCACTAGTAAGTTCACTCCTGCTTCCTTCTTCCATGGGCTTGGTTGCCAAGCACAGATGTTTGACAGGGGACCTGTAGAGCTGGAGTTCTAGCCCTGTGGATGCTTCCTTACAGGCTCAGAAGTTGGCTATCTTCTGTTATCCTGGAGGAGGTAGGTCTGGCCATCATGGTTCACTAGGTCTTTTGGGATCTAAATGGAAGAACCTGGCCTACAAGTCTTGCCTTTTGGTTCCTCTTACCCCACCTCTGGGTTGCTGAGTTAGAGAGGAGCCTTCTCATTGAGATCTTTGCCTATCTTGAAAAGCATTTTCCTGTTTAAATTTTTTAACTCCATTTACATCTTTAAGCCACTTAATGTGCTTTGTCTATTGTGTAACAAATGCATAGATTAAAATCCACAGCAATCATTTCACAGTTCTCGGAGTTTGCTGGGCTCAGCTAGGCATATCTTGCTCACTTTCTCTTGCCCAGTTATGCTCAGGTGATGCTGGGCTGGGATCACTGGAAAGGCTTCTGCACTTGTAGTCCAGAAAACATCTTTCCTCCCCTGAGCCCTGTGCTTTCTCATATCGTGGGATCTGGGTCCCATGAAGGAACATCCCAAGAGAGAATTAGAAGGTGCCAGGATTTTCATTGTTCTATCAGTTTTCATCATATTCCACTTAGCAAACAGCCACAGAGCTTAGATTTAAGTGAGGAGATAGACACCCTACCTCTTGATGGGAAGAGCATCAGATACTTGGATACCATGCTTTAAAACTCCTCACAACCTGTGATCAGAGAAGAGTGAACATTTGGCCGTTCATTCATTCATTCATCAAACAGTTCTGAGCACCCACTTTGTGCTGGTTCTGTGTGGGAACAGAGGCAAGCCATGCCTCCTGCCTGTCCTCATGGACTAACTTCTGGATCTTTGAACTCTGTGCTCTGAGTGCCTTTCCGGGTTGAAAACCTGAGATGGGACAAAGCTGTCTGGTCACCAAGCACACAGTGTTGTTCTGTGAGTTTCCAGTGGGACCCCAGGACATGCAACCTGAGTGGCTCACCTTAAGAGTAAAGCCTTCATCCCCCTTCCCTTTTAGCCTTCATAGCCAATGCATTCCCTTTGGAGTTCAAGTTCATGGGCAGTGGGGTTTCTGTTAACCTGCATTCAAACTGATAAAGGGATGTATACAAGCCATCATATGAATGGCTAATTGAGAGGTTTTCTAGGATTAGACTATAAGGCTTTTATCCTGTGTGCTGACTTGTCAGCTTAACCTTTGAGTTAGATGTGACTTTCCTATGAGGCCACTGAAAATATAATGACCATCTAGAGCCACTGTTCATTCTGTAAGAGATGACACCTTAGCCTCTATCCCCTTTAGTGGCAAGGACATAATAAGGGACAGCTCTTTCAATTAAAATGAACTTATCTTTATTGAAACACTGCATTTTTCATGCTTTTGTCATTACACTGCAGACTAATAATCAATGTTGTGGTCACTGTCTCCTGGGGACCATTCTTTCCACATGGGAGGGTGAGTGGCCTTTGGTTACTAGGGCATAGTGTCTGCTTCTTGCAGCTTTGGGCCTGACCTCATTCATGAATATTCGCCTCCAAGCCTGCGATCCACTCATACTTGCTGAAGGAATGATTCAAATGTACAACCAGTGGTCAGATCTAGAGTCTTCCTATCCTTGGTTTTCCGGGACTCCATTATCTTCACTTTGAGAATGGTCAAATAAAAGGGAAATAAGAACTCCAACAAGATAGACTGGAGGATCATTTTATTCAACCCACGTATACCCCTGGCTTGGGTCTTACCCACCTTTACTTATCTCCAAAGTTTATTTTTTCTTTGAAAACCTGAAACAAGACAAAGGCACCAAAGTAGCTATTCCCTAATAACACCCCTCCCCCCAGCCCTGCTCCTATTACTCTGTTAATGACTTAGTCCCTTGCAGGTTTTCTCTAGAAATTTAGAAATGGTTCAAGCAGCTGTCATCTTTCTGAATGGTTTCTTATCATAGTTTCAAGATTGATTAGCACCAGCTTTCCTCTTTTTCACCTCCCTGCAGGCATCTTTGAGAGCAACATGCTAAAAAGATGACAACGGTAGGGACCTACGTAATTCATAAATGGCTTTGACTTCGTGGGTTTTGATGAGGCAATATGGAAAATGATTGCATTAAGGATTGCTATTTATTTACTTGACTTTGCACAGGACAATCAATTTGTTCACGTTCCGTGCCTCCTGTCAGGAAGTTAAATGGCAGAGAAGGCAGGCTGGATGCATTACCTCATTGCTCTAAGAGATGCTGTCACTTCTCAAATAGCTTTAGATTGTTTTTAATAACAGCATCTTTCATTCCTGTCCACCGAGTGAGTGGAAGTCCTCTCTCCCTAGAGAATAGGACACCGAGGAAGGTGAGGTCTGACTAGGAAAAGATGAGCTCATTTTTTTTTCTCTTGAACCATGTGAAAATGCTGTTTCTGAGGTTAAAATATCAACAATTTCATATGGATCAATCTAATGGTTTAACACATGCCCTTGCCAGGATGGAGTTAATCTGCTCCAGGCAGGCAGGGATTGGTCATATTTGAGTATTTAGGAAAGAATTCCATATCCTTGCAGAAAAAAATCAGGTCAACATTCCACCCTGGTCACAGCAGACATCCACTGGGGTTATGTAAGAAGATGGTGGTCAGGGGCTGAACCAGACTCACGGACAGGGCCTGGTGGGACCGTGCATGTATCTCTGGTGTGTATTGATTGAATATTTTTGGATATTCTGGAAATTTTATCATAATGATAGATGGCTCCTTCAGGATTGTCTGTGAGTTTGAATAAGCTCTGGAAATCGGGCTTCTGGGTTCAAGGAAAAGGCTGGCTAAGAAAAGAGAAAAAGAAAAGTAATGTTTGCTTTTTTTTAAAAGAGGTGAAGAGTGAAAGAGAAAACTTGCTTAGACACAGGGTTGAATTTGAGATTCGGCTCTGCCAGCTCTGTAACCAAGCCCTGGAGTCTCCAAGGATTGGCTTTCTTTCTCGTCTGTAAATGTAGATTAGTGTAGATGGTTAATTTATGATGTCAACTTGGCTAGGCGAGGGACTCTAGATATTTGGTCAAACATTTCTGAGAAGGTATTTTAAAGATGAGATTAACATTTAAACCATTTAGACTCTAAACAAATTACCCCACATAATGTGGGTGGGCCTTATCCAATCAGTTGAAGGCCTTCATTAAAAGAAAAGACTGACATACCTGAGAAAAAAGGGAATTCTGCCAGTAGATTCAGATTTTTGTCTTGCCAGCTTACAGAACTGAGTGAACCAATTTCTTAAAATTTCTCTTTCTCGCTCCCTCCCTACACACACACACACACACACCACCCCTCCCCCCAACCCAGGACTGTTTCTCTGGATAACCCTGACTAATACAGTGGATAACATAATTTTTACATTATTTTACTCATTCAAAGCCTGAGTGAGTCCTCCTCTGGGTCTGACCTGGCACAAGGTGCCTTGACATTAATTTAACCTCTGAGAGACCACACCTCTCATATTCACTGCTAGACCCCCAGTTCTCTACACAGCACCTAGCACACAATTTGTTCCTATTAAATGCTCTTTTCTTTTCCTTTTTAAGCCCTTAAATTCTGGGTCTGTTCCAGAGGACTGGGGCTTGGCTTTGAACTGGAACAGAATGAGAATGGAACAAAAGATGGGATGCAAGGTCTGTGGAGAGCTGGAGAGCCAAGTGCAGGGAGGAGAGTTCAGAGAGCTCGAGGTAGATGCCAGAAAGGGTCAGGATGGCCATGATGTAGGCTGAGCATCTTGCTTCTCTCTGTCTTGTAGAATGTCACATGGCATCACACACAAGGTGAAGGAGGGCGGCTGCCTTAGAACATGGCCAGGTAATCCACCATAGTTGTATTGAGAACTCTGACCATCCATGAGGGAGGAGGAGTGCGCTCAGATTTCTCATAGTGCTAGCTAGCACTGATGTTAGCTCAATGGGTCTTCACAGATTTATTATGAAAGATTTACATTGAATAAATATTTATTGCTCTTTTTCCCAGGTGTGACACAATTTCCGCAATGCATATTTATTCCCTAAACACTCAATTTTGTTATAGAATCAATTTTATTTTTCTCTGCATGGGTTTCATCCTTTCATTTCTGAGTATTTCTCTGGTTTTAGTTAGTGGTGCTTCTTCCAAAGGCATCATTTGTCCTTATGCAGCCTGTTCCCTTATACCGCCTTATGCTTTACATTCTGTATAATATTTCTCTGGCTCTCATTTTTTACTTTTGTCCAAGTAAATCCAATATTTTGTTATATCATTAACAGATGTCTACTGTGTCAAAGATTTAAAAAGTGAAGTAGGATGTATGATTTTGTTACTATTTTGGTATGTTAACTCATAGCCTCTCATCTATTTTATTATCATGTGTTCCCTAAAAATCTAGTCTAAGCATTTTGACATAAAAAATCATGAACCTTCTTTTTAATGGCTGTCCATTTGGCTGTCTACTTTTGTCTATATTATACAAAACAATTTCTGTAAGGTTGGACAGTTGGTTTGTATCTGCTTTTCATGAAATGATGATGCATAACACTTCAGAGAACATATTGTGCCTAACTCTGTCTGCCTGTGGGGGTACATTTTTAGAAAAGACTCCATCATAATGCTGGCTCACGACCATCGAGCACTCCGTGGGCAGCTCCTGTGCTGAGCGCTGCCGGGCTGTTTCTGAAGCCGCCTTACAGAATTGGTACCAGGACTCCCATTTTGAAAAGATGAGAACACTGACGTATAAGGAGCTTAGGGGTCTGGAACTTGTTCAAGATATCCACCCAGCTAGAAGTGACAGAGCCTGACTTTGAGGACAAGTGGGATTATACAGGCAAGGCCTGGTACCAGCCTGGCACTTGGCAGGTGCCCTCAGGAGTGGCTGCCATCATTTCTGTGGTGAGGTCTCCACAGCTCAGGGATCAGAAAGGGCCTTATTCTTTCCAGCCAATAGGGAGGCTCCTACTCTCTCCATCTGTGAATCTTCATGTCCTGTGACCCTGAGGACAGGAAGAAGGAAACAGCACTTCCCTGAGGCTACTCCACCTGGGATGGGGGTTGGGGGGGTTCCCTCACACCAGCTCCTGGCCTGTCCCACAGCTCTTCCCTGCCTACTCGGTCTTAGCACCAATAGCCCACCCATCAGACACTTACTGCCCAGAGAAGGAGTTCTGTCCACTTCTGAGCCCAGGCCACCAATGACAAGTGACATGGCACCAGGAAACCTACACGTCAGTGTGGAGCATCAGGCTGCTTATAGCAGAGCTGGAATCCACTGCCTCCAAAGCTCCCACAGGGCTGGTACCCACCACTGCACACAGCAGGGGTGAGGCTACCTCCTGTGGGCTGGTGCCTCAGGAGGACCTGCTCAACCCCTTGGGCCACCTCTGCCTCCCAGGCTGCTGAGGCTCTGCAGACACCACATCCCTCTTCCCCTTTAGACAGAGCAGTTCTGATGGGCTCTTCCCAGAATGTACCCTCCTAGGTAGGTGTTTGAACTCTCTAGAGCCTCTATTGTAGGCAGAGGCAATGTGAGACTGTCTTTTACCCCCGAGGCAGCAGATTTCCCCAGAAGGGCCAGACTAACTCAGGTCTGCTGCCAGGGCCCTGGGGCATTTCTGAGCAAAGGCAGGCACGTGGTGAGTATCAAATCCAGAACCTGGGAGAAAGAAGTTAAATTTTGTCTTTTTCTTCTACTTTGGTCTCATTAGATTTCCAACAGATTTCATGCTTCCAAATGCATTTGCCACACAGAGCGGCTTGGAGCTTCTTGGAGCCCTCCTAGACAGACAGGCGGGAATGCGGGAGTGACTGTGTGGGAGGAGCTGCGCTCCGGGAGCAGGGAGACTTGTAAGCAGGGATGCTGAGGAGCAGGGGAGGCAAAGAGGATGTGAGCCCACAAGCTGTCCTGCTGGGAAAAGATGCTTCCCAAATGTGCCTGTTGCTCCGGACGCCCTGCTCAATGCTCACCCATGTAGACTGAGAGAAGGACATCCACTTAGGCAGAGTGGTGAAACTGAGAGTGGCCTCTAGGCCTGCTCAGTACCAAACCCCTCTCCCCCCGCCCCATACAGCAGTTACTTGGTACTTTAGAGAAGCCATCAGACCATCAGCTATGTCTTTCCTGCTGCCTCTGATCCCAGCAGCAGGTGAGGCAGGAGCTGGGGAAGAGGTCAATAGGTTCAAAGGCTTCCTGATTTCACAGGTGCCACATAAAGCCCAGGATAGCCCTGACTGCTTTGGCTCAGTGAATGGAGCATTGCAGACTGAGCAATTAGACTTAAGGGTCCCAGGTTCGATTCCGGTCAGAGGCATGTACCTTGGTTGCGGGCACATCCCCATTAGGGGATGTTTCTCTCTCATCGATGTTTCTAACTCTCTATCCCTCTCCCTTCTTCTCTGTAAAAAATCAATAAAATATATTTTAAAAAATAAAGCCTAAAAAATAAATATATTTTTTGTTGTTAATCCTCACCCATGGATATTTTTCCAGTTGATTTTTTAGAGAAAGAGAGAAGGGGGGAGGGCGGAAGGCAGGGAAGGAGGGAGGGAGGGAGGGAGGAAGGGAGGGGGGGAGGGAGGGAGGGAGAGAGAGAGAGATCCTGCAACCCAGGTATGTGCCCTGGACAAGGAATCAAACCTGAGACCTTGGAGTGCACAGGCTGATGCTCCAACCACTGAGAAACACAGGCCAGGGCAGCTCAGGATATCTTTGAAGAGTGTCATTCCCATTAGGAGTCCCTGGAGAAGGAAGGTTTATAGGAGAGGGTACCAAAGAGAAAGAGGTCACAGGCCAGAAGGACTTGGGTGCTGACGAAAGGGATGAGGGCAGGCTGCAGAGGAGGAGCCTGTGAGCTCTCAGGGTCCAGGACTGAGGCCAGCCGTGACATCCCACATCCTACTCTGGGGACAGCACCACTTGTCTCCTCTCTTCTTTCTCTGCTTCGTCTTTCTTCCCTCACTATTATTCTCTTCTCCTTTGGGGAGGCTCTGGGGTGCCCGGTCAATGGGTTTGTCTAGTCCCCCAGCCCCATACATGCCTAAACCACCTCCTGAACTGTGGAAGACCCGGGTCTCTGCTGTGTCCTTCCATCTGTGATGCTTGCCGACACCCTCCTGCCTCTCTCTCTCCACAGGACTGGGCAGTCTGAGCGCTGGCTTTCAGGGGGGCCTGTCCCCCAACCCCCAGCACTTTGGTCACTCTGTTTTCCTTGCAGGTTCTGAGGGTAGTGACAGCATTTTCCAATATCAAAGTCAAATTCCTTGACCTGGTGCACATATATGTATACATGTCTGTGCATACACATGTACTGTATATGTATGTATACATATGTTTACACAAAATCGTGCCCTTGCTGCCTTTACTGAAAGCCCCAGGTAACCTAGGCTGCTGGGCTAAGCCCCACCTGCTCAGGCTTCGTACTCGGGCTTTGTCTTTTAGGTCAGCTCCATTTTAGCTCCCTTCTTTCAGTGAGTTTGTTTTTCTCTCTAACTGGAAAATCACATTTGATCAGCTGTAGAGAGCAATCAGATACCGAAACATTGGGATTTCGCCCAGGAGGTGGCCCCTCCAAAGCTGGTATGAGTTCTCTGGGGCAAGACGGGACTCCTGGGGGGCCACATCCAAGCCCTGGGAGCAGGGAATCAGGCAGATGGTGCACAGGCACAGATGGGGAGAGAGAGCGGCATCCACACTGAGCTGGTGCGTGGTCTGCCTGGCTGCTCCCTCATTCCTCTACTCTTAATCTCACTTGATGAATGAGGCAAAGGTGAACGAAGGGCCCTGGTCACAGCACTGATGTGCTGTGAATGGGATGGGGGCATGCCTGGCGGGGTGGTGTCCTCTGCCCGCCTCTCCTCCCTCCCCATTGCAAGGGGTAGCCCTGGAGAAGGGAAGGGCTCAGTCACAAAAGGGGTGTCCTTGCTATCTTGTCTCTACCCCCATTCTGAATCCCTAAACTTATTTGACTACCTCTCTGTCACCAAAAGCTTTTCTCCTTAGGATATCTAATGACATCTCACAGAACACAGTTTGGGGAAAAGGTTTTATTTTATTTTAATCCTCACCTGAGCATATGTTGATTTTAGGGAGAGGAAGGGGGAGAGAGAAACAGGGATGTGAGAGAGAAACACATATCGGTTGCCTCCTATACACGTCCTAAATGGGGATTGAATCCGCAACTTTGGTATGTGCCCCGACCTGGAATCACAACCCCAACCCTTTTGGAGTATGGAACGATGCTCCAACCAACTGAGCCATCTTGCCAGGGCAGAAGCAGTTTATTTTTAGACTAGACTCCTCACTCAGATTCACGGAAGTGATCCTTACAAATATTATCAAGCAAATGTGCCTTCTGTATGCAGTGTGTCAGCGTGGCCCCCGTGGCAGCAGATTCTTCTGTCTAGTTGCCACTCTGATAAAACGGGGAACTTAGATTCAGTTTCTCTACAAGGTTTACTTCTGTGGTAGGAAAATTTTTATTACAGAAGGAGATGGGGAAAGAGATGAGTGAGCCAGCTGCATCCACACCTGTTTGAAACAACTCAAAAGAGAGGAAGGGGACAGAAAGAGGAGGAAAAGAGGAGGATAGGGGAGAGGAAAGTGAGCATATGAGGTGCCTGCAACCTGTGAGGACCAGGGCCAGGGTGGGGGTGGGGGTAGTTGTCCAGCCTCCAGCTTCACTGTCAGTGCCTGTTGCCATGACTGTTTTAAATATGATGGGTGTTTGCTTCCTATTAGGAGTGGATGTGGGTGGTCATGTGGACATAAAAACAAAACACACAACAAAGTGCATGTTTTACTCCCAGTAGCATCCCAAGGCCTTAAATTCCTAGAGATGCTAAGTAGCCTTTGAGGAGCTCTGAGGTCTGGAGACATGGGCCCTCTTTTCTAGATCTGCCACTGCTTACATGTGACTTTGGGCAAGTCCCCGTGGCCTATCTGTACCTCACTTTGTTCATGCATAAGATGAGAAGCAGGCTGAGTCACAATTCTCAGATGCAGAGTCTATGAGGGTCAAACCAGGGAAAGTGATAAGGAAAGTTGGGAGTGCCAATGTGCATATTCATAGTCATTCTCACTCTCTTTCTGTCTCAATATTGAGTATGGTTCACATACCATAAGATTCACCCCTTAAAGTGTTTTTTCATATGTTCACAAAGTTGTGTAACTATCATCATTATTTTATTCCAGAACATTTTTATCCCTCAACAGAGAAACCCATACCCATTAGCTGTCACCATTTCTTGCTCCCCCTAAGCCACTGACAACTACCAATCTACTTTCCCTGGATATCCTGTATAATAAAAGCCTAATATGCTAAGTGTCTAGTCGACCATTTAGCCATGCTAAGGCTGCTCAACTGCTCGCTATATCATGCACTGACCACCAGGGGGAAGACAATTGAGTGGTCGACCAGTCACCATGACATGCACTGACCACGTCGCAGCAGATGCTCTGACAGGTAGGTTAGCTTGCTGCTGGGGTCCAGCCTACCAGGACTGAGTGAGATGTACCGGACATTCCCTGAAGCCCTCCTGCAGTCCCTCCCTGGCTGGCCAACCTCCTGCATCTCTCCCCAACCCAGATCATGCCCTGGTGGGGTCCCTCGGCCTGGGCCCTCTTGCAATACGAGACCCCTCAGGGGATGTCAGAGAGCTGGTTTCAGCCCAATCCCATAGAGAGAGCACTGCTCAGACAGAAGCTGGGCTCATGGCTGGTGAGGTGGGAGCCTCTCCTGCCTCCGAGGCAGTGCTAAGGATGTCCAGCCGCTGGCTTAGGCCAGTCCCCCAGGGAGCAGGTCTAAGCCATCAGTCGGACATTCTCCAAGGGCTCCTGGACTGCGAGAGGGTGCAGGCCAGGCTGAGGGACCCTCCCCCCGAGTGTATGAATTTTTCCCACCAGGCCTCTAGTTTCATATAAATGGAAACATACAATATGTCGACTTTTGTGACCAGCTCTTTCACTTAGCATAGTGTTTTCCAGGTTCCATATTACAGCATGTAACAGGACTTCATTCCTTTTTATGACTGAGTAACAGTCTATTGGATGGTTATGCCACATTTGTTTACCTATTCATCAGTCAATGAACATTGGGTTGTTTCTACTTTTCAACTGAACAATATTAAACAGTTGTGTGGAAGTTTTCACATGGACATATTTTTTAATTCTCTTAGCTTTGGAATCAGAATTTCTGGGTCATATGCTAACTCTATGTTTGACTTTTTTTTAAAAACTGTTTTCCAAAGTGGCTATACCATTTTATATTCATACCAGCATTGTGTGATGGTTTCAGTTTTCTCATATCCTTACCAGCACTTAATATTGTTCATCTTTTTATTATAGTCATCCTAGTGGGTATGAAATGATATCTCATTGTAGTTTCAATTTGCATTTTCCTAATGACTAAAGTTGTTGATCATCTTTTCGTGTGCCTGTTGGGGCTATTGGTACATAGAGAAATGTCTATCCAACCCCTTTGCCCATTTTTAAATTGGATTATTTGTCTTTTTGTTATTGAGTTGTAATTCTTTATGTATTCTGAATACTAGTCCCTTTTCATAGATATGATTTATAAATATTTTCTCCCATTCCGTGGAGTCTCTTTTAACTTTCTTGATGGTATAATCACAAAAGTTCTTAATTTGTTGAAATCCAGTTTACCTGTTATTTCTTTTTGTTGCTTGTGCTTTTGGTGTCGTAGCAGAAAGATTTATACCTATGTTTTATTCTAAATAACTTCTAGTTTTAGCTCTTACATTTAGATATTTTATCAATTGGAGTTCATTTTTGTAGCTCAATCTTTTAAGAAAATCATTGCAATTAAAAAGCAAAGCCTAACCTCAGAGTTGGGCCAAACCAAACCCTTTTGTGTGTCACCAGGGGTATTCTGAGCAGGAGTTCTCCAAGAGCTCTCTGCTACCTCTCTGTCACCAAAACCTTGCCTGCCTTTTCTGAGTCAATGGAGAATAACCTAGAACTCAAGGAAAGACAGTTTGGAGCAGGACCTCCAGCTGTAGTAGAAGCCAATCAAAGGAGGCTGCCCTGGGGCAGAAAGTGGGGTGGGTCTTCTGATGAAGGCCAAATGGGCACAGATGTGTTGGTGAGTGGATCAGAGCTGGGTGAGGCCTGCTGCCCCATTAGATTGAGACTGACCCCACATTCTGTGGGCTCAGGTCTGGCGTGCTTGCTCATAACATGTCCTCCCAAAGCCTGAGTGCTGGCCTGGTGTCCAGAGACCTGGGTTCCCTTGCTAGTTCTGCGCTAACCAGCTGTGTGGCAGCCCTAAGCCATTTACGGAAGCACTTTGAGCCTCCAGTTCTTGCTCTGAAATATGACATTAGCCATCTTGTATTAAGGAGTATGATGATTGCTTGAGTCCCACTGACATGTTCCCAAAGAACTTAGAATGGTTTGATCATGGAATTGTTCGGTGGAATTTCCTCAAGTGCATAGCATAGAAATGTGGGAGATAATGGCTGCGTGATCAAATGACTGAGAAACACTAAATCAAACATGAATGGGTCTCTGCACTTCAGAACTTTGCAGAGCCTTGCTGGGAGCCTATACTGTGAATCTGTAGGAGGGGGATGTGCTGTGTAGCATTTCCATGGTTAGTTTAACTATGAAAGAGCTACTATAAAAAGTGAAGGCTGCCAGTTTCAGTGTGAGTGAAATGACAGTTATGGAACCGGACTTCTATCTGTGGATGCTGCAGTGTGGGGCAGGCACCAACCTGGTGCATGGAGTTATGTCTCCAGAGTAAGCTTTGCATCCTGGTATGCCTTCCATCAAGCTGGCCCTCATTATGGAGATTAACTCTGGTCAGCCTGTAAGATTTTCTGATCTTCACTCCCGTCTGGTCTGACATCCAGGGCTGCCTGCATTCTTCTGTTGGGCAGCAGTGAAAGGCCACCAGGGCTTTCAAGGAACCCCAGGACACACCTGACCTGTTCCACACCAGTGGAATTTTGATCTTTGATTGTGTCCAAGGTAGAAAGCTGAGTGTCTCTGGGCTCACCCATCACCCTTACTGGCAGTAGAACTGGCCAGATGACCAGGCGGCTGAGCCCGGTGGTTTGAAAAGGAGTCCCTAGCCCACGCGGGTAAGGAAGGAACTGGCAAGGTCACTGTGCAAGGTGATCCTCTTCTTTTTATCAGCCCAGGTCATTTGCTGATTATTGTGAAGAGTTTAGAATGGAATGGGTGGAGATGGTAATGAAGGGAAAAATTATACACAATGACTGACTAATTAATAATGTGTTCAATAATAACTTTATAATATATCCTATTTGCATTCTAGTTATCTCCTTTTTTCAGTTGCAGGCAAATGTATGCAATCATTTTGCATTCCTATGCTATGGATTGAGAGTTGCATATTTATGATGGGCAATTTCAAAGATGAACAAAAGTAGAGAGCTTCAATAATTATTAGCACACGGCTAATCTATATTGAAGACAATTCAAGACATCATATTATTTTACCTGTAAACATTTCAGTCTGTATCTCTAAAATATGAGGATTCTTTAGATAAAATAGTCACAATACCATTATCATATCTAAACAAACTTACAATAATTCCTTAGTAGAATCAAATATCCAGTGAGTTTTCAATGTTCCTTAAATATCTTACTTTTTTACTTTTGTTGTTATTCGAGTCAGGCTCCAATGAATGTCTTTAAATTGCAATTGTTTATGTCTTTTACCTTCTTTTAATGTATAATTCTCATTCCAACTCTCTTGCTTTATTCTTAAAATTCATTTGTTGAAGAAACCAGGTACTTTGTATGTGGAGTGTCTCATAATCTAGGTTTGCTAATTGCATTCCAATGGTGTCATTGAACTTGCTTCTCTATCCCCAGCATTTCATGTACATTGGACTTTAAGAGGCTTGATTATGATTCAGGTTTGTTTCTTCGGAAAAATACATCTGTCTCCTATTCTTCCATCAGGAAACACATTGTTTTTGGTTGTTTCTATGATGTTAGAGGTGATGATTATCATTGCCAAGATCCAGTATTTCATTAGAGCTTACATGTTCTAATTCTATCATTCCTTTTGCATAAATTAGCTGGAATACTTTTATAAGGAGAAACTTACTCTCATTAATTATTTGGTTACCCTGAGATATAGTTTGTATAGGAAAAGCAGATAAGTGCTTGACTTTTTCTCATCAGTTTTCAGCATAATGAGTTGGTCCTTATATTGTCCAAAGTTGACCAGTGGGGATTTTTACCTTAAGTACCACCATGGGCTGATAGATTTAAACATAGACGATGCATTTCAGTCTAAATATATTTGTTAAATTAATGAATGAATGAGCAAATGCAAGTTTAGAACTTTCTATAGACATTCAGGTTTCCTTTCTAAACTTTATAATCACAGGTTTCACTAGTATATGCAGAATCATCAGATGATTTTCTTTTAGGGTTAAATCTTCTTTACTATTTACTTGGTACTCTATGGTTCAATTTAATAAATACTAGTACAGCAGAGGTCCTGTTTTTAGAGATACTTTTATCCAGATGCTACTGAACAAAACATGTTCAGTTAGATCTTGAATCACTTCATTATCAAAACTCACTGATGTGATTCCCACCTGGGAAGGTGCTGGTCATTGACCCTAAGGCAGTGACACTGACTCAGGCCTATTCCAGGCTCCTATACTATGGGCCTTGGCCAATCACCTCCCCTCTGGGTTTAGTTTCCCCTTCTGAATGTGTAGGAAGAGCACCAAGTTATCACCAAGGCTCTTTCCAAACCTCCTCCCTAAGCATGTGCCCTCTTGGTAAAGGCCTTGCAAAGAATCTCAGAGCCAGTGAGCAAGGCAGCTGGAGAGGAGGAGTGGGACTCACAGGCCAGGAGGGACAGCCCTCCATATATAATTCGGCCAGGTGCTCAACAGAAGCCAGGGCTGGAATCCATTTGCTATTCTGTGTGCTGTGCTCTTGAAAAGTTTTCTGGAGTCATATGGGAGCAGTAGGGGCAAGCTGCAGGTGCCTACCAGGTTAGGAAAGATTTCTGGGAGTGTTTTGTGGTCTCTGCAGGAAGAAAGACTAGGCATTGGATGCAGGAAGCAGTTTTCAGAGTTCCTGGAGCCTGGCGATCTGACTCCTGGGCCAATCCCTGCTGACCCTGCCCATCCTGCCTGGGCTGCTCCCACCTTCAGTGCACCTCCCACCTGTCCCCACAGCCCTCCATGGAGGCAGAGATAGCCTTGCCAGCCACCCTGGCAGCATTGCCCACCTGGGAATTCAGACATGTAGAGTGCCGGCGAGTCTGCCGGCCTTTTTCTTTGTTTGCCACAGGGTTAGATTGCGTGGGAATCAAGAGTCTGCATTCTGTGAGCTTTCTGCTGAGCAGCCCTGCTGCTGAGCTGTTGTCCATGCTCCTGCTCTCCAGTCACAGGGCCCACATTCCCCATCCCTGTCAGTGTGCGACTCAAGCCCCCAGATATCAAATGTGTTTATCTGAAGCTCACATGCACCTGAAGAGGTAGCTAGAGATGATGGAATGTCTCTTTCTTTGTCTCCTGGCACTAGCTTCCAATAGCTTGGGGCTGGTGGTGCCTTTTCTTCGCCAAGGATAAGGGATTGGCCAGTCATGGAGTGTGGTGGCTTATATAGCATAATCCACAGCTTCTCTCACCCCTGTTGTGGTAGGAAAGGACAGGCAGCTGTCAGTAGGTCACCCTTACAGTTCTTCTCTATCATTGCCATCTTCCCACAGTATAGACAATGGACAGCTCACTCTAAGAGGGAGGAAGTATGTATGCTGTGTGCCCTGCAAGGGACCTGCATGGTGAGGAGCTGGACCTTGGGGCCTTTCTCCTTAGCATGTTGTAAGGTGGTGTTAGACCTTTTCCCAGCTGAAGCCTCTGGGGAATGAATGGATGGTCAGTGTCACACTGATGGTTATAAAGCATTTCAAGAGGTGGATTTCTGGTGTTCATTTAGAAAGAAGGGACATTGCGGGGGAGGGGGGGAGAGGACAATTGTGTGTGTGTGCTCCTATATCCCTCCTGGCCTGTGGGTCCCACTCCTCCCTCTCCAGCCCACTCGACTGCCTTGCTCACTGCCTCTGAGATTCTTTACAAGGCCTTTACCAAAAGGGCACATGCTTAGGGAGGAGGTTTGGAAAGAGCCTTGGGGATAACTTGGTGCCCTTCCTACACATTCAGAAGGGGAAACTGAGGCCCAGAGGGGAGGTGATTGGCCAAGGCCCAAGGAGCCTGGGCATTATATAATTTCAGTGTGAGTCAGCCCCAAGGTGTATGCAAGAGAAACATAATGAGACCCTTACCTCACACCACACACAAACATTAACTCTGACATGGATTATAGACCTAAATGGAAAAACCAAAACTATAAAATTTCTAGGGAAAAAAATTTTGTGACCCTAGGGCAAAGATTTCTCAGCTATCACTCCAAAAGCCCAATTGAATTTCATTGAATTTAAATCTTTTGTTCCTTAGAAATACTTTTAAGAAAATTAAAGTCAAAGAAAGATAAATATCACGTGATCTCATTTGTGGAATATAATGGACAATATAAACTGATTAACAAAAAACAGATCCAGAGACAGAGAAGCATCGATCAGACCATCAAACCTCAGAGGGAAGGTAGGGGAGGGTGGGGGTATGGGGGAGAGGTCAACCAAAGGACTTGTACGCATGCACATAAGTATAACCAATGGACACAGACACCAGGGGTATAAGGGCATGAGTGGGGGCAGGTGAAAGAGCAATGGGGGGGGGGAGGGGATAAGGACATATATATAATACCTTAATCAATAAAGAAAAAAAACCTCTAGGCCCAAACTATGCTGTCAGAAATCTGGATAGTGGTTGGACAGTGGGGAGAGGTAGGGTGGAGGAGAGACTAGAAGGGAGCCTGATGCGCTTTTGGGGTACTTGTGACATTCTGATTCTTGAGCTGGATGGTGGTTACACAGGTACCTTCAGTTTGTAAAAATTCATTGCAATGTATACTTATAGCCTGAACACATTTTACATACATAATATCATCATATATAATAAAAGGGTAATATGCAAATTGATCAAACAGTGGAACAACCAGTCACTGTGATGCACACTGACCATCAGGGGGGCAGATGCTCAATGCAAGAGCTGCTCCTTGGTGGTCAGTGCACTCCCATAGGGGGAGTGCCACTCAGCCAGAAGCCCTGAGCTGGGCTCATAGCTGATGAGTGCAGCAGCTGTGACAGGAGCCTCTTCCACCTCTGCAGCAATGCTAAGGATGTCCGACTTCTGCCTTAGGCCCACTCCCAGACTGCTAGAGGGCACAGACTGGGCTGAGGGACCCCTGCGAGTGCACTAATTTCATGCACCAGGCCTCTAATACTTCAATAAAAAGTTAAAAACACACACATTAAAAAAAAATAAGAAAGAAAATTAGAAGACCTGGCACAGACTGGGAGAAAACATTTGTAGGTCATGTATGTCATATATCATATAAGGGATTTATATTTAGAATATATAAAACTCTTAAAAATAAATAGTAGAAGTAAGACAGCTCAATTAAAAAGTGAGGGAAAGATCTGAATAGACATTTTGACAGAGATGATATACAAATGACTAATATGTTCATGAAAAGATGCTCAACATTAGTCAGCAGGGAAATGAAAATCAAAAACGCAAAGAGATACCACTTCACATCCACTAACATGGCTATAATTCTAAATTTTAAAGACTGGAATGTAAAATTACACAGCCACTTTGGAAAACAATTTGGCAGTTTCTTAAGCATAAATTTACCATATGACCCAGTAATTCAACTCCTAGGTTTCTACCCAAGAGAATGAAAACATATGTCCACACAATGGCTTACATGCAGATGTTCACAGCAGCATTATTCATAATAGCCAAAAAGTGAAAATTATGCAAATGACTGTTGCCTGCTGGATGAATAAGCAAAATGTGGTCTGTTCCTACAATGGAACATTATTCATCAATAAAAAGGAGTGAAGTACTAATATATGCTACAATATGGATGAATCTCAAAAACATTATGCTAAGTGGGAGAAGCCAGATATAAGAAAATATGGAATGAGTCCATGAACTATCCAGTAAAGGCAAATCTATAGAAACACAAAGTAGATTAGTGGTTGCCTGGGATTGGGGTTGGGAGCAGTTATTGACAGCAAATGGGCATGAGAGAATACTTGGGGGTGATGGAAGTGATCTAAAATTGGATTGTGATGATGGTTGCACAATGCGAATTTACTAAAAATAATTGAACTGTACACTTACAGTGAATTTTATGGTTTGTTAATTATACCTCCATAACATTGCGTGTGTGTTTGTTTGTTTGTTTTTTTAAAAAAAAAAAGGAAGAGAAGTATATTCTAGAATGTGCTTTGGCAACAGGAACACTGTGGAGAAGGTCCGAAAGAAAGAGTGGGGGGCAGAACCTCTTGGGGGAAATCTCAACCTTCAGGGAGGATGCACACCCCCTGCCTCCACTGAGCTGAATCCCAAGGACCACCCACTTCCCCCTGTAGGCAGTTCTACAGTTCAACTCTGAAGCCACAGCTCACCATGACCTTCTCCCAAATTTGTCCTCTTCCTACCTCAGATTGTATGAGCCCTCTGTTCTCTGCACCTCCTCAGCCACTGTGCCTCTAACTTGCAATCACAATCCTGCTCCCTGTCTCAGCTCTGGTGTCAACCATCCCTCCGCCCTCTACATTGTCCCAGGACTCAGTTCCTCTGGCAGGCATGCCCTGTTTTCTGGTATACGTCATTCGGCCATGAGATAGCAGGGAGTTGACTTGTTGGGAATGGTCTCAGCCTAGGGAAGGGGGACACATAGTGAAAGGATAGACTGGATTGAGAGAGAGAGGAGTAGGGAGAACTAAAGGAACAGCATGTGGGACGTGGGACATGGGATAAGCAACATAGAGAAAAACATTAAAGACCCTCACACACATGGCACAGTGTGTGGCCATGTCTGGCACAGTAGCACAGTAGGGGTTGAGGCAGCCCATGGAGGCCCATCTTAGGGCCACAACCCAGCACCAAGAAGTAGGATGCCCAGGAACAGCTAAAGCTTTTTGGGGTTGACTTTGCTGAATTTCAAGAATTGACAGTCCCTGGAAGGTCAGCCCTTACCATTGGTTTAGTCATTTATTTCTGAATATGAACCAGCCCCTCAGAACTTTGAGCCCAGTTTTGGAGCCCTTGTTCCACAGTAAACTATAGAAAGCACGCAATAGATATCAATTCATTTCATCCTTATAAAACTCTTCGTAGTAGTTCTATTATTATCACTCCATCTTGTAGATAATCGAACTGAGGTCCAGAGAATAAAGCAAGTTAGACAAAGTTTGAAGAACAATCAGCAACAGAGGCTGAGTTAGAGCCCAAATAGTCATCTCTAGCTCCTGAGCCCACCAGATGCTGACAACAATGGGTTTGATGGTGTAAGAAGCCAGAAGCCAGATTCCTGCAGGCCCAGTATGAGAAGGCAGGAGGCCTTGAAGACAAGCTTTCCTAAGGGGGGGAGAGAGAAGAGAAGGAAGGAAAGGAGTAGGAGAAGCTGGCATAGTCTGGGTCAGAAGAGAGGCATAGGTCCTCCCAGGCAGGTGCCCTGGGATACCAAAGGACCTGAGGCTGACTGTCTCCTGGAGAGATAGGAGCTGGTTGGGCAAGGCATCCCTAACTCAATTACCCAGCCTCACACTTACCTTATGCGTGTGTAATGTGTGCACAAGTAGAAACCTGGGCCAGCATCTCCGTCCCTCTTGCATCCTGTGGTTTGGATACTGTAAAGCCAGAACCTTATTTGGCCACAGCCAGCTGAGTGGGGTCTTCTGAAAGAGAAGTCTGTAAGGCCAGTGTGCTGACAGACAAATGGAAAGAGAAGGCACCACTTGTATAAGAGGGAAGCAGAGGGAGGTTATGCCCAGAGAAATTTGATCATGCACATTTCTTGGGGAGGATGGGTGCTCACCTCAGCAAGGGGGCCAAGCTTAAAAGAATCCAGTGACAGCAGAGTCTTGAAATTCAGAATTTTGCCTTCTCCTCCTGTGGCTTCAGACACTTTTTGACTGTGTAGTGTGTTCTTGGCTTCCAGGACAGAGGCCTGAGGAGGCTCCCTTTCTTCTCTGGGCCCCCTTTTTATTTCCTTAGATTTCTGCAAACACAGCATCTTCTAGATAAGGTCCTTGTGATGAGAGTAATTGTGAGCAGGCACTACAGATCTCCAGCTTCCAACACGAAAATGCTGAGCCCAAAATAGTGCCTTGGATGGTTAGGAGCGGGTGGCAAAGTTGTAGACATAAGTTTAAAAATAAACCCACCAACCACTAAAGACTTACCATAATACCTTTTTGAATTGATGCTTCTCTTGGCCTTAGGCAGTGATGGCTTAGAGGCTAGAATGAGTTGTTCATAGAGCTCTGAGCCTGCAGAACGATGGTAACTTGCCAATGGGCCCACAACTCCATGCAATGGGCACCATGAATCCATCCAGTTGGTGCTGTGTGAGGAGACTTCTGCCTGCTGCTGCCACAAATTCCTTGACACAATTAGAGCAAGTACTCGGAAAGGCTCTGCTCCCAAACCTCATGGGAGAGGAGGCCCCAGGCTGCTTCCTGTGTCCTGGAGACCAGCCATTTATTTAGATAGTGATGGTGGAGAACTGGGCAGGGAGGCCCTTGCAGAGCAGTCCTGAGCTCCCTCAGGGCTGTTCTTCTCCCCTTTCCCTTCATCTTGATTGTTATTCCAAAGGCCTCATTATGGAAATTGCAAAATAATGGTTCTGCAATTTGTGCGTGTGAGGCTGTGTGTACCCTAATTATGGGTCCCGTATACCATTTCTCAGAGGCAGTGTGATGGAAACTGAGACTGGCTCACTCATCGCTGCAGCGTTGCTTCCCTCTCCTCCTGTCACCATTACCCCAGGTACCTCCATTCTCAAAGATGTGGGGGTGAAATGGAACATCTGAGTAAAAAATGGAACACCCACGAGCCCATCTTCATAGACCATAGGTACCCAGAGCGTAAAAGGGACTTAGAGATGTCCTATAGCTGGAAGAGGAGTGTGGATCTATCTATGAAGCACATGTACTGATTTATAACAGAAATCCTGTTTTTTTTGGGGGGGAATAGCTTTTGGGAGCTGTTGGGATTAATGAGGCACATTGCCTCTTGATAGTGTCACTGTGGCAATCCTGACTTCCTAGCTGGCGCTGTCCTCCTAAATTGGTGAGTTATTTGCAAAATTGGGAAAAAGAAGGATGAGGAGAAAAGAGGCTCATGGGAGTGGTGTTACTGCAAATCCTGGTTCAGATGTAAAGTCTTGGGGAGGACAAAACCTTGGCCCACAGGGAGACTTCAAGGTGGATGTGGAGTGACCCTGAATTAGATTTCAGAAAGGGGAGCTGGGGCCAAAGGAGAGAGCAAAAGGGCCAGGAGAAGAGCTTGGAACCACACCCCCCGCCTAATCCTGTCACTAAGTGCAAGGGTGATCAGATTCTTTCTAAAGGAAATTGTTGGACCGGGGGTGGGGAGCTATGTGTGTGTGGGGGGGGGGTTGGGGCAGCTAAGCTTTCTTTGCAAAAAAGGGTAAATTGCTTTAATCAAATTATCCCTGGAGATACTTAGGGTGGGTCAAAAGCAGGACCTTCAGAAGCCCATGTTTGGACAGTCTGAGGATTGTGGTTGTGGGGATGTGCAGGGGTACAGGAGTGAGAAGGACTCAGAGAGGTGGGTGCTGGCCATGGGGCTATATGGCATATTTAAGACTTGAGTGCCAGTGAAAATGGCTGTAGGTCATGGTCTGAAGCTTCAAACATCACCTTCATTAAACTTTGATCAGGCTCCGGAGCAATACAGACTTGGATTGAATTTTGATTCTTCCATTTATACCTGTAGGACGTGGGACAAACTAATCAACCCCTCTATATCTTGGCTTCTCCATCTATTAAAAGGTAAAACCAGCACCTGTAGCTCAGTCCTTGGCACAGTACTCAGCCAGAGTGAATGCTTATACTCGATGGCTTTTTGCTATTGTTATTGTGCATGGTTATTGCATTGCTCTGAGAAGTAATATGATCATATAATTTCTAGCACAGTGCCTGACATGTAACCACTGTGTATTCAGTGTCACTGTTGGCTTTTACACCCAACATCTTGCATTTTAGACAGGCATCTTCTATTCCAAATCTCCATCCCATCTTCCTCTAGAGAAGTGAGGAGAAGAACCAGGTGGAGGAGGGAAGGGGAAGTGGAGGAGGGACTAGTGTTCCACCTGATCCTCTGCTCTATCATCAACAAAGCACATGAAGTCTTTGAGGAATTTAATATTCTTGGTACCTTTGAACGTGTTCCTCACAAGTTCTTAGAATATGTGGCATAAAAGGAGGTCTTTGGGAAGGAATATTTTAACCTACTTTTTAAAAATGCTGTGTAGGGGAGGTAAGCGATTGATATAGATATATCCAAGGTTATTTCAAGTAAAATCAGATTTGACATAGGAATTTAGGTGCTTAAAAAACTCTTGAAGGGGGATGGGAAGACAGCCCAGGTTGGGCCACTCTCAGGTTGGCCACCAACTCTCAGGGAGCCAGTCACCAGTCGCCAGAAGATCTTGCTGGTCATGGTCACAGGTGCCTTTAACAGTGAGGCTGGTGCATAGGAACAGCTGGAAGTCACTACAAAAGGTCACATCTGCCAGCTCTCTTACCCCTGCCCAAGACCCACATCAAAGCTTCTGCCTCCTTTCTTCCTTCTGTATCTGTGGGAGGGCCTCTCATTGGTGGGCTCTGATCCCTCCAGGATAGCATTCTGGGAAATGTAGTTCTCATGCTTCCAGCCCTTGTGAGCCTGAGGCTCCACTGAGGTGGGGATCTGACCCCCTGAAGGCAGCAGTTGTGAATATAAAGGGCCAGCATCAGGATGGCAAGAGGGCACAGAAGGCATCACCTTTTTGCTGTGGCAGGGAACTCAGAGCTGCTCAGCTCCTGGGAGAGAGAGGGGAAGAAGATGAGGAGGCCCAGGTTTCTCCCTGTGAGGCAGATGGAACAGCAGCAGGAGTGGAGAGATCCCAGCAGAAGGCCCAGGCTGGGAGGCATTAAACTCAGGCTCTCCCTGGCATGGATGACTGGCAGGGTAGATGGGACTCAGAGTTGCAGGAAATTATGTATTGCCCAAAGGACCCCTCAGACTGGGTCAGGGCCAGTAGCAGTGCCTGGGGAAGCTAGGGGTTCAGTGGGAGGACTGTGGGATCTCCATGGACAGACTTGAGAGCCAAAGAGCTGATGTGAGTATAAAGGACAGCCTTATAGTGAATTCAGTCCAACAAGGACCTAAAGTTTCCACCTGAGTTGGGCAGGACCTTGGACACAGATGGGTATTAGATAACCTGGATACAGCCTGTGCTCTCAGAAACACACAGTTTAGTGAGAGAGACCAAATGATGATAAGGATGAGCTAACATTGACTGCTTATTATACACATCATTTACATGGATTAATGTGTTTAAACTCCAACAATACAGGCAGGTACTATTATTATTATATACTATTAGAGGCCCAGTGATGAATTCATACACATTAATAGGAAATTAATTAGAAGAAATATTTTAGAGGCTGGGGAGGGACTGCCGGAGGTTGGCTCCAGGGCGTGTCCAGCCATCTCGCCCAGTCTCTTTAGGGGCTGATGGGGCAAGGAGGGACCTCAAAAGGGCTCCAGGGCATGTCCCGCCCATCTTGCCCAGTCTAGATTCACAGGACCTCAGCAGCAAGCTAACCTACTGGTCGGAGCGTCTGTCTGTCCCCTGGCGGTCAGTGTGCATCTAGTGACTGGTTGAATGGTCAAACTAATGGTCAGACACTTAGCACAGTAGGCTTTTATTATATAGGATTATTATTGTGTACTACTATTATTATTATTCCTAGTCACAGATGGGGAGCCTGAGGGTCAGGGAGCTTAGGGACAACAGGTAGGAGGTGGAGCAAGATGTATATGAGACAGTGATGACCTACACCTGGGTTGCAGAACCAGTTCCTAAACCCTTGCTACCTATGAGGTCACCGGCAAGTCCCACTGTAGCCTCTCTGGACACAGTGGACTCATCTGTGAAATGGGAGCATAGAGAGTAAGGACAGAGCAAATGCTAAGGGGGCAATCTGTGAGGAGACGTTCATCCCAACTGGGAAGTGAGGGCCACTGTTGTGGATAGCGTGGAATGTGCGCTAAGCCAAAGGGAAGGGTACACTCCAGGTTCAGAGATGGGTGAGAAGAGCACCCAGATGGTGGGATTTGCATCAGCCACATCCTGGATGGTCATAACAGTCATATATTGGGGGAAAAGTAAAGTCTGAGCTCTTAAAAGTTTGTCTTTCTTTTATCCACATTTTTGCTCATTCATTGTGAGTATGAACACTGTTTAGGTGCTGGAAGGCTTGGGTACTGGGAGGAGCTTGGCAGGGAGCAGGCAGGCAAGAAGCCAGGCACACCTAGTGTGGGAAGCTTGGTGGGTAGGACATGGGAGTCTAGAACTGGTGCAGGGGACACCGTGCTGCCCTGAGTAGTTCTGACACATGTGTGGGCCAGGCAGGAAGAGGCTGATGGAGAGGTGGGAAGGGAGATGGAGCCATTGACCCTGAGTGGCCTGGGACAGCTAGGTCCAAGCACCAGGCTTGTTTGCCATAGCAGGGGAGCACTTGGGTGATTTTAGGCAGGAAGGTGGCACTGTCAGATTTGTGTTATGGGAAGACCTCTCTGACAGGTGTACAGAGGAGGCAAATGGCCGTCGGGGACATCAGGGAACTAGCAATGAGACAGAAATCAGATTTGACAACAGCTCAGAATGCACAGATGATAGGATGTGGTGACAATTGGATAAAAGGGAAGGAAGGGGAGGGAGGAGAGTTAGGGAAGCAACAGGTTGTGGGATGTTTGCTATGGGCCATCCACAGGGGACAGCCTATAGACAGAGATTGAAAATACAGAAGAGAGGATGAAAGCATTGGGTGGAGGCTCTGATCCCAGCAGAAAGAGCATACAGTGGTCTGAGAGAGAGTGAGTGGGGTGAAGTGGAGTTCATTCCCATCACAAGGAGACATTCGTGTGAGCTTGGAGGAGGAAGGGTGGGCAGCTGGGAGGGGAGGAGGCTCCCACCTGCTCTTCTCCTGTTTCTCTAACCTGATGTTTCAACAGTAGGCAGGAGTTAGTGCCCAGGGCTCAAGTTAATTAAAGTCTATGCATTAAAAGTAACAATGAGCATAAAAACCAAGTGAGTGCATGGCGTGTCTGTCCATCTTGCCCCATCCCCTGGCCTCTCAGGAAGCCCGGCACAGTCTTGGAGGCCCTGGTCTGAATGGGGGCCTCCTCGCTTCTTAGAAGCAAGAAGTACCTACCAATGGGTGTGTTTCTGGTGGCAGAAGAGCAAGAGAGAGAGAGTTATCTAGGCGTAGGTAGAATCTTTGCTGGATGTGGTCCTTTCTCTCCCTTTTCAGGTCTCTCTCTCTCTCTTTCTCTCTCTCTCCCTCTCTCTCCTTAGAGATATGCCAAGAAAAATAAAACAAAAGTAAAGGAGAAAGAGAGGGGTCTTTAATTTGAATAGGTTTTTCCCATGTGAAAAAGTGACAGTTCGTTGCAAAATATTTATCTTCATTACGGGTGGTATCATTATTGATGGAGAAGGCCTGCAGACTAATGGGAAAATCTCTATAGGAGGCCTGGATCCAGATGAGCTGAGTCTCCACCTTGCCTTCCACACGCTGGGCGAGCATGGCCCTTAATTTCAGGGTGTCCCAGGTGACTCATCGGCACAGCCCTGAAAGGACAGTGCTCGTGTTGGATTAGGCTCACAGAGCTGGGAGAGGCCTTCCAGATCAGGTGTGAGCTCCCTGTGGCGTAGATGGCTTTTTGTTTGCCTTTGAATCATGCATGGCCTTTGCTTAATGAAGGTGTGTGCTGTGGCCAAATGATGGATGAATGACCGTGAGAGTGAGCGTGCGTTAAAGGGAAAGGTGGATCAATGAATCCCGTTTAACCATTCATTTCACTGAAGGGGTCAGGGAGGTCCAGAGAGGGGGGCCTCACACCCAAGAGCCAACCTGAGGTTCAGCTCCTTCCTTCCTAGGGACCTCTCTCTCTCTGTTCCTTCTGCTGAGAGGTGTCAAACGTGGATGAGAATGTGCTCTAGCAGTCATTTTTGTTATTCAGTATAGAAGGAGTTTACAAAAACCAAAGCATCATTTCTCCTGGTGGATGCTGGAGAGGCTCAGATTAGCAGCCTTGAGAGCTGTAATTCACATTCAGATCAAGCCTCCTGTGTGTTCACCAGTTAACTGCAAAGGTGAGGGAGGAGCTGTTCCTTACTCTCTATGCTCCCATTTCACAGATGAGTCCACTGTGTCCAGAGAGGCTACAGTGGGACTTGCCGGTGACCTCATAGGTAGCAAGGGTTTAGGAACTGGTTCTGCAACCCAGGTGTGGAAAGTCAGCACTCGGGGTAAATGGGGTAAATGTTGTACCCAATTGCCGGCTCCTATGACATCCGTAAGCAGGCAGCCCTCACTGTGTTTTTCCGTGACCAACTTCGTTGTGTAACACACGAGGTCCTGAGAACAGCCCTGACTTTGAGGAATTCCTCGAGAGGAGCTGAATGTGTCTTCCCAAGCTCATTACCTGGTCTCGGAATTTTATAACCACACCTCGTAAATCGGTACAGTGTGACATTTGGCTGTTGGCTTGGAAGAGATGTCAGGGTGATTTAGAGCCTTGGGCGTGTGAGTTTCAGGTCTGCATCAGGCGTGGAAGCGTGTGGAGGACGGAGGCCTCTGGGAGTTGTTTGCTTCCTTTGTACTCAGCCACCACCAGGCCTAGGTTTACTGCTCTGAGATCACAGAGATCCCAGAAAGGGAGACAGGGCTGGTTTTCCCCTGGCCTGCCTCCGATGGCATCTGCTTGTGTGGACAAAGATAGCATCACAAATGTCTGTTGCGGGACTCATCTCGTCCATGGCTCCCAGCAGACACTCACCCCTCCCCACAGCAGCAGCAAGGAGAGCCTTGCCTCCCCCAGCCCCGCCTCTGTCTTCCCCCCACCACATGTCCATCTCAGCATATTACTGACACCTCCTTCTGTCTCAAACTGCTTCCCTTCCCCCAGAGAGCGCTGTGGGTTTGAAATGATGGTCTTTAATCATTTCTTAAGTGACCAGCCCAGAAATCATTTCTTAGTGCCACACACACAAATTAAATCATAAATCCGCACCGGGCCCTGCATGGGAAGGCCTGAAGTGCAGCCCTGATTCAGAGCAGAGCAGAGGCCTCCCTAGGAGAAGGGGGTCTGGAGAGGCCTGGAGGAAAGGCCAGGGCCTTGGAGAGAAGGAAGACGCATCCCTACTGTCTGAGCTCCGGCCGCTATAACAAAATACCACAGATCAAGGCATTTAAACAACAGACATTTACTCCTCACAGATCTGGAGGCTGGGAAGTCTGAGATCAAGATGCAGCCGATTAGTGTCTGGTGAGGACCTGCGTCCTAGTTTGCAGGACGACTTCTCATGATGTCCTCACATGCCCTTTCTTTGGTGACTGCCCTCAGAGAGAGAGATCTCCTGCTGCTTTCTCTTTTTATAAGACCATTAATCCCATCATGGGACCTATTCTCATGACATAGACTAATGCAGATCACCGCCCAAAGGCACCACTTCCAAATGTCATCACATGGGGGTTATGGCTTCAGTATGTGAAGGGGAGGGGGGTGGACACAGACATTCATTCCATCGCATCTAGTAACTCCCTTCCTCAGAAGGACCCCTTTGTACTTCTGCTCTGGACAAAACAGTCCTTGAAAATGCAGATAGGTGAATAGATAGGTGAATTCAGAGCATTAGTAAGGTGCTAATCTCAGAGCTGGGAAGCCTGGGAAATCCCATGCAGGCCTGAGCCATCCATATCTTGCTATCCAGAGTCAGCCATACCCAAGAGGCTCTTCGATAACTTATGAGAGGTCAGAAGGAGGAGGGCAGGATTTCCCGGGAGTGCGGAACTGGCAGCACTCTTAAAGAGAGACTCAGTATTGGGGGTTGGGGCGGATCCTGAAATATATAGGTATAGGATTCCTACCTCTTTCAAGACTCAGTTTCACACTCTGCTGCTCTTCAAGACTAATAGCCTATTTAGAACACCTGATACCTGTTCTCATACAGACAACATTTTCTTCTGAGCACCCTTGCTTCTTTTCCCACCACGATTTTGCACATGACATTTCCTTGGCCTGGAATTCCTTCCTTCATTTTATCTACTCAGTAAACTCCTATTCATGCTTCAAAACCCAGATCAGTCGTCATGTCCTCCGAGGGACTTACTCTCTTTCCCAACTAATAGGGAGAGAAGACTGCCTCTTTTCTCCCCACTCCTCTACATGCTGCTCTTCTCACATTAATCATGCTATCTTTTAATTACTGTTAGCATTTAATTCTCCTGTAGGCTCATGCTCCTTGAGAATACTCTGCCCTGCCTCTCCAGCAGCTGGGTCAGGGCCTGCATCCAAGAAGTGATGTTTCTGAGGCTATGTAGTCACGTGATTGGAGCCCAGCGTGAAAGAGTTACTACATATCTTTCCTTTGCCTCTCACATTGTTCATGTAAGTCGTTCAGCTTCTGAGCTGAGAACCTGAGTTTCTTCCTCTGCAAAATGGGAAAAGTAAAACCGATATCTTCATTATTTCAGAAGCCCGCAAAGAAGATGAATCTGACCATGGGTTGGAAGGGGGAATGTGTCAAAACCCTTTCGCTCCTTGAAAAATTCCATTAGAAAGTCAAGGTGTTGGTATTGCAATTATTATTTGATGCCCAAATGGTGAGGGCACTTCCAGGACTGCGCTTTGCTTGATGAGCCAATACATTTTCAGTCCCCACTGATGAATTTGGGAATCGAATATCTGTCAGCTTGAAATAATTGACACGTCTTGGTGAAGCGCTTACATTCTTCTGATGAAATTCTGGATTCTTACTGGAAGTGAAGAGAAAGGCGTGTTACAGGGGAGCAGTATTATTTTATGGACCTTCATCTTGGTTATTAACAAATGAGCATTACGTGTAGAAATGGCACAGGGGGGATTCAGTAATGAAGTTTCATAGGATTATAACGATTATGAGCCTGATGACAGTGGAACCCAGACTCAGTGCTCTCGGTTTCCTTGGCACTCACTGTTCTGCACTCTAATGCTGATGGACAGCAAGCTGGCTGTTTCTCTCCCTATACCCCATTGTGAAGTTATCTAGGAAGTGGGCAAAAGGTGAGAGGCTCCTTTAGCATATTTGGCATGAGGTATCAGTACAAAACAATAATTAATAGGTGTCCATATGCCATGTAAACAGTAAACATCATATTCTAGGAATCTGGCACCCACTAGAGGTAGGAACAGTTAGCATCAGTGAACCCTCACCCTGCGACCCCTCTCCATCCCTGCTTCTGAGCTGCCTGAGCATCCTCTAGTCCTCTGGAAATGCAGCCAGTCCCACTATTTACACTCTCTCTATTTCCCTCTGCCCACCAGAAGCCACTGGGAAGATGAATTTGCCTTTCAGAGAAGGCCTCTGCAGAATACCCAGCGCCCACATCCATACATCACCTTTTTACATCTGGCCAGGAATTCAGGCAGGCAGGGACTCAGGGGCTCAGAGCCAGCATGTGACATAGACCGCAGTTGTTGGTTTTCCCCTCCCTTTGGAGGCAGGGAAAGTAGGGCAGGATGTCTTCAGTGTGCAGAAAAGAAACACATCTTGTCCCTTTCCCGAGCCTCCATCTGACCTCACATGCACTTGAACATGTGTGTTCTCCATCTTCAGTGCACATACCCATAAATACAGAGTGCCCCACCCCATGAATAGTCTACCTCAGTAAATAACTGGAAATGGCATTCCCTTTGAAGTGAGGCCCACTTGGTTTTGAGTTCTGCCATAGTACTAGCTTTTACCTCTCTGAGCCTTGGTGTCATTGCCAGTAACATGGGAATGATACTGTCTCCCTCATATCATTTCATTGAAAATAAAATGGAATGTTAGGATTACATTTGTCCATGAGAAATAGAAAAATGTAAGATAATTTGGTTTTAAAATGATGGAGATTTTTTATGTTCTGTAAAATAAATCTAGGCTGGTAGGGCACTCCATGGTATGGTATTGGAAACCCAACTATATTCTAAGTTGTTGCTCTGACATCCTTATCACACAATTTCTACCTCATAGTCCAACATGGCTGCTTGAGTTCCAGCCATCATGTCTACTCTACAGCCAGCGAGAATAAAGAAAAGAGGAAAGAGCTAGCTTTCTCTCTGGATGGTCACTGCTCAGAAGTCACATATACTTTTGCTTACATCCCTAGATTTTAGTGATTCAGGCCAATGCCCATGCATTATCAAACTTCGAAGAGAATGTTCAATGTGATGGAACAAACATAGACTTTTAAAAATATAATGCGGTAGCAAGGTGATAACATATTAGCGATAGTGAACACATTATAATTTTATAATAGAATAATATAACAGCTACTTTTAATTGAGTAGTTATTACATGTTTTGGTGTTCACCAAACATTGTATATTCATTATCTCACTCAGTCAAAACACTGGTATGAGATAGGAACTATTGTTATTCCATTTTTACAGATGAGAAAACAGACTCAAAAAGATTATAGAAATCACTTCCTATGGCTTTAAGTAGTGGAGGTTTTAATTCAGAAATTGATATTCTTTCCCTCAAGAAGTCATGTTGGTACAGTTTATATTTCACATGCTACACACTGATTTTGTTGGTTCCAAATTGACTTGATTTTAAAAGACCCCAACTAGTGAGCTATCAAGTCTTTGGATTCAGGCAGCCCGTGTTCAATTCCCAACTTCACCACTGGTTTTAGGACCTTGGACAAGCTGCTGACTTTATTTGAGCCTCAGTTTTCTAATGTGAAAAATGTGAATAACTGTAGTACATGTCTCTTAGGGGTGTTATGAGGATAAAATGAGGTCATGCTGAGTACCCATGTACCTGGCCCACAATAAATGCTTATCTAAGTACTGGTCATTGTTTTAATTAACTAGAGGCCTGGTGCACAAAATTCATGCACGGGGGGGGGGCAGTCCCTCAGCCCAGCCTGTACCCTCTCCAATCCAGGGCCTCTTGGGGGATGTCCAACTGCCAGTTTAGGCCCATAAACTGGCAGTCAGGCATCCTTCTCATAATCCTGAACCACTGACTCCTAATCACTCACCTGCCTGCCTGCCTGCCTGGTTGCCCCCAACTGCCCCCCTACCAGCCTGGTCTGGTCACTCCTCACAGCTCCCCTCCCCTCCCCCCGTGCTGGCCTGGTCACCCCACGTAGCCTACTTGTTCAGTCGTTTGGTCGTTCTCACTAACCCCCTGCTGGCCTGGTTGCCCCGTGCAGCCTGCTTGTTCAGTGATTTGGTCATCTCTCACTAACCCTGCTGTCAGACTGGTCATGGGCAGCCATCTTGTGAGGGTGTGATGCTTAATTTGCATATCACCTCTTTATTATGTAGGATAACATTATTGTTATTAATGTCTATACAACGTTATGAACAATTCTAGCAGGTTGTGGTCAGCTTGGCAACCCACAGACTTTGCCTTAGCATGGTGCTGAGGGTGGTGGGAGGCTGACTCAACATCCCACCCTATCCTGTGCTCTATAGGACATGCTAGAGGTCTTTACTGGCCTTATCCAAAGTCCTGAGGGGGGATGGGTAAGGGGGAGGTCAGGAAGAGTCGGTCGCTTCCTCTGCAGCAGAGGAACCAGCACAGTGGCCTCCTGTCCTAGACTCCTGTCATCCCTTCAGCCCTGGATTTGAATCCTTTGGGGAAGTTCTTTGCCACACTGCTCAGTAGGGCCTTCCCATTCTCTCCATCTTCTCTCCGGGCCCTGACTTGGGTCTGCACCCTCTGCTCATTCCCTAGGCCAGCGGTTCTCAACCTGAGGGTCAAACGGCCCTTTCACAGGGGTCGCCTAAATACATCCTGCATATCAGATATTTACATTACGATTCATAACAGTAGCAACATTACAGTTATGAAGTAGCAATGAAAATAATTTTATGATTGGGAGTCACCACAACATGAGGAACTGTATTAAAGGGTTGGTCCTTAAATACAGTTAGGCCCTTCCTGGCGGTGCCTTCAATTAAATGGCTTCCTCGAAGTTCACACTGAAATCTAAGTGCTAAGTGCACCCTTAACACCTCTGATCTTTGCTGTAAGCTTCTCCTTTAATCATGTTTAACTGACAAACCTAAAGGCAGTTGGTGATGCTAATGTTTATCCAAGAACTGCAAATAGGGAGGGCACAGAGCACTCTGGAAATTACCTCTTGGCACTTGGGAATAAATGGTCACTGGAGAGAACACACCATTCATCCCCTTTCTGTCTCCTGCAGCAGAGCCCTCTTGTAGCTGCTCTGATTTGCAACGCCCTTCGGTCCTTGCACAGGGCCTCTGGTGCCTTTGTGCCTAGGGTTGACCCTGCCCTGCTGCTCAAAGGGCATCCTCCCTATTCCAGAACCCGAGAGCCCTAGTTCTCTGTTCGGAGGCTCCTTCAGAGTTGCTGAGGTTCCTGAGTGAAAGTAGCAGATTCTGCCATCTTTGTCGTCTGCCTTTTGGATAAAGGTCATGCAAACGTTCTACCTTGTCATGTTCACTCCCACTTGGGGGACTTGGAGGATGAGTATAGCCTTATTATTTCAATATTGATTATTTCTCATGGTTATTTCACTTTTTCAAAGTTCACTCTGAGACTTGCAAAGTGCTACATCCACTGTCACTGCAATTCAGGAGCCCAGACAGGCCCAACAAGCCCTCCTGGCAACCGTGTGGCAGAGCCATTGATCTGACTTTGATTCCTATGTGACCTTGGACAGGCCCCTTTTTGTTCTGACATTTGGGGCAGGGAGGAGGACAAGCCACACTCTTTGGGCCCACAAGCCAGGCCAGCATAGTGCAGGGGGAGAATTCCTACCCCTCATCTGTCAAGACACCTCTGGTCATACAGCTTGACAAGTTAAGCCTCAAAGCTTTTGCTCCATCATTGCTGAAAAATAAAAATCGTTTCTTTTGCTCACTTGTCCCACTCGAACGCTGTGTAATATCGTTACAGATTGATATGTTTATGACTTTGTGACCCAGGGAGAAGCTGGCAATTCCACTGTGCCCATTTCTACTCCTGGGTTTCTGGAAAGGTCACAGCAAAATTATTTTATCAAGTACACCACAGAAGGGGGAAATCTTCATCTTATATTATACATATGCAGCACTTGACCTTCTCTTGAGATACGGCACCTCTTAGCTACACTTACTTAAACATTATGCAGCTCTTTCCCGGATGCACACAGAGAGAATAATTAGGTGCCCTGGCCTCCCAGCCAGAGAGGAGGCTGTGCTGTGGGGCTGACCTCAAAGATGAGAAGGAAGGAGAGTTGGGAGAGCCGGGAGGGGTGAGTCTGCAGGCTCATCTGAGGATGGGACCACCTGGGAAGGTGAAGGGGACACTGTGACTTGTTCCTGTACCCCTGATGATTATGCACCTCTGCCAGGACCCTCATTGCTTTCTCTGGGTCTTGCTTTCCCCATCATACTCTGGAATGTGCCACTTTGATCCATGGATAGTAGCTACCTGGGTCATTGAGTTAAAGATCCTGAGCTCTGGTCTGGGAATGCGTGCCGTGATTGATTCATGATGTCTGCCCTGGCTGGCATAGGGAAGTAGTAATAGCAGCTGTGCTGAGTACTTGCTAACCTTGTTCTAGGATATTTCTAAGGTCCTTTCCTACCATGGCTACCTATGACCCGGGGACTCCCCAAAGCCCTGGGGTGAGGCAGCTTGGAAAAGGAGAAACAAGTAACCTTCCCTAATCAAAGAGTACTGTTTGCCTTGTCAGGTTTTGGAGGGGAAATGCGATTTGTGGTTGGTGTTCTGTTTCTGGGTTTTTGTTTGTTTTTCATACTGGCTTTGTGAACAGCAGAGAGAGCAGGGAAAGCAGTGCAAGTTCTGGTTGTGATGACCCCAAGGCCTGGCTGTCTGTGTGGCAGGTGGCCAGCCCATGCCCCCTGGCCCATGGAAAAGAGCAGCAGCCCTGGTGTCTTCTCACCACCCTCCTGCATGAGAAACACAGTGAGAAGTCACCTTCGCTTTTCTTAAGAACTTGCTTATAAGTTATTTTTAAAGGGAATTCATCAAGGTCTGTGTCAGGGGAAAAAATCTTAAAAATAAGATTTTTCTCGAAGGGTAAACACTTCAGTTTGAAAATATGGGCAGCAGCATGACTGCCAGTGTATGTCCCCCTCACCCGCTGCCCAGAGCGACCAGATTGATGGTGTTTTCAGAATGTTGGCAGCCAGGCTCTGACTCAGTTGGAAACAAGGCCTGGGGAGGAGACATCTGGGGATTCCCCACCCCTTCTGCACCCTGGCATAGCAGTGGGAGCCTAGGCCTGGAAGCTGGTGGCCCAGTGGGTCCATCAGGATAGAGGACCTTGGGTCCTCAGGAGAGGCCACAGTGATCTGGCCCTTACCTTCCTCAGCTCTAAGAAGCATCTCCCTGGTGGTGGAGAGGGAAACTGGTAGGGCTCCCTTCAAAGAGCCTGCCTGGCTGCTGGCAGGGTGCTTGACCTCTTCTGAAAGACAAACCTTCCACCCCTGTCCCCAGCGAAGGATCACCCATCTCCTTGACCACCTGGCTGTGACCTCAGCTCTTCTCCAGGAGGCCTTGCCCTGCTTCTGGAGCCCAATGCCTTGAGAATTCTGTCACCATCTGGCCAGTTGCTGCCTCTGGATTGGGGCCTCCCCTGGGGCCCCCTTTCATTTCTAACTCCCTACATATCTACCTTCACTCCTCAACATGAGCCCTCTTCTTTCGCACTGGTAAGAAAGTGACTCTCATACCTAACTCAGGGCACATAGAAGTGATTTCCAAATGCATGCTGAATGAATGAGCCATGCATGTAAAAGAGAAGGGCCCTGTTGGGCTACAGCTTAGGGTGTTGCCCCATGGGGCTCTCAGCACTCATACCTGACTCAGGGCAGTTACTGCCCTGACCAGCTGGCCTGTTGGAGGAGGCTCCGGTAATGCCACACCTTCAGGGGCCAGTGAAATAAAGTTGATGTGGTGGCTGGGTCTCCAGCTAGAGGACCCCTCCAGGGATCCCATTCCAAAATCCTGAGCTTTGGCTGCTCTGAGGATTCCTCAATCTAAAGGCTATACACCCTTCTTAGTGCAGAGGCTCCTCTAGCGCTGTATGCAGGCAGCCGGTAGAGGACAGACTTGGGGAGCAGACACAGCCAGAGGCACCAAGTCAGTTCTGGTTTCTGAGTGAACCCTCACCTCCACTTCCCTGCTCTGGGCCCTTTCCCATTATGTCACTCCCCAAGCCCTCAAAGCCATAGGAACAGTGAACCCACTGCCAGGGTGCTGGATTTTTAAAGAGAACCCCAGGAAGAGGGAAAGGCCTAATCTAAGTGGATGAAACATAGAGGATTAGAGGGACATAAGCCAGACAACAGGTCTCTCTGCCTTCCAGCACCCAGCCTAATGCCCAGCACCCAGTATGAGCTCAGGGCACATCTGTTGAATGGCAGGGATTCCTAATCAATCATTAGATCTTCTTCTTCTAAATGACTCTTGAATCCATCTGTGTCTCTCAGTACCTACTACTCTGTGGTGTCTTCCCCTAATTGTCTCCACTCCAATTCATTCTCTTCCCAGCAGCCAGTGTGAACTTTCAGAAACAAACAAAAACACCTAATTGTGTTTCTTTCCAGTGTTAATCCCATCAGTGACCTTGGACCTCAGGGCCTTGATGCCAGGAGCTCAGGCTACCGATCCAGACTCAGCCTCCTCACCAACTGACTTACTCCAGCCCATCCCCCACACACTCGGCCTGAGCCTCTGGTACTTACTCTATACCTGGACCATGGATACACTGCTCAGTCCCTTCACTGAGTCATAGTCTTTCTCCTTGGGCCTTTGCACATGTTACTCTCTCCAGGTGGAAGGTTTTCTACCTCCACTCACTAACCCACCCGCTCTGCCAACTTGTATGGCTTTTATTTATTCTTTATGTCTTGTCTTAGATGTCCCTTGCCTGAGACCCTCCTAGGGTGGGCCAGATCCCTGCTCTGTCCTCTTCACACTGATCCCTGTTGGAAATGCCAGTTGGAGTCTGTCTTCCTCCATGAGGATGTCAGCTCTATGGGGATGGGTGGGGGCCAGGTTGGGGGTGGGTGAGGGGAGTATTTGTGTGTTTCACCCATTTGTGTATCCCAGTGCCTAGCACAGTTTCAAGTATATGCTAAGTTGTCATTTAAATCCTTTATAATGACTAATTGCTGAAAACGTTCAGCTTGACTTCTTGCAAACAAGATCTGCTATTTATTGAGATGCCACATTCCAGGAAGTTTACCTGCACACACTAATCTTCGAAAGCTAGCACCTTTTTTTTACAGATCAGAGAGCTGAGGTTCAGAGGGTGAAATGACTTGCTTAAGGTCACTCGACCAATGGGTGGCAGTTTTCTCAGCCCCCAAGGCAGTGGTGTTTCTGTTCTCCCTGGTGGTCTAAGGCTGTGGCTTTCAATCAGAAGCTGCATCAGAATCACCTGGAGGCCTTGCTGCTCCTGACTGCGGCCCCAGCAGGGTTTCTGCTTCAGTGGGTGTGGAGTGTGGGCTGAGATACTGTATTTCTCCAAGTTCTCAGGTGCTGCCACTGGGCTGGAGACCACAGTCTGAGAACCACTGGCCTAGATCACTAGAAAACACCTAGCTTGCCTTACACTACCCCACTCTCCAACCACACAGGTCTCGCGTCAAGATGGCAGGCTGCATCCCTGAAATCCCTCCCCCGGGCTTTTCAGCCCAGCCTAGCATAGCCTCCCACACCTGGACATGGCCTTGGCTGTGCTTGCCTGGCTACTCTCTGAGGACAGGGAGCCATTGGTGACAAGAACCTAAGTGTCTGCCCTCCCCACTTGGAACATTGCTCTTCTGTTTGTCCCTCTTTACCCCTGACCAGTGATCTCTCCATTCCACCAGGGCTCAGTGCCCCCATCCTGATACCACCTCTTTAACAATGTCTGTGCTGATGGATGCATTCCAGGCTCACTGTAGCTCCTGCTTCCTGGAAGTTACAGTCCTGTCTGTGTCATGGTGCTGACAGCATTCATCAATCTCAGCAAGTGTCACCAAGAGTGATAGGAATGTTTGACACAGCTAAGTATCCCCTCGACACAGGACATTGCAGCTGGCACCAGGCCCAGGGAGACAGGACCGGGAGATGCATTTGGCTTCATGTGTGCAGGTCCACATAGAAGTGAAAGTGCCGAAGTCCACCTCCTACCATGTCCTCCATTAATGTTTTGCATTCCTGACAACTTCCACAACTACCCAAAGGTTCCACAGGCAAGCCAAGGCTCTCTCTGAGTCTGGACACTCTTCCCATTGCCCTCCCCTCCCATTTCTGCATCAACCCTTACCCGTCCTTCAAGGATTGGGAATGTGCCACCTTCTCCAGGCAGCCTTCCTAGCTTCCCTTTTCTCTCTTATTCCTTCAACTATCTGGCACTGGCATCTTCAACTCTTTAGAGCAGCGGTTCTCAACCTGTGGGTTGCGACCCCTTTGGGAGTTGAAGGACCCTTTCACAGGGGTCGGTCGCCTAAATATATCCTGTATATCAGGTATTTACATTACGATTCATAACAGCAAAATTACAGTTAGGAAGTAGCAACGAAAATAATTTTATGGTTGGGGGTCACCACATGAGGAACTGTATATTAAAGGGTCATGGCATTAGGAAGGTTGAGAACCACTGCTTTAGAGCTTTCTTCAGTAAACAGCCTAGCTCTGCTGCTCAGAGCTTTGGGGTCCATACTTTATGTCTTCCCAAAATTTAAAAATGTAATGATTGAGATTTTCTTTGATTACTCAAGTCTTATATCTATACTATAAAACATAGGGAATTACTTAAAATCACAAAATAATCATTACCAGTAATGCTGCTATTCCCAGCTTTCATTTTCATGAGTGTAGAATGAAGTTTATATAGTTTTAAACCAACTTTTAAAATAATTTTCCATGGCATACTTTTAATGACTGTGTAGTATTCCATTACATGAATATTCCGTTAGTTACTTAGTCACAGACTTCGCATGCCCGGTGTGAGCTCGTGCTAAGCTCTGGGGTGTGGGACATGCAGAGATGACAAGACCTGGCATCAACCTCCAGAGAAGTTCTGAGCCAGGACAGTAGTGGGATGAGTGGATGCATGCGTGCTTGGGAGCTACATCTCTGATCTCAGTTTTCTCAACATATTGCCGAGAATATAAGGGGAAGCAGGAGCATCACAAGGCTATGGGTCCCTGGAGTTGTTCTGGGGCACCCATTTGTGGGAAGAGCAAAGACCACTGGTGACACAGACAAGGAAATTCCAGCCCAGAGGCCCAGTGCCATTGCCTTCCAGGGAGCCTGGAATTCCAGAGCCAAGTACCCCTGGTGTCAGCCATCAATAATGCGAAAGTGGCACTAGCTGGTTTGGCTCACTGGATAGAGCGTCGGCCTGTGGACTCAAGGGTCCCAAGTTCGATTCTAGTCAAGGGCATGTACCTTGGTTGCGGGCACATCCCCAGTGGGGGGTGTGCAGGATGCAGTTGGTCCATGTTTCTCTCTCATCGATGTTTCTAACTCTCTATCCCTCTCCCTTCCTCTCTGTAAAAAATCAATAAAAATATATTAAAAAACATAATGCAAAAGTGACGGGGACATTGGGCCACAGGAGTGAGTCTAAATATTGGGCTCAGCGTGAGGACACAAGACCTAAGGGAGACCTGTATACATGTCCTTCAGGAACCTCTTGCCTCTCCACTGGGCCACCACCGCACCTATCGCAGTGTTCAGCAGCAGTCGGCAGCCCAAGCTCTTCTGCCTTCTACAGAGCTGGGGCAAGTGTAGAGAGGAAGGGGACGTTCTAGGAACAGGGGGCTTGGGGCTGCAAACCTCTTTCTCTCTGGCTAGGAGCAGGTGCCTGTTTCTCTCACTGTCACCAAGAGAGGTAGGCAGAGACCTCCAAGCCAGCTGCCGAGATGCACCTGCCTTGAGAAAAAGGCTCCCAGTTCTTAAACAGGAGATGAATATTCATTGGCATGAACCTTTGCAAACTCATTTGGGGGAGAAAAATTAGAGCAAGAGAAATAATCAGATTATTAAAAAAAAAAAAAGAGCAAGGACAGAAGGCGGCAGTGGAGGGAAGGCTCACATTTAAAATGCAAGGAGAGATTTCCTTCCTGCAGAGTAGCTGTGACCCCCTGGACCATGCGTTGGGAATAGCTAAGCTCTCCCACATTTCTGCTGCATAAAATGTTGCTTTCTGAGGCCACAGTTGGGGGGAGGGGCAGAGGCATTGTGCACCCTCCACATATGAAAATTATACAATAATGTTTTGAGGTTTTCATTTTATCTCCCTTCGATATCAAGAAAATTTGTGAGAGCTAAAGAGGCTCTGGTGAGTGCTGAGTGACAGGTTAAAGGGCTCCAATATAGATTAGATGGTCCAGTATCTCCTGAGGAAATTGCATAAAAGTGGTTATTCCCTCTCACTTCTATTAATTTCCCCTTCCTGGCTGCTTGGAAATGCTTCATAACTTGATGCTGCAGATGGGGACGAGAGGCGCTTTCCATTATCTCAATCACTGCACTGTTTATGAGACACTTAATCTGTTTCTTTATAAAGTAATAGTACTGCAGGTGATGGATTTTAGTGTCACGGCAAGTCTGCGTGCAGGGACGAGAGGGGGCGGTTCTTGAGAGCATTGTAAGCACCGGGTAATTTGTTACCTCACTGAGGCTCTGAGAAGTTGGGTGGGCGTTCCAAGGTGACCTTGTGGATATCAGCTAGAAATCGCGAGTACGGTCCCTTGTCACTTAAAGGGGGAGCGAAGTGCTGTGTGTTTTGCCTGGGGAACAGAAAATAACACGTGCTTAAAGGATCTTGTCTTTCCTCTCAGTCGAAGGCGGTGGGCAGGGGAAGAGGTGTATGTGGAGAGAAGGCCACGCCCGAGCTCCATTCATCATCTGTCTGCACTGTGATCACTTGCAGTGGAGGAAAGAAACCCCCTTTTCTTAAGGAAACAAAGCAATCGTGGGCTGCACTGATGTCAGAAACAGACAGCCCTCCTAGTTACAGGTGTCCCAGTGGCCAGGGTCCTGTGTGAATGCACAGGAGGGCGCAGGAGCTGCTTCTCTGCCCACCCTCCTGCTGGGATCCTAGGCTGGGCCCTCTGTCTGACCTAATTTCCCTTCCTGTCTGTCCTATTCTCCCATCTCTTCCCTTCATACTTTGTCTTTGCCCCTCCTTCTGACTCTCACCTCCTAGTCACCACAGGAAAACGTTTCTAATGGTCTTCATCTTATTAGAAACAAGGGATCCTCATCATAAAAAGGGATCCCCAAAATGGTGCACATCCTCCCCAACTGGTCTCCCCATGCCATGCACACACAAGCACAGCACAGATCACATGATACCAGAATCAGCCTTTCATTTGCCACCTCCCCCACGAGGAAGGGCGCTTCCTAAAGTCTGCCCCCACCTACACTCTGGCTATGTTTCTAGCCTGGTGCCTGCCTCATGGTAGATCTTCAATAAACATTTGGTGAATGAGGGTGTCATAACTGAAGTGACAGTGCTGACCATAATCCTGTATCGAGAGAGAGACAACCCTTGAGTTTTAAAACATTAAATCGAAGAATTGTGTCAACCGTAAAATGCTTTAAGTGTGAGTATGTGTTTGGTTAAGCTATCACAGCTTATCATTAGTATTTTCTGAGACTGTAGAGTCCTTAGGCAGGTGTGTGGTCTCCAGGCTGCCAGAGTCCCCACCATGCTCTACTGTGTTACTCCCAGCTGCTTTGCATATTCAGGTGACTCACCTGGGCCATTGGCTTTCTCTTTCTTAGACTAAATATTCTTTGTCAGAATCTACCCAGAAGCTCCATTTATCACTTCTAATAATTAATATGGCTTTTTCTCCAGGGCAGCAGAGTTTTCTCATTTATTTTTCTGTGTTAAATTTCTAGTTATATAACTCTATCCTTAACGTTTATTTCTTATTAGTGGTGTCTGATACAAGATGAGTTAAAAAGACTTTGTGGCCCAGCCAGTGTGCTTCAGTGTTTGAGCATTGACCTATGAACCAGAAGGTCGAGGTTCAATTGCTAGTCGGGGCACATGCCCAGGTTGTGGGCTTGGTCCCCAATGGGGGACATGTAGGAGGTAGCCCATCAATGATTCTCTCTCATCATTGATGTTTCTCTCCCTCTCCCTTCCTCCCTGAAATTAATAAAAGTATATTTTTTTAAAAAGGCTTGGTGGACTAGCCTGGTGCCTTAACCATTGTTTAACACATTAATTCTATGAGAAAAATATAGCACATGTGTGCTTATATTAGTAAGTTACAATCTAAGAGTTTAATAAATGAACCTAGGAATGCTGGTTATTTACAAATTAGGGAATGTATAGACACAGATTTAACAAAATATTAACTTACAAAATTTGAATATTAAAGAGATTCATCCATTGTGTAATTACAGGTATATATGTATTTTATAGGTATATCAATTTACTTATTATACAAGACAAATACTATATGGAGAAACAATTCTTCTATTTGGCCCCAGAATTCATTTGCCTGCTTTGAGACTCAAAACTTATATTCTAATCCTGAACTTTAAAAGTTCCTGCAAAGAAAACTTGTTTTTCAAAAGGGTAGGTTGGAGTGGAGAGGAAGTGACCTTACTTAGCATATTTTAATGTTTGAGTTTGTTAAATTATAATGATCTGTGGAAGTTGTGAGGAATATGAGTTTATTTTCCATTGATCATTTACACAGATGAGCGAGTTGAGATGCTGAGTGATTACATGGCTTGCCAGGGATCACCTAGCTAGGCAGCAGCAGAGCCAGGAATCAGACCCAGGGTTGTCTGACCCCTGCCTGGTGCTCCCTCCCCAGAAAGGACAGAATCACACTCCTTCCCAGGACTTCTCTTCACAGTCTTTCATGGAATGTCTTTCTTTAAAGTCCAGCCTGGAACTGGAAGTTCTTCTCCATTTCCTCCCCTGGTGGCTGCCGTAGAGCCCAGGGACTTGGCGCCACCCAGTTCTGCCTCCTTCATAAGAAGTTTCAAGAAGGCACTTTCCAAGTCCCTTCCTCCTCGTGGATATCAAGATGACTTTTATGCTGTCAACTTATTTGATGTGAAGAAAGGAGGCTTTTAAGCGACAAAGAGAAAGTGAAGACACGTTGTTCCTCTTGGACGGATACATTAGGAAAATTGTAGTGTGGCGGGGATCAGATGCATGCATGCAAGGCATGGCTTTCCCTCCCCATTTTGCAGGGAAAGAGCTGCTGCTGTGTTTGGACAGCTCAGGTCTGGGGTTTCCCTGTGTTCTTCAGCCCCAGCACTGAATGGGGTCCAACAGTGCTGGGTGATTTATAGTGGAAAGGACAAAATGCTTCTCACAGGATACAGGGGAGAGATCTAGGAAGAGGAAAGGGAGAGAGAAGAGAACAAACAGAGGGAGAAACCATCCTGAGTGGCGTTGGACAGATGGATCAGTAATTAAAATTCTAGGATACATTGGTTTATCATTCAGTTGGTGTATTATTTGTTGAGTCTATAGTAGAGATTTAAGTTGGTCATGCTTATATGCATGCATACAAGTCCTTTGGTGGATCTCTTAACCCCCTCTCCCCTACTTTCGCTCTGAAGTTTGATAGTCTGTTCTATGCTTCTCTGTCTCTGGATCGATTTATGTTCATCAGTTTATGTTGTTTATTATATTTCACAAATGAGTGAGATCATATGATATGTATCTTTCTCTGACTGGCTTATTTCACTTAGCATAATGCTCTGCATGTCCATCCATGCTGTTGCAAATAGTAAGAATTCCTTCTTTTTTACAGCAGTGTAGTATTCCATTGTGTAGGTGTACCAGAGTTTTCTATTTCACTCATCTGTTGATGGGCACTTAGGCTGTTGTTCCAAATCTTAGCTATTGTAAATTGTGCTGCTATGAACATCGGGGTGCATATGTCCTTTCTGACTGGTGTTTCTGGTTTCTTGGAATATAGTCCTAGAAGTGAAATTACAGGGTCAAATGGGAGTTCCATTTTTAATTTTTTGAGGAAACTCCATACTGTCTTCCACAGTGGCTGCACCAGTGTTCATTCCTACCAGCAGTGCATGAGAGTTCCTTCTTCTCCACATCCTCACCAGCACTTGTCGTAGGTTGATTTGTTGATGATAGTCATTTTGACAGGTGTGAGATGGTATTTCATTCTTGAAGGCAGGCTGCATTCTTTAAATTCCCTGGATCAGGTCCTCAGAAGGTTTACAGTACATACTTGTGGAATAAGTTAGTGAGGTATGTAAAAAAGCCACAGGAGTTGACCCATGAAGAAAGTTTATCTGGTCTCAGAGGAGGATGAACCAGAGTACAGTCCTGGGACAGGAGGAGTCGGAGCTGAGACAGTGAGAAAAGGTCTCAGAGAAGTGGAGCAGGCAGCAGGAATATTTTGAGGAATTGGCAAGGAGGAGATCAGAAATCTAGAGTAGAGGGTCTCTGTAGGTGAGGCACGGTGAAAGCCCAAGGAATAGACTGGATGGAGTCAGACATTTGGGGGTATGTCTCTTTAAAGGTGATCATACAGGGAATTAAGAGAAAGCAGCTCATACCTGAGGGCACCTCTAGTTGGGGCCAGGCTTTCCCAGTGTTCCCCACTGCCATGTACATGATAGATGACAGCAAGGGCATGACACGTTCCCTGGTTCATTGCCTGCAAAGCCATCCTTTTCTTGCCTCACCCTCCAAAGCATTTCAAAATGCAATTAACAGAAAATGACGTTGTTAAGCCAGTAACCTTGAAATCACTTTAATTTCTTTTTAAAGGATCACTCATGAAATACAGTCCCTTACTATCATTCATAACAAGTGCTTGTTAGCCCAGCACACAGTGTCCCTCACGGGTGTTGCAACATGGCATTTAAGAAACATGGGTCTGGTCCATTGGTCAACCAGGACCCCTTTCCATGAAAGGACATGAAGATTCCTTCAGTGAGTGGCTCAGGGTAAGGCCCTGGCTATTAACCAGATAGAACAGGGAGGGAATAACCATTTAAAGAGCACTTAGGTCCCAGACGCTGAGCTACACATTAGATTCATTTTCTCAATTAAATCTCTCAACATGCATGAAAGGGAAGGATCATTATTCATATTGCTCAAGTGAGAGAGGCCATTGGTACCAGGAAGGTATTTTTCACTAAGGATATTTGAAGAATTGGAGGTGTTAAATAGGGGTTTTCTAAATCTGAAATGCTCATTTTGTGCATGGGTATCACCATATCCTTTTTAGTGGGGGCAAAAGGGGAGAGCAGAATCTTTTGCTTTTCAATTCCAGGGAAAGGTCTTTCACTGATGCTATTCCACTAATTTCAGATGATCTCTTTGTGTTCCAGCCTGCCCTGCAGGGATGTTCAAGGCCAGCCAGGAAGCTGAGGGCTGCTCACACTGCCCCTCCAACAGCAGATCCCCCTCAGAGGCATCTTCCATCTGCACCTGCCGAACCGGCTATTACCGAGCGGATTTTGACCCCCCAGAAGTGGCATGCACTAGTAAGTGTCTAGTAAGGGCTCTGGGCTGGGGAATTTGGTGTAAGTGGTGGGCCTGTGGCAGGGGCAACTAAGACAACATTCTGCAATTGCAGCCCTGACTGCAGTGCTGAAATGCTGACTGAGGTGCTGAAATGCTGGCTGTGGTGCTGAAGTGGACAGCTCCTTACTGGGCAGGCAGCGTCCCTTTCTCTGCTCAGTAACACAGGTTCAAGATTAGGTTCTTTCTTACCTCCTGCTCCCAGATGGGAGCATTCTTTGAGTACAGATTCAAGATCTGCTAGGAGATTGCAATGGTTCCTCTAACTTTTCCAGTCACCTCCTCTAAGAAGCCCCCTTGGCTCTGTGTTTCTGTGACCAGCTCTTTTCAGGCACTCATTTTATTAATTGCCTAATTATTGTGTGATTGCCTTCTCAGTTACCAGATGAAGGTCTGTGTCCTTTGCAGTGCCTAGTGTAGTACAGCATCTTACCCTCACCAAATGACAAGACCAGAAGCCTGGCCACAGTAGCCATCTATGTGACAGATTTTCTAAGGGTTGGGCTAATCCATCAGCTCCACCATTCTCCCATTCTCTCTTTAGAGAAGAGGGCAGTCATCCTGACAACAGTGTATGTGAGCTGTGGGGGGATGACTCCACTTCCTGTGTAAAGATGGGGAAAGGGAGAATTCCCTCACAATCTTCTCCCCAATAATTGTGGAGAGGCAGGAAGCACTATTCTCTCTACTCCCCTAAATGTTGCAGCACCAAAACACAGGTGGTTTTTCTTTTTGCTATTCCCATTGCCCTCTCCATTTGAGCCTCTAATGATGCTAGTTTTCTTCTGCACTGGAAACTGTTGCCTGGCTTCCTCTGAGACTTTCCTTTCACCTCCTTGGATCAAATCCCTTCCATCCACCCCAGCATAGAAGGGTACAGAGGGAATGTTTCATACATACTTGCAGTTTGGTGGGCAAAAAAATGACTGAGCCCCTAGTAGGAAAGTTTCTTCATTCTGGCTTTGCAATGTACGTAACCTTTGCTGGGTGAAGAAGAGGAATGAAAGTGTCTTCTAGATCAAGGTCCTGAAGTCAATCAATTTATATAGATTTGAACTGAAAAAAAAAAATAAAGCTCGTCCCCTTGTAAACTGATTTCCCCCAGACCCCCCTCTCTGGTGGGGTGATATGAAAAGAAATGATTCTATTTCTGCTGACTAGAGTCCCTGTCTTTCCATTGCAATATCTTCTCTACTGTTTTCTGAGGTTCCCATGGTCTCTGTGACCTTGACCCATTGTTTACTGTACTAGTACTTCTTTAGAAGCCACTTCGGGGTAAGGAATCATCACTGCCAGGATGTCCAGGAAAAGGACCAGTTTCCATGGCTGCCAAAGCACATAGCCAGGGTTTCACAGCTTCCCCTCCTGAAAAACACATTTCCTTCTATTTCTGCCCAAGAGCCCTCTCTCCTCTGCAGATTAACTCATGCACATGAAGATCTGGGCCTCCCAGCTTCCCACTTAGGAGGCACACCCTGTAAATCCATCCGGCCCTTGGATAAGGCCACCTGGAGTGAAGGTAGGCAATGACCAGATGCTCAGAAAGCTAATGCAGAGCTATCCTCCTTGCCATATTGCACTCCTTCTACCTTTCAAGGTGTATCTTCCGACCACTTAACCTGATGTGCTTGAACCAATAGGACTGATTCCTGGAATAAATAGGAATATCCCAAAGCCTCCAGTCCACACACTTAGACTCTCATTCTACTCTGCCTACCCATATCCTGTGTCCACCTCATTGAAATCAGACCTCACTGGCTTTTCTCTCCTGTCTCTGGCCCAGCTAATCTCTGGAGTTAGGTACACCTTTCTCACCCTCTGTGATCCTACTACAATCTCCCCATCTTGCCCAGAGTAGAGGGGAATGCTAGACCTTCCTGTGTGTAGCACCATACCTTTTGCTCTTGTGCCACAGATATAAAGTGTTAGGGTCAGACTAGAGATCACCAAATCAAAGCCACACTTGTCTGTTGGTGGTCAGGCCCAAGAACAGCTCACAGATGCATTTTCCAGCCTCGGCCTGCAGGGGCAAGCACGTGGTGAGGGTCCCAGAGGCCCGGCTGGGCTACCGCACAATGCTAGGCAAAACAAGTGTAAATAAATGTATTATTTCATTGAGCCTCATTATATATTTGATTTATTGTGTGCTAGAGAAGTACTGTATGAAAAAGTCAATTTGTTGGCTTTTATAATCTCATTAGGGTTTCCTTTTAAAGCTTTCTAATTGGAGGTGCCATCTGTTCTCTTAAAAAGGCATCACACATCACTATAGTAAATAATTTTTCAGATACCAGGAACATAGCTGGAGCATTTGAGGCCAGGCACAGCCCTGCATCATGGCTTTGGGGGCCCAGCTGGTTACCCAAGTGGAACAAAACAGCCGGACACAGCCCAGCTCAGCCTGAGAGAGGATGTTTGGGGTGGGAAGGGGACAAGTGCTTATTTGCTTTGTAAGTGCCATCCTCCATCCCTTCAACCAGGGAGCAGTTATGGATGAGCAGGGCCATGGGAGGACCCAGGGAAAGGGAAGCTCTGTCTTTATAAAACGTACATAACAGTGGGCATCTATAGTGTCTAGGTTCTTTAGGCTTTGGGGAGAGGTGACAGTGTCAGGCGTGTCCAAAAGCCCTGGCCTCGAGTTTGGAAGGACCTCGGGTGGGCCTGTTGCCATCATCTTTAAATGAGATGATATCAACAGTGCCAACAATGAAAATGTATAAAGAATCTCATGATTTAAAATGAGCTCTTTTATAAGGCTAATATACCTATAATGCATTGAAAATTAATATTTTTAATGAATTCCATTAATCTCTCAAGACTAGCACATATATGTTTGTTATTTTTATAGTGTAAAAGTGTTTGATTTTTCTAAATTAACCAAAATATTTAGAATGCACAGTAACTTTTGTGGCTCTATGTAGGCATTTCTTCATTTTCTTATTGATCTTCTGGGAGAGCCTGGTATCCCCTTGACCTCTGAGAGGCCCTGGCAGCCCTGTGTATCCAGCCTTGTCCTTGATAAAGTTTGTAAACCCGGCATGGACTTGGGCACTCCCCAAGGCAGTGTCAAAGGGGTTGGTGTGGCTCCAGTGCAGTCAGAGGAGGGGCGCTGTGTCTGAGTGAGAGGAAGTCATTGTTGCTGGTCTATAGACATCCAGCCCTTCTTCCTCCTCCTTCATCCTCTTGGCCCTTCTGCCTGGAGTTCCAGATCTGCTGCATGAATATTTGGCGGACCGCTGCCTTGCCTGACTCAATACCTGCTCATATTCTAGAGGAGGCCTTGCTTCCCTCAGCCTTTGAAAGGAGGCAAGAGGAGACTGAGAAGGCTGTGAAAGGGTTTAGGTCAAACACTGCAGCATGTCAGGGCAGTCCTCAAACAAGGAAGGGATAGCCTAAGCCATGGTGGGGTGAGGTGAGAGCTTTGGATGGCTAGAGGCAAGTCTCTGGTGGCCCTCGCCCCTTCCTGCTAAAGACGCCTCTGAACGAAGCCAGGCTATGTGGACAGTGCAGGGGTCAGGGGAGAGGTGCAGCCCATCAATGGGAAGGGGCTGTGAAGGCTGTGGGCTAAGGAGCAGGCTGTGATCTCGCGCTCACTGAGCTGCAGCTGAGGACGTTGTCACGTTCCTTCTCGGCTGCCATCCTGGGCCCCCACCCCATGGCGCTGGGGCCCCCTGGGAAGTCCGGGCATCCTACTTCCCCTATCGTGGCTGGGTTCTGGGGAAGCTTATTAAATCACCCATTATAAATAGCAGGTGGGCTGTGGCACTTCACAGACATAAGTTTGAGTCTTGACTCTGTCTCTCACGTTCTCTGCAACCTTGGGCTAATTGCTGAACTTCCTTCCATTCTGTCATTTTATCTTCATGACTTTGTAAGAATGCATGCCTTTCTGGGTTGGTATGAACAATAAGCAAAGTAGTATTATAGAGTCTTTGGCACAGTGCCTGCTCATAGCAAACTCTCGATCAGTGTTAAACTTGCTTTGGTTACATCCCTGGAAAGGGTGAGGACGGCTGCAGATACAGAAGCTCCCAGCATGCCAGGATGCCACAGATCTAAAAATAAAGGGGATTTCCTCAGGGAGGGACCAGGCTGTGGCTGTCCCTGGGCATCGCAGCAGGATCGTCTTTTATCAACAGACTGCACAGTCACCTTGGCCCAAAGATCCTAGGGAAAACAATGATGAGGCCATGGCCACTCGAGCAGATGTGCTGTGGAGAGAGGGGAGGCAGGGACCCAGCACCTGAGACCTGTAGCTGCCTCTAAGACCTCTCCTCAGGGACCGGAGGACTGATGCTGGGCAGCCCCATGGCAGACAAGGCTGGCTTTCAGTTCTCAGGAACAGGGCTCTGTGACTCCTCAGAGTCAGACACACCTCTTTCCACAGGAGAGTTTATGGCCCGGGAGGTGTGACAGGGTCAGCAGAGGGCAGGTGCAGCCAGGAACGTATGACGAAGTGTGCGGCTATGTGAAACCAAGCACTGAAATGTGCCTCTTCAGTTTTCAATAATCCCTAGTTTACTGGGAAACGGAATGGAAAGGAGGAGTTTATGAAGCAGGTGAAAATAGACAATTACGCCTTATAAAATTGCTATCTGTGAAAGACTATGCAGGAGGACTAGTGTAAAAATAATTATCTTGTTACATTTCTGACCACAAAAAACAAAACAAAACCATAAAACCCTTTTCTGTCAACCATGTGGGAGAAACTTTGATGGATCACAGAGACAAGTCTGCGCTTGTCTTATTTCTTTATTTCTGCTCAAACAGCATGGATTTCCCTCTGCAGTTCTGATCATAGAAATGGGATGAAGAAGGGGCTCCAGAAGTCATTGTCTCGTCCACTGGGCCTTCCGGCCATCGCATCACGTGAGGAGCACAATGCTGGCCAGACCTCTGGGGTCCCCACAGAGACCACCCCTGACTTCCCTCGTGCCTCACACTGAAAGGCCGGGAAACGGAGTGGCCAGGTGGGGACTTCAGATATGGATCCTGGTGGTGTGTCCTGGTCACATGATGGCTGCTGTGAATAGGAGCATCTCATCAGCAGAACTAGGCATGGAGGAACTCAGGTTGGGAGGAAGTGAGAATGAAGTGGCAGCATGTGAAAACACAGGTCTGTCTACCTCCCACCCATCCACCTCATGCACATTGGGAGCTCAACTTTGGAGGACAGTGCAGACAATGATGCCAATTTGCTGTTACTCTCACTCTTGAATTTGCCTCACACAGAGAAGGATGTGAACCATTCTTACCTCTCCCTTCGCTGCAGTCTCCTTTAAGCTTATGTCTCATCCTTTAGGGCAGAGGTTCTCAACCTTCTGGCCCTTTAAATACAGTTCCTCATGTGGTGATCCAACCATAAAATTATTTTCCTTGCTACTTCATAATAATGTTGCTACTGTTATGAATCGTAATGTAAATATCTGATATGCAGGATGATCTTAGGCGACCCCTGTGAAAGGGTCGTTCGACCACCAAAGGGGTTGCGACCCACAGGTTGAGAACCGCTGCTTTAGGGGCTAGCAGCTGGCCCCCTCTTTCATCACAACCATCTGAGGGCACCAGGTGTTCCCTGTGGTACATGGATCATGCTCCTTGGATGGACTGCCCAGGAGTGTGGCGGCATTGCCCAGAATGGGAAGGAGACATCCAGAGGATGGAAAGGGGCTTGGGATGGCAGGAAAGGAATGAAGGCCTGGTGCCCTTCGGGGTGCTGTGAACAGCCTGTAATGACATCAGCTCATCAGCTTCTCCCACCGGCCTTGGTTCCTGCTGGGTCATGTTCCTCAAGATTGCTAGGGGCTTTTTTCTTTATAGCAATGGTTTCTAAATATAGTTCCTGTGTTTACAAATAGCCTCAACATTACAGGGAACTTGGAAATACCAATTCTCAGCCCCTCCCTAGACCTACTGAATGAGAAGCTCTTGGGATGGCAGGTGGGGCAGCAGTCTGGGTTTTCACAAGCCCTCCAGGTGATTCTGAAGCATGCTAAAGCTTGAGAACATTGCTTTAGAACTGGGTCATATTTCCCTGTCCTCTGCTTTATGATTCCTAGGGAGAGAGGCCATTGAGTGAATTCCTGCAGCCTGGAGCCACAGGGCCTTCCCTTCCCATCAGTGTCTTGTGTGCCTGGCTTGGCCAGGGTGGGAGGTGGGGTGGAGGAAGGAGGGATGGAGGGAGGAAGGAAGAGAGAGAGACTGAAGGAGAGGTGAGTGTGATGTGAGTCTCACTAGTTTTCAGAACAGCTCCCACCTACTCTGGCTTGGTTCCAGTTCATTCTCACTTTTGGGAGGTTGGGGCAGTGTGGAGACCTCCAATGTACAGCATCAGTGAGGGTTGGGAGCAGTGATGAGGGAGAAGAGTGGAGATCAGGTAGCATGACCTAGCTGGGATGGGCTCAGTGAGGGCTGAGGGAGAAACTGAGGCAGAAGCAAACTGACTGATTAGGTGGAGGATTAGGTGGGAAGGGACTATAAGTGGGTGATGGTCCTTACCCCTCTCATGGTCTTCTACCCCACCTTGTAATAAACAGACCAGGAGGAAACTCTGGTGCTGCCATATAGGGGAGGGTTTTTCAGGCCAATTGATGACTACACTACACTTCAGGGGTGATTTCAAAAACTTTGCAAAGGTAGACATTTTCAGAAGCATTTGCCTCTATTAATCTGGGAGTTGCAACATCTTGAAAGAGGGCTGCACTGCTCAGTTAGCTTTACCCATTGCTGACCAGGGCTTGAGTAAAAGACACACCGTGTGCTCCATTCTATAGATAGAAGAGCTGCTTGATTTTACCCTGCTCCATGATCCATGCTACTCATACAACTCTGTCATTTGTGCTTCTGAGGGGGAGGTAATCTGTGTTTTCCTTGAGGTGGAATTCAGACCAGGATCGTAGATGAACAAGAGTTGTAGGGCAAGCAGTTTCTCAGCTGCCTGGATTTGGATGGTTTATGCACCTGGATGCAGAATTGAAGGAGTGTGACTGGAAGCTGAAAGCTATTTGTAACTGTCACTGCTGTTTCAAGAAAGGTCATTGTTGCCTGTGTACACTCGCTTTCACACTTCTATAATCTACAATTTCTTTTCACCGTGGTTTGACCCAAGTGGGTACAACCCTTAGGAGGCATCCTGTAGCTCTCAGTTTTGAGCTAATAGCCAGGCACATGCGCTGACATTTCTGTTTCAGCATTTCGTCGTAAGGGCATTGGGAGTCACAGACTGTTAACATTCAGAGCAGCCTGCCACCCAAACTCCTCCCCAATGTCAGCCTTCTCTCTCCTACAACCCTGAGAGGTGGCCATTCCACTTTTATTTTTCTGAGTATTTGTGATGACAGACAGCTGATATATTTTTCAAGGCAGCTCTATTTCATTGCTAGGCAGCCATCACCCACTGATGTAGGAGAAGTCTTCTGGACCTTGGCCTGGGCACTGCTTTCCTCGCCTCCTCACCTGTGGTCCACCATTGAGGTCCAGTGTTCCGGAGGTCAGCAGTTCCAGTGTTTGAGGGTGACTTTCTTACCCATCCTTTGTCACCTACTTTAGGCAAAACATCTCTTGTGTTATCTATTCCTCAAAGCCATTGATTTCCTGAACCGCACTGACCTGGCTGGCAATTTCTGAATCTCCCACATTGATCAATGTAACTCTCAAAATATGGTAGCCAGAATGAAACATGACCCTCATCCCAGAGCAAGGTTCAGTGGAAATATGATGGATTTTCTCCTCTGACTGGGATACCGTTCATTGTTCACTTTGCTTGCCTCACACATGGGCTCCTACCAGAATGTTTGGACACCAAACATCCAATGTTTTTGTTTGTCCCTTTAGGAAATGATGCCCATTTGGGTCTCTCCTTCTCTGCACTTATAACTTTGAAAGTAGATTTAGGCATAGTGTTCATTCAAGTGTAGAGCATTTTGAGTACCTGTTTTTATCATCTCTCAAATGAGAATTATTAGCGTAATTTTTAGGAGTGGGGGCTCTGGCATCTATAGCCGGGTTCAGTCCTGCCCTGCCACTTGCCAACTGTGTGATGTCGGAGAACTGTCATGGCTTCTCTGTGTCTCCATTTTTTTCATCCATAAATGAGTAGAGGATGTGTGTCTGCCTCACTGTTTTGTCAAGAGCATTAAATGTAGTAATACTGTTTAGAACCATGTTTGGCATTCAGGAAGCATTCAGTGAAAGTAAGCTATTTTATTGTATTACTGTTATTGGAGTTACCTATCCTACTTTAACGTTATTTCAAAGTTGCTAAGATCCAAGTGCTGGCATTGTCATTTCGCTACCATTTCTTCCTTAGGTACATACGTGTATCTATGTAGTTGGTTTTGTTTTTTGTTTTTGTTCTTTTTTTCCAGTTACCATTGATGAAACTAGGTATGCTATATATACACCCTTTTTCTCGGCAGGCTCGTAAACTTTTAGCAAAAGAAACAATGTCACTTGGGTGTGACAAAGACCAGCAGTCCCAGGTACCTTTGCCTCTCATCAGAGATTTAGAAGGCAGCTACTTTCAACTTTGTGTTAAGTGTAGATTCTGAACACTGTTCGAGAGAGCAAAAGCTGCTTGAGTAATTTGTGGAATCCCAACTGAGTGTGCGAAAAGAGGTGGTGGAGATGCCCACCAAGAGAACTTCTGAATTGTGTGGGAATTTGGGTGAAGTGGACAGAACTGGGTATTACAGTTTGGGCATGTCCATGCTGTCTGAATTATGTGTGGCAGAGGACCAGGATGCCAGCATTTTGTAGTGATTTATTTTTGAAACTGTGTGTCTGGTCTTCTGAAAAACTCTTTACACAATTGGCTGTAAAGTGCTCAATCAGAGCCAGACACCTGATATGGTGTTGGCTGTAGGCTTAATGGACTTCCCAATGGATAAATGATCATGGATGGCTTTGTAAAAAAAAAAAAAATCAGGCTGCAGTTCTGAAGTTACCCTTCGGCACGGCCAGGATTCCTTCCAGCCTGTGCTAGAGACCACCTCTGCCCACTCCATCAAGAGTGCTCTGACTGAAGCCACCAGAAGAGTGTTTGTCTCCCAGAGACTGAGGGATAGAGGGCCACAGGCCACTTGGACACATAGGTCTCTCTGTCTCGTTCTGTAGAGAGGAGGTCAGGGCAATGGTAGTAATGGGGTACCCCCATCCTACCCTGTGGCTGTGGGCTTAGACCTGCAGGTGGCCTTTTGAGCAGCTCTTTTAAGTAACCTCTGAGCTCTGCTCACCTTGGACATGGCAATAAAAGATGCTCAACATTGTGGAGTGGAGTGAGGCCTGCATGGCAGCTGTGGCATGAGATAAAGCTTGGTGCAGACTGGCTTTGCTGGGTGAGACATGCATAGAAGGTGAATGGTTCAAGGGGCAACAGGTGGCAGTGGGATGCCATGGTCACTACCAAGCCCTGCCAGTGCTCAGGGAAGAAGACAGAATGCCATTTAATTCCCCAAGAGAGAATGCTGTCTGTTGGCCAGCAAAGAGGAATTTGCATGTGAGGTGAGAATTCTCTGTCCCGGTGGGGGAAGGGCAGGCTTTGTGCCCATGCCCACTAAAAGGGCCTCTGTTCGGCTCTCATAAGGCTAGCCATGCCCATGCCTGCATGGGTTTGGGCTGGTTCAGCATCTGAGTTTTCAGCAATTGAAAATGACGTACCAGAATAAGTTGCTCTGCAGGAGGCCCTGCCCCAGTAGGAGCAATCCTTCCCTTGTAGCAATGACTGAAGTGTGTCCTAAGGTCATTTGACTTCAAGGAGGCTGACTGGCTCAGACTGTCATCACCTCTAATGAAAGCAAACACATTGGAGCCTGCTCGGGGAGGGCGTGGCCCAGCGTAGGATCTTTCAGTTGGAAGACCCTTTGGAAATCTTTTCTCTGAGACTTTCCCTGGATCGGAGATGACAAGAGCAGGAGCTGGGGTTGGACAGCCTGCCCCGGTCTAGGGCAGCAGTCCTGTGTACAGCTGTGGAAGATTCACAGAGGAGGTCTGCATGAGGCCTTGGGGGCCTTGGACATGATGTTCTTCCTGCTTCCAAAGACCCTCAGGTCAAATGTCCTCGGCAGTGCCTTCTATTCATTTAGTGGCCTCTGGTCACTCTTTCTCTTCTAGAAGTTGAAGAGGTGGACAGGGGTTTCTGGGTTTTATACCAGACAGTCCTTTATGCATGTAGAGTGCACTCAGACACCCTGAAAGCTTCATCACATATTCTGCCATTTGATTCTCCCATGAATGTGAGGAGGGCAGTGTCCAGGCCCAGGTGCTGCATCCTCACCAGCTTCCTCAGTCAGTGTTTGTGTGGTGGTTGCTCAGGAACTCACCTCCACTACAGATATTGAGTTCCTCAGGGTAGATATCCATGAACTTTTCACACCATAGTCTCACATGCAGCCCATAGCAAACAGTAGGGTCTCAGGAAAAAAATGTATGGATTAGTCAAGTATCAGTGAATGATCAGGCTCAGAGACTGCAAGTGACCTGCCTGAGGTCACACCGCAGCAAAGCTGGCACTCAGCCCGGTTTTCTCTGTGTGGATCCTGTGCATCTTTCACTGCTCTGGAAGGAAAGCGGTCCTGAAGGCCATGTCTTTAAGCGACATGCCCTATAACTCTCCTTGGCTCAGAGTGTTCCTAGGGGGACTGCAAGGAGGAATCATGTCAAACTGTTCCTCTCTCTGGCCTCAATTTAGGACACAAATAGAAGATTCCACCCCCACTCAGGCAGTGATGTGAGACTGGCTGCAGACACATTCCAACTGACAGATGCTCTGGGTGCAGGGGCCTCAGCGGTCCTCGGGGGCTTCTGCAGCACCATGGAAACCTAGATGCCCAGGCTTCAGCTAGGGCCAGATACAGGGGCTGTCTCTTTTCCAGAAAGTCAAATCCATCCTCTTTCTCCCAGGCAATTAACTCCATGCAAACAGGAGAAACAAGGAGCACTTTCTACAAACATTTGTGTTTGGTGAAATGTGTAACACGAGGTTCTTTGATGTTCCCCAAATCCTTCCCCGCAGGGTCCCTCCTTGTTTTGATTAATCACTTCTTCTTATGAACCGTTATGATTAGGAGAATTGCCTGAGTACAGGCCCAGTGGTTCCAAGACCCTAATGAGCAACACGTGCAGACATGCGCAGCACGATCCTAGAATCACGGCTGCTCTGTTTCCACAGGGAAGCTACTGAAATGATTTAGGAATAAGAGCTTCCTGCTTCCATGAGAAACCTATCTGTCATCCTCCATCACCAAGCTGCGTTTGCATCACACCTGCACCTTATACACTTGATGCTTCCATCCTGGGTGGGAAAGTTAGGGTGAGCTTGGCCTGGACCAAGCCTGCACTTAAGTCCTGATTTCACCACTCACCAGCTGTGTGACATGAACAAGTTACTTAATATCTCTGAGCTATAGTTTCCTCAAATGTAATATGGGGATAATAGTTCCTACCTCATAGTTTGTTGGGAAGATTATATTTTATTAAGTAATGTACCAAGATGGCTAAGACAGTACTTTGGATATAGGACACATCATTAAAACAAACTGCTAAATTCCATAAAGAACTCAATTGAAATGGAAACAAAGCCATCTCTCTGTGTGTGTTTTCGCAAGTGTTCCTTGTAGAAATCTACTGCAGACAAACTACTGACATGAGTCACTCACTCAGTGGCATAAAACAAACAAGTTTTGTTAAATGAAAACCTTGTCCTTCTGATGTCCATGCAGGTGGCATAGGTTTCTGTCTATGGGAAACCTATGGCCTTGGGGCTCATTTAAAATAGATTCCAAAGTTGGCATAAAATCAGAATGCCAGGATTCCAGGGCCGTTAGGAAAAGTAAAGCAACGTGATTTCCCCAGGTTTCAACGTCCTCTCTTCCTTGCCCAAGGGGGCCCTCCTACATTTTAAGAGGAAAAATCAGGCATCACTCAGCTTTCCAGCCTCTGCTGCCTCAGGCCCCCAACACAGCTCCCTTTTTGGAGGGGACACCTCAGAACTTTAGACACCATCTTCACATTAAGCAAAATCATGCTCCAAATGTCTGGTGCCCATCATGCATAACCTGTAGACAGTCCTTGGTCTGTTTCTTCCCCAAATCCCAAGCCTTTCTATGGTTCTACTACTGAGAGGAGAATCTTTTCATTTTGATCCACTACTTTCTACATGTTCCTGATAGCTCACTCCTGGCTGCCTGATATAGCTTCAAGCCCCCCACTCCCACTCTCACACTCCCACTTTGCTAAGACCTGACAACCCCTGCTGCAATGGTCCCTATAGTTGCGTTGTGATTGGTGACTGACATAGAATCCTTAGGAGCTCCCCCAACCATCAAGAAGCTACCCCACGTGCCCCTCTCCAAGGTCCTGAACTGGCACAGTACACCACAGCTCTTTTCTGTAGGACAGGAGTGGGAAACCTTTTTTTCTGCCAAGGGCTATGTGGATGTTTATAACATCATTTGCAGGCCACACAGAGTTATCAAATTAAAAATCAGCCTTCAATATTTGGTAAAACATTTAATTAACTCACCCAAGGACAATGGTCATTCTTCTCCAGTCTCCCAGGAATTCTGTACTTAGTGAGGGAATAAAGGAAGAGGAAATAGTGTCTCAGGAGGGAAGGAGAAAGGGAAAGAGACGGCTGAACATAAGTGGGAAGTGTCATACCTACACTTTCAGGGCAGCTTGAAAGAATAGAGGTTTATTTGTTTGTTTTTTTTACATAGTTTTCAAGTAACCAATTACCAAAGAACACACCAAACAGAACATGAAGTTAAGTTCATGTTTATTTTATGACTCTACTACACTTCTGAACGTTGCAAACTTTGCCTCTTCTGTTGTGTGTTAATCCTCTAACCCATTCTGCTTTCAGCTTTGTATGCTGTATTGCGGGCAAAGACATAACCACCCCGACATGGTTTTTAGGATACTTTGTCTCCTTAGAAGACCTTTTCAGGTCTCTACAGCCCCCACTTCCTATCTTTCTCTGCTCCTGAGCTCTTACCTCTCTGTAAAATCTTAAAGACTTTCCCCTTCTTCAGGAAGCCTTCCAATCACTCAGACATGGTTTCTTTAAGTAGCTATTTTACAATAAGCAATAGGTAAAGAGTTGGGACTATAATTTTTGATGATCAACTCTCCTTCCAAGTCTTCTTGGCCTCTTGCACCACACTTTTTAAATGGTTCCTACCCCTTTTTCTCTGGTCTCCTTCTCTATGTCTTCTTAACTCAGTCCACATTGAAGTGTGCAGTCATTTTTCCAAATTACAGTATTGACTCTCTTCAGCCATAAGAACATTACCTCTTTGCACTTTTGACTCACACTATTCAGGAGTTTTGAATATCAAATGTCCTTCTTAGCTTATCCCTAGACCGTAGCTCACATCTTCTGCCTAATGAGAGATTGAGTAGAAAACACAGTTTATTGTAGGAGTAAAGAAGGGGTTTTCTTGCCCATAGGCAGAGGAGGAATAAGCAAGGCCAAATACCATGTCAAAGCCAAATCACTTCTCATATGCCAGGAAGCATATATATATATATATATATATATATATATATATATATATATATATATATGCCTTGTTTTATTGCACTTCATTTTATTGCATTTTGAAGATAATAATTTTTTCTTAACAAATGGAAGGTTTCTGGCAACCTTGAAATGACCAAGACTATTGGCACCATTTTTCTAACAGCATTTGCTCACTTCTTATCTCTGTGTCACATTTTGGTAATCCTTATACTATTTCAAACTTTTTCATTATATTATATGTGTTATGGTGATCTGTGATCAGAGATATTTGATGTTACTAATGTAATTGTTTTGTGGCACTATAAGTCACATCCATATGAGAATGTCAACTTAAATTATTGTGTTCTAACTTTTCCACCAACTGGCCATTCCCTCATATCTTTCCCTCTTCTCAGGCCTTCCTATTCCTAGAAACACAACAATATTGAAAATAGGCTAATTAGTAACCATATAAAGGCCTTTAAGTGTTTAAGTGAAAGGAAGAGTTGCATATCTCTCACTTTAAATCAAAAGCTAGGCACATTTATGCTTAGTGAGGATGGCATGTCAAAAGTGAGTCACACTGAAAGCTAAGCCTCTTGTACCAAATAGCCAATCTGTGAATACAAAGGGAAAGTTCTTCAAGGAAATTAAAAGTGCTACTCCAGTGAACACACAAATGATAAGAAGGCAAAACAGCCTTATTGCTGATATGAAGAAAGTTTCAGTGGTCTGGATAGAAGATCAAACCAGTTACAACATTCCTTTAAACCGAAATCTAACACAGTCTAAGATCCCGACTCTCTTTAATTATATGAAGGCTGAGAGGTAAGGAAGCTGCAGAAGAAATGTTTGAAGTGAACAGAAATTGGTTCATGAGTTTTAAGGAAAGAAGATGTCTCTATAACATAAAAATGTAAGTTGAAGCAGCAGGTGCTGATGTAGAAGTGGCAGTAAGTTATCCAGAAGATCTAGCTAAGATAATTAGTGAAGGTGGCTACACTAAACAACAGGTTTTCAATGTAGACAATACAACCTTATATTGGAAGAAGATGCAATCTAAAACTTTCATAGCTAGAGAAGAGAAGTCAATGGCAGGCTTCAAAGGATAGGCTGACTCTCTTGTTGGAGGATAATGCAACTGTGACTTAAATGAAACAGATGCTCATTTACCATTCTGAATGATCAGTATTGTTTTCATGGTTACTATTATAACATCCATTCTGCAGCCCATGGATTGAGGAGCAATTTTGACTTTCAAGTCTTATTACTTAAGAAATAGATTTTATCAGGCTATAGCTGTCATAGAGAGTGGTTCCTTTGATGGATCTAGGCAAAGTAAATTAAAAACCTTCTGGAAAGGATTCAGCATTCTAGATGCCATTAGGAACATTTGTAATTCATGGGAAGAGGTCAAAATATCAACATTAAAAGGACTTTGGAAGCACTTGGTTACAGGCTGTATGGATGACTTTGAGGGGGTTCAAGACTTCAGTGGAGGAAATACCCACAGATGAAGTGGAAATTACAAAAGAGCTAGAATTAGAAGTGGTGCCTGAAGATATAAAATTGCTGCAATCCCATGATAAAACTTGAATGGGTAAGGAGTTACTTCTTATGGAAGTGCAAAGAAAGTGGTTTTGTGAGATGGAATTCACACCTGTTGGAGATGCTGTAAAGATTGTTGAAATGACAATAAAGGATTTAGAATACTACGTAAACTGAATTGATAAAGCAATGGCAGAGTTTGAGAAGATTGACTCCAATTTTAAAAGAGGCTTTCCTGTGGGTAAAGTGCTGTCAAACAGCATATTATGCTACAGAGAAATAGTCCGTAAAAGGAAGAGTCAATACTTGTGGCAAACTTCTTTGTTGTCTCATTTTAAGAAATTGCCACAGCCACCCCAACCTCAGCAACCACCACCCTGATCAGTCTACAGTCATCAACATTGAGTCAAAACTCTCCACTGGGAAAAAAGTTATGACTTCTCTGAAGATTCAAATGATGGTTAACATTTTTTTAAGCAATGAAGTATTTATTAATTAAGGTACAAATGTGTGTGTGTGTGTTTTACATAATGCTCTTGCATATTTAATACACTAAAATATATGGAAAGCACAACTTTTATATGCATTGGGAAACCAAAAATTTTTTGTGACTTACTTGATTGCAGTATTGACTTTATTGCAGTTGTCTAGAACTGAATGCATAATATCTCCAAGGTATGCCTGCCTGTACAGGTGCACATGAAGGCCATGAACCCAAAAGAGTTGGACCCATTCTAGGTATACAACTCAATGCCCAACACTAAGGTTCTATCTCTTCTTGAGTGCAAGGGGTAGGTGGCCTATAGGATAAAGACTGGGGCAGACAGCCCCCAAGGTACTTCTCCCCAAATATAGCTCCAGCCTTGTGGACAGGACCCCCAGACACAATCTCTGACTATTTTGCTCTGCATTGATCTTACTTTTCCTCACATAGCTGTAATTCTTTATCACTTTCACCCTTAACCATATGTATTTACAATTTCCAGCACTCCATGTATGGGGTGTTGCCTCACTAATAAGCATCTGGGTTCTCCAATCTCATGGGCTGTAACCTCCATACATTCATAGCTTCCACTGTGCTCAGCACAGTTCTGGGTATAGGGTCTCGGCTTAAGGAATAAATGGCAGAATTAGATCTGTCTTACTTAGATGAATGATCAGGATTCCAGATCATCTAAGAATATCCATACTACTAATAACAATAGCAGCTAACAGTTACTGAGTTCCTCTGTTTACCAGCCACACAGCTAAACTCCTTGGGCATATCATCTCATTAAATCCTCAAAACTACCACTTCTCGGATGAGAAGATTAAGGCTGAGAAGTTCACCCTCTCAAGGTTTGCCAACAAGGGATATTTTGAAAAGTGGTTGCTGTGAACATGTAGGGGTTCATTGACGGTCTCTGAAAAGTTACGTATATCTTCAATCACACATTCATTTTTCTCAGAAAAAGCTTTGTTATTTTCATCAGATTCTCCAAGGGGTTGTTCACCCTGTGGGGAGGACCCTATCTCTGGACCATGCAGGGCAGCTCAGTTTCAATCTGTGAAGGGGTCTCCCAGGAGGACACTGCCTCACCATGGCTGCCACCCTCTCCAGCTTCCCATAGGGAAGACACAGACCATAACTGTAGAAAGGCATAGTTAGCTGGACACTAATGAGTGGGCACCTTGGACTGACCTGAAATTCACATTTAAATTCTCAGAATAAGAGGTTGGCCTTATTCAGATTCCAGGTAAAGAAACTGGCTTAGGGGCTTACCTGTCTTTAGCAGATTTTCCCTTTGGTTACTCAGGTACACTCTTATTTCTAGCTTAATGCCTATAAACAAACTCACTACTTTCTCCCACCGACTCTGACTCCATTTTTAAAAAAGAATCATCTGTCCTAAATCATGTTAAAAAGCGGGAGATTCTGTCACAATATGGCAACACTTGGACTAAGTCAATGGCTCAAGAAGGATCTTTCTGTGTAACTTTTTGTGACACAGATTCTAACCATGCTCCATGCAGTATGAGCCAACCTCTCAGGAACATGTTGGAAGACACAGAGCCCCATCCCCATAACCCAGAACCCACCATATTCCCTCCACCCAGAGAACCATAGCTCAGTGGTTTTCCATTCTTTAAAAGGACTGAGTATTCCTAGCCTTTTTAATAGGAAGCTTCCTTCAGTAGTCACTGTGGCAACAGATCATAGAGGCTTCAGAAAGCCTGTCTGTCCATAATTAAGGAAGACAAGGATGTGGACTGAAGACCCTGGCTCTGAGCCCTGCCACTGCACTTCCTGAGGACTTTGCAGAAGAAGGTTTTCTTCCCCCTCTGGCCTCCCTCTCTAATCCTCTTTAAACATTTTGTCTGGTCTCAATGGGCCTCCTTCGTGAGGATGCTGCTCGGGGTCCTGGTTCTGGCAAAATGCTTCCTGTAGGGGTAGGGCCCCAGTCCAGGGAGGGCACTGGTCCTAGAAAGTGGTCCTGGTCCTTCCTCTAAGGAGATTTATTCAGAGGCCAAACCTGCTCTGTCAGGCTCTTCACTCAGGCATGCAAGAGGCTGGTTAGCCTCCTTGTAGGAGAGTGCTCTCATCACTGGGAGGGAGCACAGGCCTGGGGGCATCGTCACCGTAGCCACTCAGACACTAGGCCTGGCTCATGGCCTAGAACAGGCCTCCTGGGAGAAAGTACAGGAGCTATAAGCATTGATAGGAGGCAGGGTGAGCCTGGGACTGTTTCATCTCCTAGCACTTATTCTTACCTGAAACCATCTCCTTTATCTCCATGTTTCCTTCTTTCTTGTCAGTTTTTCTCCCCACAATGTAAGCTCCATGGGAGCAGAAACCTGCCTGACATAGGTTTTCTATCTCCCAGATGCTTAGAACAGTGCAGGGAGTATTTGTTAAGAAGTGAGTGAGTGAGTGAGTGAGTGAGTGAGTGAAAGAATTCATGATGAATGGGGTCCCAGTCATTGTTTGTGGTCCAGACTCTGTCACCTCCACAGATATGCACTACGAGCCACAGATAAGCACAGGCTTGTGCTGCGTGGGGAGGAGGTGAGTGGCGAGGACACACAGCAGGGCATGCTCAGGCTTTCCTAGCTCTCCCAGTCCACTCGCCAGGGAAAGGCCATCCCTGTCTATTCCTGCTCATTGGAAGGAAAGGACTCAGAGGTATGCAGTCCTGGACTCACCAACCACAGCTCCCCTAGACCCTCATTCATGTTCCGCAGACACATTTGCTCTGGAATGCAACCATGGATGAGAAGTGGTTGTTTCAAATGAAGGCTGTTTCTTAATAAACATGAAAATCCGTCCTGGAAACCCACTGCTTTTCTTCCTGAGTCAGGAGCAAATGAGCAGTGCCTGGTCTCCCCAGCACCACGGACACCATTGGATCAGGGGAATCTCCTCACCTTGCCACTTTATCTCGACCAAAGCCTCTACCACTCAGAGTCACAAACCGTGGAGCCTCACTGCTGCGCCCCCCCTCACCCCCCACACACCATCGGCACCCCAGCAGGGCAGCTTGTCTTGTGCTGGAGAGCAGTGCACACATATGACCTAAAGCCTTGCACACCAGGTGGAAGGGGGCTCCCCCGGGGTAAAATATTAGGCATGGAAATGATGAGCCAACCCCCAGCCCACCAGGGGGCCACCAGAGGAAGAGACCATCACAATGCAGTGATCTGGGTCAGGCAGCTGGAAGTGGGCTTTGGAGGCCCAGAGGAGTGAGTGACTGCGGGCATGCACTGAAGGGGAAGCTTCCTGATGGAATGGGTGCTGGACATTAAAGAATGAGCAGGACATGCTCAGGTGGAGAGGAGGGAAAGAATTCCAGACGGAGGAGGAATCCCTGTGCTGAGGCTCAGGAATACGGAGAGAGGTTAGTGTGCGCAGGCAATCATGGGGATCTTCCTGTTGGCCACACCAGGAGGAGGAAGGGTCAGGTGGCCAAAGATGAGATCAGGAACAGCAAGACACACAGGAACTCGAGAGACGTGGACAGGAGGGCAAACTCTTGAGTAATTAGAGTTTGAGCAGAGCAACTCTGACCCCATGTACGCTTTGGAACTCACACTCTGGCAGATGAGAATGGATGAGAGCTGCGAAACGATGTTGGAGAATTAATTCATCAGGAGGCTTTTGCAACAGGGCAGGGGAATTGACAAAGCCCTTTGTATGAGGGGGAGGGGGATATAGAGGGGAAAGATCTGAGGAAAAGAAGATGGAGCTGACAGACCATGTGTCGTGGGATACAGAAGATGTGATTTCCAGGGCCTGGCTAGTGACAACACAGGGTGTCGAGGGAGTTAAGGCCTGAATTGTTTCCTAAACTTGTCAAGCAGGAGGCCAAAAGGAAAAAGCAGGCATGATGGCTGAGCGGGGAAGTAACCAGGCTGCATCTGGCAGAGCAGGGAGAGGGGAGAGCCACCAAGTGTGACTGCTTTGGAAAAGCTTGGCTGGAGAGTGGAGAGGAGAGGACCTGCCATCCAGAGATGCCAGGGGACAATGTTTTAGTTTTAAAATGGCAATGACGTATGCACGTTTAAGTGGAGAAGCTGGAGTTGGGAAGAAGGTGAAGTTGAAGGTCAATGGAGCAAGGAGATAATTGAAACGTGGGGCGGGGGTGGTTAAAGGGTAGGAGAGATGGGTGGTCACTCTCTTGGACATCCTTGTCTCTGCCCCCTTTTAGGCTGCTTTCTGAGTGACAGCTCAGGATGTCCTGAGGATGCAATAAGATAACACTGTGAAAGGATTTGCCCCATATCTAGCAAAGTGCAAGCATTCCATGAATGTATTTATTACAAGTAGGAGAACCAGTGGTCTGTGGCTGAGGCTGTGAAAGGGAGATAGGCAGCAATGACATTGACCACTGGGTGCTTGTGGTCTGAGTCTCATCAGTCTGAGCAAACAGATGTGTCCCAGACAAGTACTGGCCAATACAGATGTTAACGAGGAGTGCAGTGTGAGGAGAGAGGCTGGCCAGGCCCCGTGCTGACTGCCCTCCCAGTGCTAGCTGCGTGCTGATTCCTAAAGAGATGGATGTCTATCCCTGGGCAGATGGGTGGGGAATTCTTAAATGCTATTTGCAAGACTTCAGTAGAAATGCTTCATGAATCCTGCCCTGTCACAAACGTGCATGCAAGTTGTGCTTTAGCTCAGGCCTAATGGGCTTTATATAGTACAGTACTGATTTTCTTTCATGTTTTAATAGAATTCGATTTAATATTTGCTTTCTGCTCTAGCTGCTGGCTGTTGACTGATTCAACACAGAATCCTTCCCTGGTGCCCCCCGACCTTGTTGTTATTCCCTCAGTTTGTGTGTTGGCATTTGATTCCTGTCTCCAGCATGAACCACTTTACACATGTCTCCGTTCAGCTGGCAACAGTCACGTGCATGAATTCTGAATGCATTACTACCCGAGCGGCTGCTCCAGCAGACCTGGTATTCGGAAGGGGGGCTTCCTGGCAGGATTCATTTCCCTCAGTTAGACGTTGGGGAGATGCAGAGCTGGGCTTGAGAACCTGAGACTGTAATCTGTTCTGTTCTTGGGCAGAAGATTCTCCAACTTAATCTCAAAATGCCCAATGCTGTGGCCATTAATCCAGCAACATTTTGCCCTTCTGTGAAATACCAGGCTTCCTAGTGTTTTCACCAAGGCATTTCCACCTTGGCCAGAGTGAGAACAACAGGCGTAGACAGCTGGCCAGAGGGAAGAGGCTGCCCTTCTTGAGACCCAGGGAGCCTGACTAGCTTATAGGACAGAGAGTCTGTTCAAATTTCATGTTATCTGACCACTGAATCTTGGAGTTCCCTCTCTGTATAAGATTGGGGTTGGAGATAGCTTTTCCCTCAGTAGGAAAAGGTAGCCAGTTTCACTACCAGGCAGCACAGGCCATTGGTTAAGAACGTAAGCTTTGGAATTAGGCAGGTATGCATGTTCATACTGGCTCCTGTTCTTACAGACCTGAAGATCTATAGCCAGTTCCCATTCTCAGCTTTAGTTTCTCTTTCCATAAAGTTGACTTAATGGTTGCATCTTCCCAGCAAGTTTTTTTGTTTGTTTGTTTGTTTTGTTTTTTGTTTTTTGGAGGGGGCACCCGGATATGAACTGTTTCCAGCAAGTTTTATAGAGGGATAAATGGATGCAAAGCAGCTAGCAGAGTGTCTAGGACAATCTCTATGCTCTTCTTGTGTTATGGGGTTTAGCTCAGTAGCTGCATGAATCTCCTACCAACTTTGCTTCTTGTCTTTATGCACCAAAGCCTGTGCAACGTGAATGTTCATCTCTAGGTGTTCTGGCTGGGGCTTGGTCCTATGAACAAAAAGACCTGGACCCAGGTTTTTGCGTCCTCCTCTCTTGGCACACATGATTGAAAGGAGAGCCCCAGTGGGTATGACTGAAAAAGGGTTTGGGGACAGGTTCTCATTTCGGTTCAGCACTTTTTCTCAGAATAGATTGAAGCATGGAGATTAGAGTTAAAGGAGGGGAGGAGATGCATGCATGAGAGGAGGGTGGAGACACATTGAAGGTAGATAGAGAAATGCTGGACAAGGAAGCTTCTGCCCAGCCTCATTGAGCCTTTCTTTGTCTCTTTATAGGTGTCCCATCAGGTCCCCGAAATGTCATCTCAATCGTCAATGAGACATCCATCATTCTGGAGTGGCATCCTCCAAGGGAGACAGGTGGGCGGGATGATGTGACCTACAACATCATCTGTAAAAAGTGCCGGGCAGACCGTCGGAGCTGCTCCCGTTGTGATGACAATGTGGAGTTTGTGCCAAAGCAGCTGGGCCTGACTGAGTGCCGAGTCTCCATCAGCAGCCTGTGGGCCCACACCCCCTACACCTTCGACATTCAGGCTGTCAATGGAGTCTCCAGCAAGAGTCCCTTCCCCCCACAACACGTCTCTGTCAACATTACCACAAACCAAGCTGGTAAGTCTAGAGGCCTTGCTGCTCTTCCTTGTCTTTGTGGTTGGCTCTTTGTCCATGTCCGTGCAGGAATGAAGCTGCAGTCACACCCATCCTGTTATCTGCCCTCAGGCCTCCTCTCCCTCCCCGCCAGGAGTACAGGTGTCCAGTGATGGGCATTTGTGGCCATGGAGGACATGGGTGTAATTCTTCACCTCTGAGAGGGAGTTTGAATTCTGAGCAGTTTTCTTGTGCTCAGCACAAAAGCAAAGATGTATATCCAAGCCATAGTAGGGCCCAGTCATCTGCATCCAGCTGGGGCTCAACAGATACCCTTGGGAAGACAGATGGACAGTTGGATGGGTGGTGAATAAACAAATAGATGGACAGATGATGGATGCAGAAATGGATGGATGGAATCCCTGCATGGTCTTGCGTATATCAGTGTTATTCTGTTAGAAAACCCAATGAAAGAAACTTTCCGGTTATCATGTGATAAAGTCACTATTGCTTCGTAGATGGCCTTTCAATCAAACCCATGTAATTCAAGAGTGCATTCTCCTTTATAGCTTGCTCAGATGAATGCTACACTGTTATAGAGACCTCAGATAGTTGGCAATAGATCACTCCTGATAGCCAGACCTCCCTGTGGCATGCACAGCTCAAAACATATTTTCTTCTCTTTTTTTTATATCTTCTACTCTTCTGACCTTTTCTCTTTATTGCTTTTCACAATCAATTTCTTTTTATATCCATTTAACCAGTTCATTCATGCACTTACTCATTTATGTATTCACTCATTACTACAAGACAGTGATGAGTATCTACTGTATATGGATTAGACACTCTGAGGGATACAGTGATCCTGGGACACAATTGTTTCTTCCATGAAACTCATTAACTGAAGAATTTGCAGGACGTAGACACAAAGTACAAGCTGCAAGGCTGGTGTCTTCTAAGCACTGCATCCTATACACACACAGGAAATATCAAGGGAGTTAGAAATGAGCACTCTCTCTCCCAGGGGTCATGGCACAAGACGGAAGAGGGGGAAGTGAACATCATGTCTGTAGGCATTGATGGGGGTCATGGACAGAGGACCATGATCTTTTTTGGAATTAGGGATTTTTCTCAATCAACAATTCCAAAAAGACCATTTGTTAGTGGAGTAGCAGGATCCAAGCCTGTCTCTTTGCTCTGTCTCCCTCCATGTAGCTCTCCCTTCCTGACATCCTCTTTCCTACTCCATCCTCTTCTACTCCTCACCTCCTCGTTCTCGGCTCATTCTGCCTATTTTAATACGAGGCATCTTTGATGGCAGATGATTCTTGGGTTTAAGCTGTCAGAACTGAGAAGGAAGAGGTGTCGCAGGCAAGCAGGGCTGTCCAGATGGCTGCATTGTTGCTGGGGGCATGTGTGTGTTGGTGTGTGCATGTTTGTATGTATGTGTATGGTCACGTGTTTACATGTGGATGTGTGTAGTGAGAAAATAAGAGGGGAAGTGTGGGAACCTCCAGCTGGTGACCACAGCCCCGGTGCCATGGAGACAAAGGTTGTGACAGTCTGTCTTACCCAAAGAAAAGGGAATGGTAATTTTAGCATCATGTTGAGCATGTAACATGGGCAGCCTTTGTTAGCTGCATTTCCCTTGCAGAGTTTAAGGCAGAAAACTGGCTGAAATATTCTAGTGTCCCAGCTTCTGGGCATAAACATCCTGCCAGGCTGTCATGTTACACTGGGCTTGGTGTCTTTTCTCTCTCTCTAAGCATGTGCGAACAAACCTGCCACTTATATCGGGTTGCTTTGATTTCTGCCCCTCCCTTCCCTTCTCCTGCTATTCCCAAACCTGCCCATCTGCTTGTCTTGCCATCTGCACCTTCCCAGGCTGCAGTGGAGCTGAGGGACCAAGGCTCCTGCAAGGGGTTCTGCATTACCAACATTTAAAATATTTATTCTGATTCTCACCCATTCTCATGCCCTTTGTACCTCCCCCTTGTATTCTTAACCTTCCCTGATGTTGTTTCAGTCTGAGTGTCATCTTCCAATCTATGATTTCTTTGGGGGAATTCTTGAATTTGGGTATTTGAAAGTTTACAATCAGTGACAGAAGTGTGCAGCCGTTTCTTGGTGGTACATGGTTATCCTTTGTATTATCCTATATAATAAATATGTAATATGCAAATAGTTGTTACGCCGTGAAGTGTAATGACTGACCACATAACAATCAGATCACGGATTAGCAGGAGAGTGGGGCAGTGAGCTACAAGTGGGCAGCAGAGAGCTATAGGAGGGGGCAGGGCAGCAAGCTATGGGGTTGGAGGAAGGGAAGCTATCGGAAGGCGGGGCAGTGGGCAGAGAGCTACTGGAAGGTGGCAGTGAGTTACTAGCAAGCTACTGCTACATGGATTCGTGCACAGGGCTACTAGTCTAATCTAATAAAAGAGTAATATGTAAATTTACCCTCATTCCATTACACCTAAATCACACTCACCAGCCAAGCCACACTCACCAGCCAATCAGAGTGACTATGTGCAAATTAACCCAGCCAAGATGGCAGCCGGCAGCCACGGAGTTAGAGCAAACAAGAGGCTTCATTGCACCAGCGATGGAGGAAACTGCCTGCTTCGGCTGGCTGTAGTCTCCACTCAAGGCAACAAAGTTTCAATTATAGAAGATAAATAAACCCAAGATACCTGCTTCCAGGGACCTTGGGCTCAAAGAAGCGCTGGGAGCCTGGGTTGTCAGGGGCAACCCTACCGGGGCTCCGGTTAAAGCAACAAAGTTTCAATTATAAAAGATAAATAAATCCCAGATACCTGCTCCAGCCAGCCTCGCTGCAAACAGCCATCAGCCACTCACCCAGGCTGGCCAGGTACCCCAGCAGGACTCCCCGCCCTGAAGGGGATGTGGCCAGCCTGAAAATGGCCCTCAGCCCCTCACCCAGGCTGGCCAGGCACCCTAGCAGGACCTCCCTCCCTGAAGGGACTGTGGGCAACCTGAAAATGGCCCTCAGCCCCTCACCCAGCCTGGCCAAGTACCCCAGGGGGGACACCCAAGGACACCCTTCAGGGCAAACCAGCCGGCCCCCACCCATGCACCAGGCCTCTATTGCATATAATAAAAGGGTAATATGCAAATTGACCCTAACAGCAGAGCCACTAGGAATGAATGGTCACTATGACACACACTGACCACCAGGGGCAGACGCTCAATGTAGGAGCTGTCCCCTGGTGGTCAGTGCACTCCCACAGGGGGAGCTCTGCTCAGCCATAAGCCAGGCTGATGGTTGCCAATACAGTGGTGGTGGGAGCCTCTCAAGTCTCCTCAGCAGTGCTAAGGATGTCCGACTACAGCTTAGACCTGCTCCCTACTATCAAGTGGACATCCCCCGAGAGCCACTGGGCTGCCAGAGGGATATCTGACTGCCAGCTTGGGCCCGATTCCCTGGGGAGTGAGCCTAAGCCAGCAGGTGGACATCTCCAGAGGGTCCCAGATTGCGAGAGGGCACAGGCTGGGCTGAGGGACCCCCCTCCCAAGTGCACAAATTTTTGTGCACCGGACCTCTAGTATACAATAAAAGGCTAATATGCAAATTGACCCCTCCAGAGTTTGACCAAGAGACTAAGTTCTATCACTAACTATGACATCCACTGACCACCAGGGGGCATTGTGGAACGTGGCGGATGACCAGCAGCATCAGCCAGAGTGCTGAAGTAGCAAGGGAAGGAGGAGATGGGGAGGCCGGGAGGCAGGGAACCTGATCAGCCCTGATCACCAGCCAGGCCTAGGGATCTATAATTAGAGGCCCAGTGTACAAAAATATGTGCATTCGGCGGGGGGTGGGGGGAAGGTGTCCCTCAGCCTGACCTGTTCCCTCTACCAGTCTGAGACCCCTCAGGGGATGTCCATCTGTTGGCTTAGGCCTGCTCCCTGGGGGATCAGGCCTAAGCTGTCAGTCATACATCCCTCTTGCAGCCCAGGGATGTCCACTTGGCAGCAGGGAGCAGGCCTAAGCTGCAGTGGGACAACCTTAGTGCTGTTAAGGAGGCGGGAGAGGCTTCTGCACCACCGCTGTGCTGGCAGCCATCAGCCTGGCTTGTGTCTGAGCAGAGCTCCCCCGTGGGAGCACACTGACCACCAGGGGACAGCTCTTGCATTGAGCATCTGCTCCCTAGTGGTCAGTGTTTTGTCATAGTGACCAGTCATTTCCAGTCATTATGCTGTTAGGGTCAATTTGCATATTACTCTTTTATTATATAGGATAGGCCTCTAGTTATAAAATAAATGTGAAGTTGATCAGTGGTTCCTAATCTGTGGGTGGTGGGGCTCTGAGGAACATGATGCTATCACACTGCTTTGGTGAATTGACATGTGAATAGAAATTATTTTCAACCCTAGATAATTTTTTCCTAAAAAAAATGAGAAACTTTGAAATGAGCACTTGAGCCTGCACCTCTGTGGGAGCAGTTTAGAAACATGAATGGAAGCTACATTTTATAAGAGATGAAAGAGAGAAAATAACTGACTTCACACAAAAAACATAATGACTCAGTCCCATGAAGGGTTGGGGTGGATGGATGTAGGAAGCACCAGTAAGTCATTCTCACCCTTTCCCAGGGCACCCTGAGCTCTTTCATGATGAGTGAGATCCAGCTGGGCCCCTCTACCCTGACTTCATTGGTATAGTGTGACCCCCTGTCATTGCTTATGGCCACCACTGTGCTACTGTTTGGGTCATGAGTAGAAGTTGACAGTTAAAGAATTTGACCAAGAGCAGTCCTGGAATCAATCATGAAGCTATCTGATGTGTTTATTAGTATCTGTCTGGAAACTGAAAATAGCTGGGGACCGTTCAGTGGGTCCTGATTGAGGCGCAGGTAAAACTTATTATAGTTAGCACATCACGGTGGTGTTTCTTTTGTGTTGACAGAGAATTATGGAATACATGGACTCATTGGATCTCACAATTACCCTATGGCTTGGGCATCATTGTTCCCATTTTCCTATAAGGAAAGAGACTCAAAGGCATTTGAGGAATCTGGTATTAGAGGAGGGCCAGCAGGACACCAGCTCTGTTTTCTACATTCCCGTTTCCTTCCCTCAAGGTGGACAGTCCCTCTGGGCTCCTATTTTATAGCCTCTGAGCAGGGCAGGGTTTTTCAGAGCCAGCCAATGCCATCCTGCTGAGAGAAGGATACCTCACTATGTAGTCCCTGTGACACTAAATCGTAAAAGGTTGTCCCCAGTGTCTGGATTGAGATGGGAGATAGGTGTGTGTTCGTTGAGGGACACAAGTTGTTCCCACAGTGAATTGGATCCAGACAATGTATAGAAGGGTCACAGGAGAGAAGAGCTGGGACAAGTTGGCTGCTAAGTCGTGTTGCACTTGATCTGTAGCCTTATGCTCATGAGCATCCACCCTCTTCTAGGTGCTGCTTGCTGCTCTGGGTGGATCCTCCTTTGTTTAGGGGCATGGACCACATCTGTGGCTGGCTGGCCAGTTTTAACACAGGATTGCCATCTCTTCTTTCTCAGGCTTCCCATATACGCCATATTGATTCTGCACCATGTTGCTCTCACTATCTCTACCAATAAAGGCAGGAAACTCATCTTACCTGAGTTAGGTATCCAATGAAAAGGGTATGCTTTGGTCTCAGTCCATCAGAGAAAGTCATCAATAGGCTTTTTATGACCTCAAGGGTTGAGATCTATGAGACCACAGGAGATTAGTATCCATCTTTTGGTCCATTGGGCACACAGTAGGTACAGTTCTTACTGAGAGGCAAGCATGACTGAGAAACACCAGAGTCTTTTGAATCCTGAGACCCATAGTTACTCCCTCCCTGATGACCCCAGTCATGTACATAGACTGCTCAGGATCTTGCATCACTTGGAGACTTTCAGGATAGGACCCTTTCCCAGCCCATAGGCAGAGAAATACCACTTTTAAGCACCTCCAATATGCCAAGCTTCCTACCATGTTCTTTCTCTACAAAGATGAGGTGGGCCAGATGAAGAAACGAGTCAGAGTGCCTTTGGAATTTGCTCCGCATCTCATAGCCCACAAATGATGTTTCTGGGTTTCAAACTTGGGTTTGTGGCTATTTTATCCTCTAACTGATCAAAAATCGCTTTATGGTGAGCTGTGTAAGTTGTAAGCTCTCCCTAAGCTGTTGCCACATAGCTGGGCCACTTTAGCTGTCAAAAAATGTCCATCATCTTTGGTCAGGGTTGGTCATGAATTATGCAAGCTCAGATTTATGTGAGGTCTTCGGGGATGCAGCCTTGCTCTCAATACAGCTGCCTTGAGTTTAAAATAGACCCGATCAGGTGGAACTCTCTCTGTTTCAGTGGCCACAGGATCTGCAGAGGGATTGTTATCTCCACTAACTCTCACAGTCACTCTCTGGCACCTGGCCCCAGATTCAGACTGATGGCCGGATCATCTGGCTGTCAGAGAGAATTAAAGTGAATGACAAACTTTGCTTCTCTTTTCTGCCAGTTAGACGCAGAGTGTCAGAGTTGGGGAAAGGGACCGCAGAGGAAATCTTAGAAAAAAAAATAAGATAAATCAGACAGCACATCTCTGAAGTCAACTTGTAGCAAGATATAAAGTCAGTGAATTTAGGACCATCAAAGCCAGAGAGAACAAACTCCAAGCCCCATGAGGCCAGGCAGGCAAAGAAAAGGAGCAAGGGAGTGGTGGGGACTGCGGGGAGCTGAAGAGAAGAGGGGCAGCCTCTACTCAGCTCCAGCATGTGGTGCCAGATCTTAAAAGCTGAAAATTCAAATTTAAATTGTTGACAGCTAATTAGAAAAATTTAAAGCACAGGAGAGCCAAACCAATCCAATACTGAATCAGACCTATTGGCTGATTCAGAGGGCAAATCCAATTTACCCAGGCCCAAAAGGTGGGCATGCTGTGTTGTTCTATTTTCATTCCACTACGGGGCAGCCGCCTTCCTCACTTCTTGGACTCATGGTGGCAGAGGCATAGCCGGAGTGTCCTGGGGTTGGTTTCTCTCTCTGCTCCTCATGTGACTCATGCAAGTTCATTGACCTACCTTGGTCCCTCCTTTCTCAACTGTAAAATAGGAGTAATGACACCTGCTTTCTAGTGCTGCTGTGACAACCAAGTGAGACAGGGGATAGAAAATCATGTTGTAAACCATGCTACAGACTAGGAGATGAGCATCCTTTCTGAGAACATGTCCTGAGCCAGACCGCAATTTGGATTTTTTTTCTTCCTGGGTTGTTTCTTTCCAAGGCCTCTCAGTCTCTTTGTTTGGGACTAACGCCATCCACATCAGATAAGTGACAAGTATTGGCTTGTCCATTCTTTGGGGAAGGAGTGGGCACCAGAAAAGAGGACAGTGAAGTCTGCATCCCACTGAGTTAACGATGAGGACATGAGGACTGGAGTGGAGCTGGAACCTGTGCACCTGGCACAGGCTGATCCTGCTGCTCCTAGGTGCCCGTCTGTCTTTCCTCATCATATGTTTAGAGAAGCAACACTTTCCCCCTTACATTCCTGATGCCATCAGCAGTTTTATATCTGACATTTATATTCCACACAGCTCATATATGATCTGTGCCAATTGCATGAGGAATTCTAACATAGCCACCATGCCCACAATGCAGACACAATCAGTTACTAAACTGAGTTAAAAAAAATGAATACATTACTTCTGTTAATATTCACAAGCCCCTCTAATTTGTCCATTTTAAGGCATTTATTTCACTTTTTAGACAACTTTATTGAGGTATAATTTATACACTATAAAATTCATCTCTTTTAAGAATGCAGTTCTAAGATTTTAGTGCAATATTTTTACTTAAAATTTTTTAAATTACAGTTGACATACAATATTATATTTGTTTCAGATGTACAACCCAATGATTAGTAATTATATCACTTATTAAGTGATCATCCTGATAAATCTCATATCCATCTGATACCATATATAGTTATTACAATATGATTGACTATATTCCCCCATAACTACCAATTTGTACTTATTAATCCCTTCAGCTTTTCACACATTTCTCTAGGCCCCTCTCATCTGACAACCCTCAAAATGTTCTCTGTGTCTATGAGTCTGTTTCTGTTCTGCTTGTTTGTTTCTTTTAATTTTTATTTTTTTATTTTTTTTATTTTTTTTTAGTTATTTTATTTTATTTTATTATTGTTTAATATATTACAAATAGTAGAACATATGTCTCCTTTTTCCCCCCACTTACCTCCCCTGGCCCTCCCAGCTCCCCACCCCCTGGCACATGCCCTCACCCCCCTAGTGTCTGTGTCCTTTGGTTAGGCTTATATGCATGCATACAAGTCCTTTGATTGACCTTTTACCTCCAGCCCCATCCCTCCCCTGCCTTCCTGATGAAGTTTGACACTCTGTTCAATGCTTCTTTGTCTCTATATCTATTTTTTGTTCATTGGTTTATGATGCTCTTTATATTCCACGAATGAGTGAGATCATGTGATATTTATCTTTCTCTGACTGGCTTATTTTGCTTAGCATAATGCTCTCCAGTTACATCCATGTTGTTGCAAATGGTAGAAGTTCCTTCTTTTTTACAGCATCATAGTTTTCCATTGTGTAGATGTACCACGGTTTTCTAATCCATTCATCTGCTGATGGGTACTTAGGCTGTTTCCAAAAGGAGACTTATCTTTGGGTGGTGAACACACAATACAATATACAGATGGTATACAATTCTAGTATATCTGAAACCTATATAATTTTATTAATCAATGTCACCCCAATAAATTCAATAACAAAAAATTTTAAAGCAGCTATCAATGAAGGAGAAAACAAAAAACAATAGAGAAGCTAAACAAAGTAAAAGTTGGTTCTTTAAAAAGACTAACAATATGCACCTCTTTTAATTTTTAAATTCAATTGTTGATAGATATGTATTTATTGCCATCTTGTTAAAGAAGACTCTTTGATACTGGTTCGGTGGTGATGAACTCCTTCAACTTTTTCCTGTCTGGGAACTCCTTATATATTCTTTACTTCTAAATGATAGCTTTGTTGGTAGAGTAATTAATCTTGATTGGGGTGCTTGCTTTTCATCACTTTGAATATTTCTTGCCACTCCCATTTGGCCTAAAAAGTTTCTTTTGAGAAATCTATTGGAGGTCCCTTGTAGGTAACTAACTGCTTTTCTCTTGCTGCTCTTAAGGTTCTCCCTTTGTCTTTATCCTTTGGCATTGTAATTAATTGTGGTGTTCTTGGTGTGGACCTCCTTGCATTCATCTTATTTTGGACTCTGTGCTTCCTGAACTTGTATGTATATTTCCTTTATCAGTTTAGGCAAGTTTTTCACCATTATTTTTTTACAGAAGTTTTCAATTCTTTGCTCTCTCTTTTTTCTCTTTCTGGCATGCCCGAGATATGTTTGATATGTTTGAAGTTGTCCCAGAGGCTCCTTATACTGTCCTCATTTTTTAAAAGTTATTTTTTCTGTTTCCTGTTCTGATTGGCTGTTTTCTGCTTCCTTAGCTTTCCAAATCCCTGATTTGATCCTCTGCTTCATCTACTCCATGTTGATTTTCTGTAATGTATTCTTCACTACAGTTAATGTGTTCTTCATTTCTGACTGATTCTTTTTTATGTTTTCTGTTTCCTATCTCTTTGTTGAAGTTCTACTACTCTTCTAACTTCTTCTACTCTTCCCCTAAGTTCATTGAGCATGCTTATAACCAGTGTTTTGAACTCTGCATCTAGTAGATTGATTATCTCCATTTTGTTTTGTGCTTCCTCTGGAGTTTTGTTCTATTCTTTCATTTGGGACACATTTCTTTGTCTCCTCATTTTAGAAGCTTTCCTGTGTTGGTTTGTATGTATTAGATACAGCTGCAATGTCTCTCAGGCTTGGAAGAGTGACCTTACACAGTAGGTGTCCTGTAGGGTCTAATGACACAGCCTCCCTGTTCACCTGAGCTGGGTACTCCAAGCGCACCCCTCCCCCCGCCATGTGAGCTTGGTACACTCTCCTGTTGTAGTTGAGCCTTAATTGCTATTGTTACATGATACATCAATGGGAGGGATTTACCCAGGCTGATCAGCTGCAAGCACTGGCTGAAACTTCTATAGAGAATCAGCCATGAAGGGGCCAATCCCACCAAGCAGGTCTTACTTCTTCTGTCTGCTGAGTCAGCCCCTTAATTGTGTCCTTGTAGAGGTGGTTGGATGATGCTTTGATGTGGTCTGAAGCTGTCTACTGGATACACTGGCTCTAGGGTCTTCAGGAGGTTCAGGCCAAGGTCAGCCACCACCTGTTATGCTAGGGGCCACCCAGGATGAGGTACAAGCTATATGCAAATGACTGCTACTTGTATTGGGCTTGGAGATGCCCAAGAATGGCCATGATGTGAACCAAGGCTGGCTGCTGCTAGTGCCAGGCCTGGGGCCAATTAGTGAGAGAAGTGTGGGCACACCAAGGCCAGATGCTGCTTGTTTGAGAAATTTTAGGATAGTCTAAAGTATGAGCCAAGACAGGCCATTCCTATGGAAAAACCACTAGAAACAGCGTGGGTGGACTTATGAGTTGGGTGGGGTGGGGTCACAGGGAATTACCAGGACAGTGTGAGCAGTGATAGCCAGGTAGATGGAAGCTAAGATATAGCATCCACTTGCCAACTCTATGTGTGGAAGGGTGGAGGGTGGGGGGGGACCCAGAAATGGAACAATGGCCTGTGCCAGCACTCTGTCTGGGAAAAACCTGCCCCTCCAAGTCTCACTCCTAAGCCAGACAATTCAGTCCCACCCCATATGCCTCTGGTGCCTTTCAAGCTGCTGTCCCAGTCCTGGAGCTCAGAAGGAGTGAGTTCCTGTAAGTCTGTGCAGGCCTTTAAGAGGAACTTCTGGGACTCCAGCAGCCTTCCATCTCACTCAGCCACAATTCCTGCTGGTTTTTACAAGCAGAAGTTATGAGGACTTCTCTTACTGGCACTGGTACCTTGCAGGCTGGAATTCCTTGACCCTCCAAGGGGACCTCCACAGCCAAAATGTTGCTCCTGATTTTTATCCACCACACATAGTTGTGGGACCAGCACATTCAGTATCTTTGCCCCTCCTACCAGTCTCAGCATGGCTTCTTCTTTATATCCTTAGTTGTAGAACTTCTGTTCAGCTAGATTTCAGGTGGTTCTGAATGATAGTGGTTCTGTAATTTATTTGTAATTTTTATGTGGTTGTGGATGCAGGTACCACATTTACCTACATTGCCATCTTGACCAGAATCCAAAGCATTTTTGAAGTTCCTAGACAATTAAAATTAGTCAGAGATACTACTTTTTCTACAAAAGAATTATCTAGCCCACCAATTTCTCTGAATACATCACCTAATTTGCATTATTCCTTAGTTAAATATAGTATTTGCATGCATAAAAAATAATCTTTGAATATGAAAGGAATTTTATGATATTGCAATATATTGAGCTCGTTGGAGGAAAGATATTATGTAAATCTCAAAATTAAATATTAAAACAATATTGCACTGCTGCCTATAAAAATTTAGAGTGTTAAGATCCATATGCTAAAGCTAGTTCATTTTTAAGGGCTGGTCTCATTGGAAATTATCAGGCAAACTTTGCTTCGGAGCAGAGAAAAGATTGAGTTAGAACTTTAAAAAGACTGGAATGACTTTAAAGAAAACTTTTATTGAAGTTAATGAAGAAAAGTTTACAAACCCTAAGCAAATGAAATTTTCACTCTGCTTAATCCAATTTCATTGCTTTCATCTCATTGTTAATTCTAAAAAGATTGTTTCTATTGTTTCTTAAGCCCTGGCATTGACAAGGAACTTCTGAGTGGCCTCAGAAAGGTCCTGGCCATTTGCAGACGATGGTGTGTTTCCTGCTGAGCTGAGCAGGTCAACACAGAGCGCTGCCTATGACCAAAGTTGTGGCTCCCCACCGGGAGCCCTGGGGCTCTCCAGAGAAGAGCTCTGCAGAGAAGCAGATTTTACCACATGCTTCAGGCTCATGAGAGCGCAACCACACAGCACTAGGCACTGAGACCCTTGATAAACATTTGCCCATTTCCTTTAGCCCCCACATATGAATTAATATATATGTTTGGCTGATGTGTGGGAATCAGAACATGTCCTCGTGGCCCACAGTCACCAGATGACCCCTCCAGGTCAGCCAGATGACTAGATATCTTCCTCCTTTGTGGCTCCTAGAAGAAAACTTGAGGGAATGATTTTATTCATTTTTTAAAATATGTTTTATTGATTTTAGAGAGAGGAAGGGAGAGAGAGGTAGAAATAGCAGTGGGAGAGCAACATTAATTGACTGCCTCCTGCATGCCCCCTATTGAGGACTGAGCTCGCAAACTAGGCTTATGCCCTGACTAGGAATCAAACCAGCGACTTCTTGGTGCACGGGATGATGCTCAATCCACTGAGCCACACCATCCAGATGAGGGGATGATTTTAGAATGATGCCAGGAGCCCTGATCCACTCAGAAGAACATAGTGACATTCAGCCACTCTCAAGGGGGTTTGTTTGTTTGTTTAAGCACTTTAACTTTGGAACTGTATTCATCCATTTAACCCTGTCTTTGTGACTACTTTCCACATGCTGACTCATTATTTTCTGTTCCTGTTCATTCACTTACTCAACGAATATTTTTTGGAGGCCTTCTGTGTGTCATGCACTGCTCCTGGCACTGGGAACACAGTAGCAAACAACACACAAAAGCCCATGCCTTGTGAAGCTCACATGCTAGTCCACAGCACTTGTGGAGAGTGGGGTGAGAGACCCAGAAAAGTCACATGAGCAGGTGACTAGCTGGGGACTCCAGGGGGCCCTCCACTAGGCTCTTGGTTTCTTAACCTGCAGTGGTGCCAGCTTTCACTTTGCAAAACTTAAGATGTAACCACATGTGATTGCTAGAGAGCATTTCAATCTGTGGTGGTTGTTGCTATACGGTAACAGTGTTGGGTGAGATATTTTAACTCAGGTGGACGAATACGCAGTGGTTGAGTGTGGGAATTCTTCCTGTTCCAGGTCCTGAGCGTCAGTTAGTTATGCTGCTAACAGCTGGAGGACAGCTGAGAATGCCCACCCTGCATCCTAGTGAGGATGATTAGAGCGCACCTGTTTTCTTATCTCACATCTACAGTTGGATTGGGAGATGGTTGCTGTTTGCCTCTATCATGGCACAGGTCATCTACAATTGGAATAGAGACAGTTGCTATTGGCCCTGGCGACGTGGGGCGGAAGGAGGAGGTGTCTACTCCATGCGCCAACTGTAATCTCCAGGAGAGCAGGTCCCGTATCCATTGTATTAGCTTGTTCCCCAGAGTCTAGCTAGGTGCCTGAAATAATAGCACTTCATAAGTATTCCTTGAATAAACTATTAAATTATCAAGTAATGTATTTCTTACATCTGAGGCATCAAGAAGTGGTGCAGCTTGAGTGCTCTCTGAGATCTTTCCTTCCTCAAGCACTTTTGGACGGGTGCTCTGATTGGAGTGAAGCCCCTACATTCTCCCAGATGTAGGTGAGATTTGGGACATCCTAGGTGCACTATCCTCTAAAAACATGGCCCTGTGAGACGCACCTGCCATGCCCTGTCCTGCCTGCCCCTCACCCCCACAGGCAGCGACCAGCTGCTAGAGCAAGCCCTGTTGTGGGTAGCTGGGATGGCATTCCAAAGCTGTTGTCTGTCCACCTGCATGCCAGCTCCGTGCCTATCATTTTCACAGCACTATCCATGTTAAACAGGCAGGAGCACCAGGGGTTTTTGAATACAGCAATTAACAAAACAGTAATCAAGCTAAGTGTTTAATTTCAGAAAATTAACATCTTCTCTGAGCGGATGTGAGAGATGGGGGAAAAGGCACATTAAATGCTCTGGGTAAATAAAGGCAGTGCTGGACCACAGATATTTTCCAGTGCAAGGAAGACTGCCAACCCCCCAGGCCTTGGGTTCAGTTTCCTTATGAGAGCTGAGCTATAGAATTGAGCCCTTTAAATGTCTTCCTTCCTTCCTTCCTTCCTTCCTTCCTTCCTTCCTTCCTTCCTTCCTTCCTTCCTTTCTTTCTTCCTTCCTCTCTCTCTCTCCATCTCTCCCTTCCCTTCCCTTCCCTTCCCTTCCCTTCCCTTCCCTTCCCTTCCCTTCCCTTCCCTTCCCTTTTCTGTCCTTCTCCCTCCCCAACCTCTCTCCCCCTCTCCAGACAGAGCAAAGGCTTCATCTCAGTGTGTTCATTTGTGGCCCTCTGAGCCTGTCTGCACCATAGAAGATCCTGGTGTGTATTGTCATTCTATGAACTGTACTGTTACAAGGATGACACAATGAGTTGTTGAGTGTGCACTAGTTCCTTATGTGTGTAGGCCATATTTCTTCTGATAGAGCAGGCCTCACTCCTTCAGTAACCCCTGCACCTCAGCACGGTATCCTCTCTTCCAGTATGTCCCAGTTAACCTTACATAACAGTCACAGCCTGATGGTGCCTCCTAAACCAGCTGGCTGGCGTGCAGGACCAGGTTTGCATCTGGGAAGGGAAGCTTGTGAGGAGGTGGCTGCATGAGAGGCTGAGTGGAGATAGGACCTCTGATATCTGTTGGCTCATGTGATGCCCTAGAATGGAGAGAGGACACAGGGCAAGGACTAGGAGGGCAAGGAAGGCAGTTTTGCAGGGGGAACATACTGAGGTTTGAGCATGACAGGAAGCCTTGAGGCTCAGTACTGAGGTGCCCCAACTAAGCAGGGAGGTGGGGATGCAGGGCAGGCTGTTGGGTTGGGTGGAGTAGGCACTGCCTGAAGGAGTATAGGGGAACTGTGTTCTCTCAGAGCCATTGATCCTCAGGTAGGGCCTGGTGATCAGGCTCAGTGAGCAACCTTCCTATGGAGGGCTCTCGGCACTGACATGGAGAACAAAGAAATCTAAGCTACAGAATGAAAGGATGCTTTGCAAATACTCGGGAGACATGTCAGTGGCTCCCAGAAATGTTCAGGGAAGGCGTGAAGGGAAGGCAGCTTTAGTTCTGTGCATGTGTGATTTGAGGAGATTTGGGGTACCCAAGTTGCGGTATTATTTATGCAGTTGGATATTCAGGCTTCTTTGTTCTCTGTGAGGTAGTAGGTAAGCTTGGTTGCTGAAAGAAAGGAAAGATTGGGATTAAATGATGGAGGAGAATGAACAAAGGTTAGCAGTGTCATTGCAGAGAATGGGAGATGGGCTTGACCAGAGAGATTCAGTGTTTCCAGAAATGTTGAGGGTCATTTGACGTTGATCATGTATTTACAAAGATGCTTGTATGCCCTGTTATCTTACTTTCTCAGCAGTGCATGGCTGCTGGAGAGCAGACCCTCCAGGAAGGTAATTGACCATGGGTCTCTCATGGGTTGAATTTTGCTGGTTTCATCCTATGAAAAGATAAAGGCAACTCATGCCTGAGGGTAAGGGGAGTATTGTCAATTATGTTATTGCAAAGATGGAACTTAAGCTGATTAATGAGGGATATGAATGAAGGAGAGGCTGGTGCATTGGGTAGAAGTCAAGATTGAGAGAGCCAGATGAGTCCAACAAGAGTGGGCTCAGCAGAGGTCACAGTCAAGGAGCAGAATAGGCCCTGGATGGTTTTGCTCAGTGGCTAGAGCATCAGCCTGTGGACTGAAGGGTCCCAGGTTCGATTCCGGGCAAGGGCATGAACCATGGTTGAGGGCATATCCCTTAGTAGGGGGTGTGCAGGAGGCAGCTGATCGATGTTTCTCTGTCATCGATGTTTCTAACTCTCTATCCCTCCCCCTTCCTCTCTATAAAAAATCAATAAAATATATATTTTTTAAAAAGAAGCAGAATAGTTGAATTTGTGGCTTTGAAAATGGAGTGACTTCAAGTGAGGCCAAATCTAAATGTGAAAAGGAATGGACAGACATGGAAGAGTTGAGGAGGTCAGGGAACAGAGGGTACACTATTCAAGTGGATGTTAAAGTCATCCCCAGGAGAGCCATGCTCAAGATGGAGACAAACCCAGAGCTGGAAGCCCAAGTCTTCAACATATTGGGAATGATGGTGAGAGACAGCACACAGTGGTCTCACGCTTGGAGACTGGCAGCCCAGCCAATGGCATTTTTTAGAGGGTGTAAGCGATGGTGAGCAATAGGGTGGAAAAGATGACAGGGCACAGGAGTACACAGCCCACTTCTTGACCTTGAGGTGTGCCCAGTGTAAAATCATCAACTGCCACACTTGAGAGGGCTGGAAAGCAGAGATATCCTGGGGATTCAGGGTCAAGGGGACCCTTGTGGAGATGGTGGTGTGCAGAGCGGGGCTCAAAGCTGGACATTGCAGAGTGGAAACTTGCCTGCAGGAGAAATGGCTCCTTAAGGCCAAGACACTTAGACCTCCGGTGCAGGAGGACAGTCACAGGTCCAGCTCCCTTGCCCACTGCTAGTGGCAGTGATGTCAGCCTTAGGATGGAGGTGGTGGGTCCCCTAGCTGTAATGCATGCTCTGCTGAACATGGGTGCATGAGAGCCAGGGTGTAAGAGGCACACACTCTCTCTCCTGAGGCTGCCCCAGTGCCAGTGTTTCCAGTGAACTGCCTTCAGTGATTCAACTGTCAACAAACCAGAGCTACTTCTGCTCAGGTCCCACACCAGGCCTGTGGGAGGCGGAGCTAAGCACTCCCCAGTTGCCACATGAGCCCTGATGGGTCTGTCTTCAGGACAGGCATCACCTGACAGTTACCTCTGTACACTCACTCATCTCTTCACAGCCTCCTGCGTCCACAGGGCTGTACGGTTCTTGTTTGCTGTTCTTTCCTGATATACCTCTGGTTACCCCAGCAGGAAGGAGGAGCCAGGAGAGGGGATCTAGGAGGCAGAAGGGGCCTCAGGACCCTACTAGCCAGGATGCCTCCTCCTCTGGCATAGTGCTGTGTACACTTCCACCTCTGTTGGGACCCCTGAGGGATCAGGCAGCATTTATCCATGAGTGATGTGATCTTGACTCCCTTTCCCTGTGCTGAGCATCCTCAATGGGCTCTGAAAAGGCTGGGGGTGTGAGTGTAGGGGAGGGAAGAGAAGGCCCTACCTGGGACAGGAGGCTATTTCTGGTTCTGCCCTAGACTGCCGAGGAGTTAGTAGAGCCATTTTCCCTCTCTCACCCTCAGTGCTCTAATCCATACATTGTTAGATTTGACAGAAAACTAAATGACCTCATATGTTCTTTCAAAATGGAACATTCTGATTTCCAGATTTCTAAACAAACAGTTCTCACACTGGTGCCTGCATCAGGGCCTCCTAGAGGGCTTGTTAAAACAGGTTGCTGAACCCCACTCCCAGAGTTTCTGATTCAGTAAACCTGGGTGGAGCTCCAGATTTTGCCTTTTCTACCAATCCCCAGGCGATGCTGATTAGGGCCCACAGGGAGCCAGCAGGGACAGGTGGATGATCCCAATAAACACACCTCCCTACCCTGATTCAGTGTCAGAAACAAAGGCCTCTGCTATAAACCTACATCCCTACAACAGCCCCCAACCCCCAGTTGCCACACTTTCTCAGTTTAGAACCAAACACATGAAGGAGGCCCCTGTCCGGGGTGACTCAAATCATTCAGGCCATTTTCTCTTCCTTCTCCACATCATTGAACTCATGACGAGACTCAACCAATATTCTACAATAGTGTCAAACAGGTGCCACCTGCCCAAAACAGTCCTCTGTTTCAAGGTAACTCCAAGGTAGAGAGGGAGATTGGAAGGGGTGTCAGGGTCATCTCAAGGCACAGCCCAGAGCAAAAGCCAAGAAGCCAATGTCCACAATAGGGAAAATAATAATAATAATAATCACTTCTGAATAATAATCACTTCTGCTCTTGTATTCATACCCAGTCTCCAAACTAATTGCTTATTTGTTTAATCTACTTTGACCACAAGTGTTACTGCATCAAAAATATTTAATGAGTCAGGCCTCCTAATATAAAATTCCAGCTTATTTGTGCAATGAAATGAATTTTCATCAACAGAGGGAGAACCTGTTATCTAAGTACCTTCTCATCAGAGTTATCTCCTAAAATAGAAATGTCAGAGGAAACAACTGATCTATGCACAATTCATCACAGTTTATTTGTGTGTAAACTGTTCTTTGTCATCAGTACTAGTGGGCCTGAAGTCTTTAGCTAACATTTAAATGTAGATTTTTTTTCTAAGAATGTGTTTCAGCCCTAGCTGGTTTGGCATAGCAGTTAAGACTGTTGGCCTGAAGACTGAAAGTTTGGTTTGAGGGTTTGATTCTGGTCAAGGGCACATACCTGGGTTGCAGGCTTGATCCTTGGCCCAGTCAGGGTGTGTGTGGGAGGCAACCAGTCAATATGTCTGTCTTGCATTGATGTTTCTCTCTCTGTCTCTCTCTCTCTCTTTCTCTCTCTCTCTCTCTCTCTCTCTCTCTCTCTCTCTCTCTCTCTCTCAAAAAATCAATGGAAAAAATATCCTCAGGTGAGCATTAACATCAACAACACCGCAAACAAAGAATGTTTCATATAACCCACCACTCCGAACGTTTCGTTCCATATCTTTTAGGCATTCACGGCATTTAATCAGAGGCCTCAGGGGATTTCGGGAGGCTGCCCGGCATTTTTGGGTCTCTCTCTGGACCCTTCAGATTCTGGGTTGGGGAGATAGAAAATGGACTGCTTTCAGGGCTCTGGGGCTCCCACTTCTGATACAACCAGAGAAGCCCTGAATTACTCTGTTTTTGCAGTAGGCTTCAAGGAAAATTTTGTTGGGAGAAAGGATTCCACAGCCCAAAAAGAAGAAAAGTTAGAAAACTACCAACATAAGGTAACATTTCGCTGAAACATCCCAGTGAGATGGGGCTAGCCTGCCCCAGCCTCTCGGTTTCTGCCTGTCCCCCCTTCCCCAGTACTGCCATGTATGGACCCATGTATCTTCCTCCCCAGGTGCCCACTGCAAAATCACAACCTGCCACCCTGCACCCACCAGCTGCCACATCTTTCTCCTTTAGATGCCAATAATCATGTTAAGTACAGCTATGTGATTCTCTGATCCCTTTTACTTCTGATGTTTTTAGAGAAGATCCTGCAATCATTCCAGTGAAGGTAAACTTTTAGAGGCTAACACAGTGGGAAGAGGCTGGAACCGTGACATCTGCCCTAAGGAATTGATTCTGGTGATGGAGAACTCTGGAAAGTTAGGTCCACGTACACTGGGTCCCAAGGCAGCAATTTCAGGCCATTGAGTTATTAAAGTAAGGGCTTTGAATGGGGGGAGGGAAGGGTTGGTCTGGTGAACCTGGCATAGCAGGACTAAGCCAAAGCATGGTGAGGCCTGATTTGGGCCTGTCAAGGCTGGGTGAGGTTATGCAGAGAGGTGGCCGGAAGGGCTGGTCAACAGGCAGAGATCCCAGAAGCTGAGTTCTGCAGGGACGTGGCGAGTGGAGCAGTTAAATGAGAGCAGTGGGTTCCTGAGAGGGAACAGAAGGAGGCGGTCTGGATGGGCCAGTGGCCCTCATGTTGTCAATTAAGAGAGGGAGCTGGGACTTTTCCCAATGGGGAACCATTGAAGGTTCTTAAGCATCAGAAGAAGCTGGGTAAATTGAGCTTTGGAATGATTAAGTGGCTGCAGTCAGTTTGAAGTGAAGAGGTAGACAGGGAGTTGGGACAGGACATTAGGTGTAAGGAGATACTGGTGGCAAGTCCAGGAGAAAGGGGGGGCTGAGCCAATAGAGCATTGTTGACTCCCAGGTGTGAGCCCTAGCTTTGGAAGGATGGGAAGTGGCACATCCTGAGTCACAAGGTCTCCTTGTCCTCAAGGACAGGGCACCCCATCATTTACTTCCTAGATGTTACTTTCCAGAAAAACTCAGCTATGACCTCAGCTCCTAGGGCAGGTGAGAGGTGGCCTCAGAACAAGGTTGTCCCTGGAATGGTTTTCACCCACAAAAGCAGCATTTTCCCCCCTTTAGATTAGATTTGCTGAACTCTGAAATTTGTTTCATATTTTTATAACCGCTTCAAACATTTTACTCCAACAGATCAACTTGATTTTGAATGTATGGTGTTATGCTATTACTTTTGTTTAAAACATAAATTGATGTCTTAAATAAAATAGTTTAACATAATAAATGGTTATATGATTTATTATATCCCAAATGGATTATGGTTAAAACTGTTTAAAGAATTACTTTGACACAAAAATCAATTAAGACATTAGGAAATAATTTCAATAAGCAAAGATAATACATTAGAGTTTAGCAGTTGTCCTAGGGGGGAAATAAACACCCTTAACTTATTCTCACATTTTGAAATCTGAGATGCTTAATTGTTAAGGGGAAGTGCCCCTATCAAGTAAGGAAAACGAAATGAGGAAGAAGAAAACTTTGAATGTGACCAAGTCACTAACTAAATTAAAAGGTAAGCAATGTTACAAACATAAAATTATGGGTCAGGTGAACCTGAGATATGACTTCAAGACTTCTGCACAGTAAACTCAGGGTCCAGGCAGGCCAGCATGGCTCAGTGGTTGAGCATCAACCTATGAACCAGGAAGTCATGGTTTGATTCCCAGTCAGGGCACATGCCCAGGTTGCAGGCTCCATTCCCAATGTGACATATGCAGGAGGCAGTCAACCAATGATTTTCTCTTACTTTGATGTTTCTATCTCTCCCTCTCCCTTTCTCTCAGAACACAATAAAAATTAACTTCTAAGATAGATTCACGCCACCATTTTAGACCCAGGATTGCAGGCCCTGGGATCTCTTTTGATGCCCTTCCTTACAGATGAAGGGCTGGCTGATGGTCATCCAGACCCTATCCCTGATGCCACTGGCAGTTGTTTAACTAAGCCGTCAAAGAATTAAAGATTGAGCCAAATGGAAAATTATCCAGGCTTTATTAGGAGCAAATGGACAGGCTCACGGCTCCAGAAAGGGAAGGAGACCCGTGAGGCCGCTCCCCAACCGAACTGTGCTGTGTTTTTAAGACCTGGGGCAGGTAAGGGAGGAGAGGGGTTGAGTAGGAGGAAGTGGTCTTTGGAATGTATAGAGCTTCCACCCCGCAGGGTGCTGCCGGCGCAGGGGGCTATGGATCAGCAAGGAGTTCCAGGATATTGCCGTTTATGGTCAGGGCGGTCAGGCTGCACCTGGCTGGGGTCAGGGGGGATGGTTTATGGCTTTTTCCAGCGGGTGAATGCTTGGACATCTTGGACAACAGTGACCTGTTTTGGGCCAACACTTGTCCCATGTCACCAATGAGTTCTTTCCTAACTTACAGCCAGGACCATCCTGTCCCTACAATTTATCCACATCTCATTTGTCAGTCTAGGTGAGAACATCCTGTGCTCTTTCTGTGCTATATGTGATACACTACCTCGAATCTGTCTGCTTCAGAAGCAGTTCAGAAGTGAGAGTTCCCCAAAGTCTTCCTGGGCAAAAACAGAGACAAGGACTCACTCCCTCAGCCTGCCTTTGTGTTGTCTTCATCCCTGAGCCCCTTGAACAATGAGGTTTAAAGTTGGAGTGTCTTTCTGCTTCAGACACATGGAAGGGCCTCTTCCACTGGCTCTCTCATCAGACACTCCTGGTTCTGATTCTGCTCAAACCCTGGTTGATTTTTCCTCGGCAGCAGGCAGGCCACTCTTCGTTGTTCTCCACTCTCCTCTTTGGATCCCAGCCTCCTGCTGGGCAGCCTCTTTACCTGGTGAAGAAAGGATGCGGGCAATTTTGATTCTGTTTGTTTTATTTTTTGTTTTGGTTTTTGTTTTTAGCATCTCCTCTTTCTTAAGCCTTCTTCTGTACCTTCTTTCCAAATAGCCCCCAAACTAATTTTTTTAAACTTTTCCTACAGAAAGGTCCATATTTGCTTCTTTGCTAAATTTTAATAATTTTTGTGAACTCTTCCTTTTCATTTTCTTTTTCTCAGTAGAATGCTTAATTTAATCAAAAGCGTTCTGTGTACTTGTGAGGGAGAGACTCTTTCAGGCATTAGGTGTAACTGCCCCTTCGTCTGAGGATGCCAGTTTATGGAGGAAAGACAACTGGCCGGAACTTCTGGTTGGAACCAGCAGCAGTCACAGGGCTGCTTCTCTGAACTGATCTTCCCATCCCTCCATAGCCTGCCTTCGTTTTGCTAGGAGCAGTTGGTGTTTAAATGGATCCCTGAGCTCATTTTAATTTTCTATTTTGTCTGAAGGCTTCATAGCATGTGAAACAGCATTATCTAAAGGTGGCATCGCATTTGGAGAAGGAAAATATTAACAAATGTATCACTGTAGCTGATCACCAATGGCAGAGTGCTAAATGTAAGCTGCCCCTGATTTTCAGGCAGCAAGAATAACACTTTTTCACATTCTCCCATGTGCTAAGTCCCATCTCAATTAAAATGTAAGGCCTTTAGAATGACCTGTGTGAGGATAAAGTCTGCCACGGGGTCTGTGAGCATCGTGTCATCTCCGTAAATCTAAGAAACGCAGGTGGTGGGGATCTTCACCCTACGGCAGCTTCTCCTGGATGTGGCTGCCAGGAGGTCCCTGCCATCTGTGTAACAGGGGCATTTCTCTCAGTGGGTTTTGCCTATTGATTGCCTCTGGATCACCCTGCCCTGTGGTTGCCTCTTTACCATCTGACCCCATCTAGACTCCAGGGTCCTTTAGGACAGAGCTGTGATTTTCCTCTTTGTCCTTCTATCCCCAACAATTAGATCAGGGGCCTGGCACAATGTTTGGCAAATATATTGAGTCTTGAATAATGGCTTTCCAAGGATTAGAGGCAAAGAGAAGGACTAAGCCCATCAAAACCGTCAGGTCGTTAGGATTAATCTTTCCAAAATCTTTCCGAAAAGCTGTATGGTACTGACATGATTAACAACATGGAAATTGTGTTTCACACGGATCTGAAATGACACCTGCCCTGCACAGCAAGTGTGGCAGGGGGAGCAGGTTCATAGGAGCCATGCTCCATCCATCTTGGCGGGCTTATCGGGATCCCCCAATAGTCTTACTGACTCTGAAACCTTCCTCACCTTCCCTGAAGTGCCTTCATGCTTTCCATGTCTCTGCACATGCACATAAGGTCTTGGAGAAGATGATTATGAGCCATCCACATGGTTAACCATCCAGCCTGTTGCTAAATCCATGCTCAGTCCTAGTTTCATTTTATGTGACTTAGCAGCTGGGTTCACACATTCTCTTCTCCGGAGAACGCTGATTGCCGCTTGGTTTCTAAGTGATCACATCTTCTGTTTCCTGTTACCTCGCTGGCCTTTTTTTCTCAGGCCCTTGGCTGTTTTCTCTTCATTTCCCGAATCTTCGAATATATTTCTGCTTTACTCATTCTCTTGGGGATCTCTGTAAGTCCCGCTGTTTGCAGTATCTCTGAAATACTTTTGCCTACCCAGCATCTATGCTGGGCCATCGTGGGCATCTTCCACCCATTGATGCACTTGCTCTTTCGCCCCAAATTGTTTCTGCCTGATCTCAGTTCATGGCAGCCCCACTCTTCCAATTGCTCAGGCCAAGATCCTGGAGTCATTTTGACTCTTCTGCTTCTTCCACATCCCACATCCTTTGAGATACTTTAAATGTATTAGGTCTTTCAGCTTTCCACACAGTCTCTGCATTCTATTCTCAACACAGCGTAGGGTGATAGCATTAACATGCAAGTCGGAGTATGTCACTCCCATATTTAGGACACCCCCATGGCTCCCCACTCGCTCAGAATAGAACCCAGAGCCCTCTCAGTGTCCCTTAGGGTCCTACCCTTTGTGGCCCTGTTTCTGTTCCAGTCCCAATGGCTCTTTGCTCTTCTCCTGGAACACCAGGCTGCTCCCAGATGAGAAGCTTTGCCCTGGCCTCTTTCTCTCAAATGCTCTTTTCTCGGGTATTCTCCTGGCTCCCACCTCCCATCCTTCAACCCTATGCTCCTGCATTGACTTCTCAGGCAAGGCCTTGCTCCCCACATGGTTTGGAATTGCAGCCTTCTCCGCCAGTCTCTCACACCTTGCCATTCTGTATTCCTTCTCTTCTCCATTTTTTCCTGTTGTACTTAATATTTTTAACATAGCTTATGACTGATTGATTTATTATAGCTCTGAATCCTTCCACTAGAAAACAAGTTCTGCAAGGGCAGGAAATTTTATTTAATTCAGTATGGAATTCCCTAGGACTTAGAATGGTGACTGGCACCTGGCTGATGCTCAATAAACATTTGTTTCATTAATTAATTAATGAATTGACACATGATACTAAATTGGGCAGAGGATATAATGCATTTGATGTTTGAATCAGGATAAAAAATTATTCCAACTTAATAGATTAATAGGCCAAATTTAACACTGTAAAGGTAAAGAGATCCATGTAAATCCCTGTAGTCAAAAGCCAATTCTATAGGCAGAAGATGAGGACCACACCATGGGAAAACCTATAGGTGATATTTGCCCATGGTTTCAGAACTGAATAGCAGGGACTTGTCCTCAACCCAAAGGCTCACGGTCACATTCATAGATGTACAGTGCACAGATCTCGGTAGATACTAGTTTAACTCTAATGTTTGCTGCTCAAAGAGCAGTGGGAGAATTGGATTCACCTCTGGGCCTCATGCCTAAAGAGAGATTTAGATAACATGAGCCCCATTTGGAAAACAGCCACTTCAAGTGGCAGCATATCCTGGGAGAAATGTTTATAGCATCCGGCCATTCTTTTCAGCAGAAAAGACTCGGGGGAGACCTAACTAGTTTCTGGAGCCATCTGACAAGCCATTCTGTGGAGAGGGAACATTGTATATTATTTCACTTGGCAAAACTGAGACCAGCGGGAAGAAGACAGATTTCAGATAAGGATAAGGAAGACTGCAAATTGGTGAGAGAGTTACCCAGGTTTGGAGCAACAGCATTAGAGGCAGTGAGCCTCCCATTGCTGGGGACAGAGCAGGGCTGAGTAGAGACTACTTGATAAGCAAACTGTAGGGGGATGCAGGACTGCATGACCTCAGGCCCTCCACAGAGCAGACACCAAGGTGGGATTGGATGAGCCAGAGTTTGGGAAAATGCAGTGGAAGCCAAAGGAGGCTGGACCGTAGGTCTGAACCCTGCCCTTTCTTTCCCATCAGCTGAACTGGACCTGAAGAACTTCCTGTGTATGTTGCAGAATGAACGGAGTTTGATAACAAAGGAGTGAAAAATGATAATTTAGGGCAGGATAATGTGTGTGAGGGCAGGGGGTGGAATGGACATGGTGTCTTCCAGGTAAAAAGGAGAAAGTCTTGACCAAAACAAGAGATGGTCAGAGGAATCATGGAAAAACAGTGTGGCTTGAGGAAGCTGAAGCCAATTAGAAATGAAAGGAAGGAGCATTGGGTAGGAAGAGTCTTGGACTGTGTTTGTGTTATAAGGAAGCATTGGCCAAAGGGGAGACTTTGAGTGAAAGTTGCCCGTCCAAAGAGTCGGGAATAGGACTATTTTTTTTAGCATCCCGGTCACTTTCACTGGCTGGGAGCTGGGAGCTACCTGTGGGAAGCAGGGCTCTCTGGGAATGTGGTTATGAATTGCAGACCCAGCAGCTGGGGCCAGTAGTCAGTTATGCTCCCAGCAGTAGAAGCTCCGAGGGACACATTTTCACGGCGACCACAAGGTTTCTAGTGGAAACTGTGCAAAGTCCCAGGTGGACACTCTGATTTTAATGTCTCATCACAACACTCTCACACTGTGCTCTCTTTATGGATCGCTGGACTGTGAGCCTCTCAGAGCAAGTGTTCTGCATTGCCACCCTCTGCCAAGGGCCCATCATGTACAGCTGCTCACTGAGGGTTCAGCCAGAGGATGGAGAATACATCTGCACCCCTCACTCCTCAGCATCTGTGACTTGGTAGCCATGCTCCGTAATTTCAGGTCTTAGAGGGGAATCTGTTAACTTAAATCAAGGATAGTTAGTGTCGGTCAGCCACCGTCCCCAGGGAAAGCCTGTGAAGTGGAGTTTGTGTGAGGAAATGACCTTCCTCGTACAAGATTGCCAGGACTAAACAGAACAGCCCCTGAGTGGAGCGCAGACTGAAGCCTCATCCATTACCCGCCTCTTCCCCTAGAAAGACAACCCTCATTTGTTATTTCTAGACTGCTTTTATTTTACTCGCAACGTGTGAAAAATGTTGAATGGGGAAATAAATAACATTATTTCCAAACAGAGATTTCAGAATCACTTCACAGATTTTGGAATTATTATTCTGTTTCCAAATGTTTGGTTTGTGTATTGTTTCCTCGTTTATATGTGCGAGCTCTTTATTGCAAATGTCCTCATTTGGAAAACTCCGACAGAAGTCTGAGAGAACTCTGCTGTTGGTCTGTGCTCGTGACTTTCTCGAGAGATGCCTCCTCTCTTTCTTTAAAAATGCAACAAAATCATACATACAGTCCCAGAAAAACGTTTGCTAGGAGTTTCTTTTTACTGCACAGACCAGTTCCACTCCCTCACTATCCTCTCTTGCCTCCAGGTTCTCTCCCCTGCAGTCACTCAGCTTGCTACAGCAGGTCTGAGTTTCCTTCAACACCTTCTGCTCAAAAACATTCCATTGCTCCTCTTGTCCTTCTGTCTGAAGCCTAGGTGTGTCCTTGTTGTCATGCCTTCCCTAATTGGCTTCAGCTTCCTCAAGCCACACTGTTTTTCCATGATTCCTCTGACCATCTCTTGTTTTGGTCAAGACTTTCTTCTTTTTACCTGGAAGACACCATGTCCATTCCACCCCCTGCCCTCACACATGTTATCCTGCCCTAAATTATCATTTTTCACTCCTTTGTTACCAAACTCTGTTCATTCTGCAACATACACAGGAAGTTCTTCAGGTCCAGTTCAGCTGATGGGAAAGAAAGGGCAGGGTTCAACCCCAATGACATTTCTCTTCCTAGTTATCTATGAAGGATGGCACTTCTCATGTAATTGAGGGTATGTTTATCTGATCTGTCTCCTCCTCTCTCCACAGCCCCTTCCACTGTTCCTATTATGCACCAGGTCAGTGCCACCATGAGGAGCATCACTTTGTCATGGCCACAACCAGAGCAACCCAATGGCATCATCCTGGACTATGAAATCCGGTACTATGAGAAGGTGAGTCCGCTCTGTCTGCAGGCTTGCAAGACTCAGGGCCAGCCCCTGCTGCATGGGTATTGCCCAGCTGAGGGCACAAGGATACGGGTTGGAGGAAGTCCTAAAGGAGGTAGCAATCTAGGGATAGAGGCCAGAGGCTCCCTGGGAGGGTTCCCAGGTCTTCTCTGGCAAAAGCCTCCAAGATCCAGGCACTTTCTGTACCAACTCAAGAGAGACAGCTCACTGGGCTGGAATGGGCAGGACTGATCCCATTCCCCCAGTCATGTGCAGACACTACAAAACTGCCCTGAACTTTCTGAAGATTTTGGGGTTTTGTAGACTAGTTGTGTGTGTGTTTTTAAAGTTTTTGATGAGGTACCTCCATATCAGATTATTTACTTACAAATCATATCCATATACTACTACACTTACAGACTTATGAGGGTTTAAGTATTTCAATGGAAATTTAAAAGAATGAGATGGAAATCAATAGGAATAGAAGCTTACATAGTATCTTCCTTGACTGCTCTTTAGCAGCAGCTACTGGGGGCTCCAGCAGGGCCGTGCTGCCAAGGCAGGAAAATGGTGCCCTGTGGAGTTGTCCCTGCCTGTCTGTGGGAGAAGCAGGGACTTCCTCCCACCATTGTGAACTGCAGCATTTGCAAACTCCCAGAAAAATGCAGTGCTTTCTGTACTGACCTATATAACAGTGCATCATTTGTAAAATCACCAAATTCATTTATTTATTCAGCAATTTTTTTTTATTTAGGACCTGCTGTTTGACAGGTACTATTTTAGGCTATATTAGTGATCAAAATAAAGATTCCTCCCCTCAAGAGTCTTACTTTCCAATAAATGAGATAGACTATGAACAATGAATAATAACAAATGAAATCAGATAGTATGTTAGAAAATGAGTATTGTAAAATAAAAATAAAAACACAAGCAGGGTATATGGGATTAGTCAGATCAGGTTTGGGGGGGTATTAGTTGCAGAAATAAATGGGTGGTAAATGGAGAAGGTAAGTTCTAAGTAAAGACTTGAAGGAAGTGAGTGTTGTGAAGCAGATATCTGGGGGATCGAGAGCTTGTGCAAAGGCCCTGAGGCAAGATCTTGACAGGTGATTCAAGGAGCAAGGAGACCAGCATGACTGGAGTGATGTGAGCAATGGGGGAATATTAGACGGGAGAGAGGTAATCGGGGGAGGTGACAATTGTGGGCCTTAAGAACTTGAGCTTTCGCACTGAATGAGATGGGGATCCATAGCAGAGTTAAGAGCAGAAGAGAGACAAAATCTGAAAGGATCATTTAGGTTCTTCTGTTGCAAATAGGCCTGGTAGATTGCAGTCATCTAAGACAGGAATGATGGTGGATTGAATCAGAATGGAAGCAGAAAGCTGATGAGACATAGTTAGTTTCCAGATATACGAACTAAAGACAGAGCCAACAAGATTTCCGACAGGTTGGATTTTGGGTATAGGAGGTTTTAGCCTAACCCATTGGAAGGATGTAACCACCAGTGACTGAGACAGGGATCGCTGTGGGTAGAGCACGTTTGGGGTGACGGATGGGACAGAAGTTCAGCTCGATGTCTAAAATGGCTCTGGGATAGTCAAGTGGAGATGAGGAGTAGGCAGCTAGATGTACAGGTCTGGAGTTTAGGAGAAAGGACCAGGTTAAAGATGTCCATTTGGACGTTGACCATATATAGATGTATGAAAGCCTCGAGCCTGAGTGAGATTATCCAGTGGGTGAATAGAAACAACATGGAGACCTGCAGCCCTCCAACATGGAGGCAGTGTTGGACAGGGGGTGCATCAGCACTGGAAAGCAGGAGGCCTAGCTTCCAGTGCCTTCCCTAACCAGCCAGCCGTGCAGCTGCAGTCAAATTATTTAACCACCCTAGGTCACAGTTTTCACACTTGTAAAATGCAGGCAATTTACCTCCCTGAAAGTGGACAGCCAGATGGATCACCAATCTATTCTGTGAGGAGGGATGCCCTTCAGCCATTAGAGCCGAGTTTGCAAAGCAGGGTGGGGATCACACAGCATTTTATTCATTTAGAGAACGTTGGGCTATGTAGACAGTTCATTCAGAAAATTCAGTGAATTGGGTATAAATTAAATCTAGATTTATAAACAACTGTTATATCCATTCAGCTTTGAATTTGGGGTCCTTATTTGCTCGATTTTTTTTTAATCCGTTAATAAAATAAATGTTGACTTTCCAAAATGTTTTGGACCAATCTGTTTGGACAATCAACCACATGACCTCATTTTGTCATCAAAGTTGCCCTAACAGTTCAACAGAGTATCTTGTGAGGCCAGTATATGGTATGATGTCACAGTCACCAGTAAGGTTCCACTTAGTTCCACACACATGAACTTGAGCTGTGTAGTTTATATTGGGGTGAGGGAGAGATTCCTACTTAGTGTGCCCTTTTGGGTGCTAGGGACTTTACTAACATTATATCCTTTGTCCCTCACAACTCAGTGTAGTAAATATTAGCATCATTGATATGAGTGAAAAAAACAACAGTTGCACAGAGAAGTTTTTAAAACCAAACCCAAACAAAACTCATCCACAGTCACACAGCTAGGAAGTGAATCCACAGCCTAGGTTATTTGCCTTAAAGCCAGTGGCGGTGCTGGGAAGGAGCTGAATGTGTGGGAGACCACCTGCCCCGTCCTCATCTGCTGTGGCAAGGACAGTCACCCTTGGGGAGGGGGGGTGAAGGCTTAAGGACAGGCTGAGAACCAAAACCATCCTGCCTGTGTCCCTTGGCTCCTCATTCCCCCCACACCCTGGCTCCTCCACTGCCGTTCCCTTCACATACTACCTGCTCCCTTGAAAAACAGCAATTAACCTCCATTTCTGATGTTTTGAAGGAAGCTTATTCTCCCATTTCAGGCCATGTCCCTGCTTCTCAGTAATTTATACTAATTATTAACACACACGCATGCACAGCAGCTCAATGCCTGAGGCAGCTTCTACACCTCATTGAAGCATATTATTGTCCACACTGCAGAGGATAGAATGCTTTTCTTAGGAACACAGAAGATTCTTTGCCAAAGCATTGATTGCTATAAAACTTATAAAGTGCTTGACTATAAAATTGTTACATTGCCTTGACCATTCCTAATATGACTTAAGAAATTACCTTGCAGGGGTATTTTGAAGTAGCCACAATGACTATAATTCATCTTTATTGAGTGCCCATTATGTGTCAGATTTTCACAGATATATTCGTTCTGACCCTTAAAAGAAAGATTCTTGAATGCCAGGTATAGTCCATTTATAGAGGCACAGAACTAAGTCACAGAAAGGTTAAATGACTTACCCATGACCACACAGGTCACAGCTAGGGAATCATAGAACCAGAACTATAGACATATTTATTATATTTCAGATACAATCATGTTGATGCTGAGGATCTCATAGTTTGTGTGGCTCCTGAAATAAAAGATTGTATCTTAATTTTAAACCCAAATGCTTGTAACCAGAATTATTTGCCTACCTGCTCCACTGGCCTCACAAGATACTCTGTTGAACTGTTAGGTCAACTTTGATGACAAAATGAAGTCATTTGGAATCCTGGTCTTCGGAAAATACAAACAAACACAAATAGAACTCAAACCAGTAGAATTCAGTCCTGAATTCAGTCCCCAAAAACAAAACCCACCATTCCTCTATCCTATGCCACTTCTTCTAAACTAGGAGTCAGCAAAATTTTCTGCAAAGGACCAGGTAGTAAATATTTTAGGCTTATGGTCCAGAGTCTCTCCCCCAACTACTCAACTCTGCCTTTGTAAAGCAAAAAAGCAACCACGGGGAATATGTCAATAGATGGGCCTGGTTGGTTTTTAATAGAACTTTATTTATAAGACCAGATAGCTGGCTGTGAGCTGTAGTTTTTCATTCCCTGAAAACCCTCCCTAGTTCTCCAGCCCCACATTGCACTCTTGGCTTGTGCTTACGACACCTTCTAGTCTGAGCACTGTGAATGGAATCTGAGGCTTTCGCCTCTTCCAACAGCTCATTAATAGAGAGCTCAGGAGCCATCGAGCTGATGACACTCCCAGAGGCTCTCCCATGTTCATCTCTGTCTCCATTTTAATATATTTCCATTCATCATTCTCTCTTGTTTACTGTCTTGTAGCGCTTTTCACTCCTGGTGTCAGCGCTTATAGGCAAACCATCGGAGAAGTATCTTTGTCTGCTCTCGGCTGTCTCAATGATGAAGCATTTAGACATTTACTCACATTTCCTACTAACTATCTAGGCCAGAACGGGGTGATCCAATCCTCGGGAGTTTCTACCCTGCAAAATTTTAGGATCATTTTCTCAAAGAAACTCTTTCAGGCCTTGGCAATATCTTGTGTTCAATTGATTATTTCAAATAACTGGCCTCAAGTATGCTATTTATTCATTCATTTAGTACTGAATGGTTGAACACCCAGGGTGCCAGCCCTGTGCTATGTGTTAGGGGTGGAGAAATAAGGGAGACATGGTCTCTGCCCCCAATAGCTGCAGCCTCTATCTTTCACATACTTAAAAAACCAATCATAAGTGACAAAAAAAAGCAACCTTGCCCTTCACTCTAATTCATTTGCCTAAAGTTGATTAATGGTGTGAAGAGAACAAGGATGATACTCAATTTAACCACTGAATGTATGGACTATAAAATGACAATAGGTTAATGTTTTGTCTTCAAAATTCAAATGCCAATACACTACAACACATTTTTTTTTTTCAGCAAAAGAGCTGCCGGATCAATGCTTATTTCAAGCAGCACATCCTTCCATAGTTTCCAATAAAACCAGAGAATTTAGGAAGTCCCCTGGATTTATGGCAGTGGGAATTTGCCTTAACTTGCAAGATGATGTGACTTTCATAGTTTCAGATTTCAGATCTCTAGTGTATCAATAGACAGTAAAGACCAAATACCTAAATGACATCCCTTCTGCAGTGGACAGCCTTCTTTCTGCTGGATCTCTGGTTGGGAGAAGTGGAGGTGATGGTGGTGGTGGCGGAGAATCCATCAAATGGCAGATGGATACTCCTTCCCCAGGCAGTCTCTTAGCTCCTCATTCCCCACCCAGACTCTAATGGATAACTCTTCTCTTAGGGAACACATGGGCCTCCATAACTTGCAACTGTGTCGGTCCCTGACAACTGCACCCAAAGCATTCATCACCATCCTCAGGCCACCTACACTCCACATATGCCCCGGTGACTCGCAGGCTCCTGAACTCCTTTAAGCTTTGTTTTTGCATGTTTTATTCTAGTCTCATGGGATATTCTATTCAGTGCTCCCCTCCCCACATTAATCCATGTGGCTAATTTCTTTTATCCTTCAGAACTCAACTCATATCACCCTTCTCTGAGCCCCTCCCAACCTTCTTATCAGTCTGGGCTAAGTGACCCTCTGCTGTTCCCCCACAACTCCCTAAGTTGCCCTCTGCCAAGGCACTCAGTCAACACTGTTATCATCATCTGTTTACTTCCTGGTCCAGCCCCATAAGATGTTGTCTTCCCAGCGGAGAGGACCATGCCTTGGTACCTGCAGCCCACATATGACACCCAGCATATGATAGTGGGTCATAATTGTGACTGCCTGGGCAGATGAGTGAATGAGCACACAGCAGGCCACCTTTGACTTTGTGGAGTAGACTTTTACAAATTTCAAAACAGTGGTAATTTCTTATCATTGTATTGTATTCTTCTGTCTGGGCTCAGTTCCTCAAGTTTTGTCGGTCATTAGACGGAGGATGTGGCTGACAGGTCTCTTGTCATTAACATTCCCCTCATTTGTCACCATGCCTTCAGAACTGTTGTGCCTAGAACTTGCCACAGAACCCCAGGCCTGCGCATGGGACTTGGGTCCTCCTCCCAGGAACTTAAGTTCTTCATTTTCACTGATGTCCCCATTTTGTTCTAAGATGAATGGTGCAGACAGAGACAGGCTCAGACTTCAAACTCTCACTCCTATGCATGTAGAGCGAAGTCATAGTCTCCATCATGCTCTTCTGGAAATTATCAGAGAGCAGGCTGGTGTATCCAAAGTACTGAGGGCGATGGAAATGATGAAAAACAGCAACGAGGAAAGTTTGTGGGCTAGAGACCTGAGGGAAGCCTTCCTAGAAGAGGAGGCCTCGGTGGGTGGAGGCCTATGGGATCTGGAGGGCACAGGGCAGCCCTGCACAGAGGCATTGCAGACTGGGAAAACAGCCTAAGCAAAGGCCTGGTGGCCAGGGTGTGGTCCTTGTAGGGGCAGCAGAGTGTCAATTTAGGGGCATATGAGAGATTAGAATTTATTATGAGGGGCTTGTAAACTTAGATTTAGGATATTTTTTTTGTTGTTGTTGTTGTTTTATTGATTTCAGAGAGAGTGAGGAGAGGGAGAGGGAGAGAAACATCCATGATGAAAGAGAATCATGGATGGGCTGGCTCCTGCACGCCCTCCACTGGGGATGGAGCCCGAAACCCAGCATGTGCCCTGACCTGGAACTGAACCCTGACTTCCTGGGTCATAGGTCGACACTCAACCACTGAGCCATGCTGGTCAGGCTAGGAGTTTTGTTTTTATCTGATAATAGTTTTAGGAAAGGTAAGAGATCTTTAGGAAAGAAATTTGGATTTGGTGGGAAGGGTTTGGCAGAAAAGATGGGAAGCTACAATATCCAGGCATAAATCAAATGTTACATAAGATCTGCCATAAATAGAGGAAGCAACTCTTTTAGGGCACTCAGAATGGGCAGAGAAGCCAGAGGATGAGGAACACAAGCATCATCTATGCAAACCAGTGGGTACGTGTACGGATAACAGGAACTGTGAAGGACAGGGCAGAAGGAGTTGGAGAAAGTGACAGACAAGAGGGTGGGGCTAGCCCCTAATGAGGACACAGGGGCTGCGCTCTGTGGAAAAGGGACATGCCTTCCCTGGAAGATGGTGGAGAGGGAACTGGAGGCTAGGGACCCCGACAGACACGGGTCAAGGTCAAGACAGAAGCAGGTGTGGAAGGTACTCCAGCCCGGTCTCAACCTCTTCAGCAGAGTGGAAGTACTTGAGGGAACTTGCAGAGTGATCCTGTGCAGCCATGGTGAGGAGTGATCAGGGAGATCCTGAGTGAGGATAGAAAAGGAAACATCTCAGCAGACTCAAAGCAAAGAGAGGCAGGCATAGGGTGGCCCAGTGCGTCCAGGGAGCTCCTGCTGAGGTAGAGACTAGATAGAGTTTCACAAAGATGGTTGTGCTTTGTTATTCTATCTCTGAACCCTGGAGAGGGGAGGAGTAGAAAATGACCCTGAACTCCAAGCCAGGTCCCGAGAGCTTAGCATTTGCTCTGTAGCTACTCCATGGTCCAGAGCCATTCTTTATTCCCTCAGTCCAGGACAGCCTGTCCCCACTCAGAGGGATGGCCTGGAGCTGGTGACAACTTCGAGCAGATGAGCAAAACCAAGAACTGGTGGAGCCTGAGTGCTCCAGTGTGGAGCGGGCTGGGGGTCTACACTTAGGAACAGGCCACTGACCAATACCCTTGCTCTTTTTCAGGAACACAATGAGTTCAACTCTTCCATGGCCAGGAGCCAAACCAACACAGCTCGGATCGACGGTCTGCGGCCGGGTATGGTGTATGTGGTACAGGTGCGCGCCCGCACCGTGGCTGGCTACGGCAAGTTCAGTGGCAAGATGTGCTTCCAGACTCTGACAGACGGTAAGGGGTTGGCACAGGGGGAGCAGTTCAGGGAGAAGAAGCCCCACCCCAAAGAAGCTGCACTCGCAGCCAAGAGGCCAACCTCTACCTGCATTGCAGTGGAATTCTCTTGGAAGAATTCACCTCCCAATACACTGTACAGGGAAACATCTGTCTGAAATTTAGCCCATTTCTGTCCAATATCTGATGACTTGCCTTTGAAGGGTCTCTGAACAACATGGTCACTGCATGTGGTCCTGCAAGGGCACAGCAGTGAGTCCCACACCGGTCAGTGTGCCCTCCAGCCTTCGGATCAGGGCCCAGATGCCTGTCACTCCCACTTCAGTCTGTTCTTGGGGGGCTGGGAACTGAGCTCACAGCCTCATGTCATGAGCCCAGGCCTGCAGGAAGGGAATGGGGAGACAAAATGTGAGGTGTGGCAGTCCCATGAATCCAGCATCTCAGAATATGTGAGGCAGCTTCATATGTGGCCCCAGTAGGTCCTGCTCAGGCATCTGTCCCAAGGCCAGAAAGTCTGTCACCAAAAATTCTTCCACTTTTCTGTTTTATTCATTCCCTATTATAATGATTCCCCCTACTCCTCTGAGACCATCCCCTTTAACACTTATATAAAAGAGATTTCCCTGTAGCCTGAGCATTGAGCCTGGGTGTGGCTGCTTGGTTGTTCACTCACCATTTTCTTAGCTAGCCATTTACCATAGTGTAAGTATTCGTTTATCTATATATTACCTACACTTATTTATAAGCTGTTGCCTGGTAGTTTTCCAAATGTCAGTCTATTCCCAGCCTCCCAAACTGAAAGCCTTTCATTTTTCTTTTATTACTTAAATTATATAGAAAGCAGGCTGCCCTTACATAACATTTTATTTTAGGCCAGTACTCTTGGACTAGGCACTTGACAGGACTTACATTATATTTTTGACAATTTAAAAATTCACCAGAGAGATTTAAAAATCAGATGATCTCATATAAAAATCATAATATTCATTTTCTTGGGAGCAGTTGTAAGGGCAGCCGGTGCAGGTGGGAATTCCCGTGTGAGGCATTGCTGCCCCATGGGTGCCCACCACTTCCCTGTTATGTAGTCCTGGGTGCTCTAGAGGGGGCTCTCTGGCGCCTGTAGGACTGGGAGTTTGCAACCCGTTTATTTTGGATGAATTTTCAGTCATAATTAAGGATGGTGAGATGGGGTGGGCAGGCGAGCCAGTTCATTCGGATTAATGATAGGGCCAGAGTGAAAGGAACACAGACTGTCTTCTTTCCTTAAGGACTCTGTTCCCCTTTTGCACCTCACTTACCAACTAGATTTATGGGCACTTTGGCATCAGGAGGTACACAGGATTAAAAGCCCAAAACTCAAAATGATCTGAGCACTGGTCTCTTGGCAATCCTGCTAGACAAATCAAGAAGTAACAGATTTCTCCCAAGAAGGCTATTCCTTTTACATTGGCAGTTAAGTTTTGTAAACCCAAGAGGGGCTAGATATAAGAGAGTTCTGGTAAGTGGCCAAATTCGAGAGTATTAATCTTAATGACTGAGGTTCACACATCGGTAGTAATTACGCTCACTGCAGCTTTGGGCCCCAACGGCAGCGCAGAGGTGAGTCTGAAGGTTGATCGAAGATGGGTCATTGGGGCAGGAGGACCTGTGGGAAGGTCACTTTGCTCTATGATGTATTTAATGTATAAAGACGTTGTTATGGACTCACTGTGGTTCCTTGAATTTTTTTTTTTTGGCCAAATTAACTTTTTAAACTATGCTTGTTACAAAAAGCTCTCAACAGAGGGAAACAGAAATTCTGCCTTCAGTATTTAACACTGATTTTTAGAGCGCGGGAGGTTTTGAGAACAACATCCTTGCCTTTAGCAGTCTCTGTCTCCACCGCAGACTTGAAGGCTGGTTCTCAAACACTGGGGAGCATAAGAATCACCCAGGGTATTTGGTAAACATGCAGATACCCTGCCCTTCACCCGGAGGTTCTGAATTCAGAGATCTGAGTAGGGGCCCAGAAATAGTCATGTTTAACAATTGGGCTTTAAGATATTCTGACGCAGGGCATGGAGAATCCCAGTTCCAAAGGTATTATCATTAGGGTTGCCCAATAAAACCAAGAACAGTTAAATTTGAATTTCAAATAAAGAATGAATAATGTTCGGGGCATACTTAAATACTTTTCACACACACATATATTCAAAATGTGTGTGTGTGTGTGTGTGTGTGTGTGTATATATATATATAATATATAATACATTATATATTATATATATATAATGTATTTGGATCATACATTGAGTACCAGCTGTATTCAAAAGAGCACATGGGAAGATTCTAATGCCTCTTTCTTACCTAGCTGATTACAAGTCTGAGCTGAGGGAGCAGCTGCCCCTGATTGCTGGCTCAGCGGCGGCCGGGGTTGTGTTTGTCGTGTCTTTGGTGGCCATCTCCATCGTCTGTAGCAGGTAGGCCCTTCTCTCCTGGCCCTGACTGCTCTCCTTGGACCCAGGAAGCCCCATGTTCAGACCCCTTCAAGGTCATGCAGACTGGACAGGGCCTAACCATTCAACAGACACGCCTCCGCTCTCCCCGTCATCTCATCACTCCATGTCAATCCCACAGGCAGCTTAGATCTCCAGATTGTTCTCTCTGTGCCTGGGATAAAATCCTCTGTAAGAGCTGGGCAAAGCTATGAATCAACCATCCATCCTTAAGCTTCATTTTAGACAGGACTCTTAGCGCCCCTCGCACACAACAGTTTTTTGGAGTGACAGTTGCAAAATTGCATTTGACCCTCTGGAGCATCCCAGCATGTGCCTCAGCCCATCCTCTGGTTAAAGAGCTAAAGGCCTCGGCAGAGGGCACGGGGCAGCAGGCAGGAAGGGAGCCGAGGAGGAAAAGACGAACCCCAAGTTCTGCAGAAGGGCTGACCCTGGGGCCTTGTGAATTTTTAATACTGTTGCTACTGCTTTTGGTGGTTAGCCCAGATTCTGCTGGACAAAGGCTATAGTGCCGCAGTGCAGCCAGAGCACTAACAGACATTCTCAGGAGTCTGCCCAAGCTCTGAAGGGGACCCACGGCTCTGCCTGGCCTCTAGACTTGAAAGCAGACCCATCTGCCCACAGTGGTGGTCAAGCTAGAGCACTGGCCTTGACAAGAGCTACACCTAAACTGAGAGAAGCGTTTCCCAACCCCAGGAGATGTCTGGGTGAGGCCCACTGGGACAGGAGGCCTGGAAGGAGGTCCTGGAGCAGAGAGGCTCAGAGAGCTTCTCTTCCTTGTGTCCACAGGAAACGGGCTTACAGCAAAGAGGCTGTGTACAGTGACAAGTTGCAGCATTACAGCACGGGCCGAGGTGAGTAGAACGAAGACACCCACTGATCCCTGGAGAACCACTGAGTGGAGCAGGCGAGTGCTTGGAGAGCTCCTTATAGCCAGACTGGCCGGTCCCCACCACAGCCCCTCCCAGCGCCCAGTGGCCCAGCACCATCTCTCTTTACTGGTCCTCAGGACCTTCAGGCTGCTGCCCCGTCTGCTGTCTGCCCATTGTGGGCACTCATTGGATGCCTGGCAAGCAGATTATCTTTTGCATTGATAAGCCCATATAGGACAAGGAGTGCAGGGAAAGATTGGGTTTAGCAAATCAATGAATCCTGAAGTCAGACACAGTGGCGAAAGATGAAGGGTTCCCTATTAACATCTCCCCGCTTATCTAATCCAGCTGAGCGGCTGGGGAATGAGTTAACCAAATTCACAGATAAGCCAGGGAACATGAATGTTGGGAATTAAAAGATAGCAGAGCCCAAGACACCAAAGTGTTGGGATATCTCCCAAGTATTTTCTTTTTAAAAGTACCTTAAAAGTTTCCTCACTCATTATCTTTTTAAAATATGTGTGTGTGTGTGTATGTATATGATTTTTATAACTAAAACTGCTCAGAAATGTGCAACATGAAGTCTTATGTCAGAATTATTCTTTTATCTGTGTAATTACAACATTGCAGAGTCTGAAAATGTCCCACTGGGTCAGCCGGGCCACCTTCCTTCCTCCAGAAAACGGTACCCTTAATCCTTACAGTGCACACGTTCTGTTTCTAAATAACTCCGTTTAAATTCCATGGATGCCCTCCACAATCTGTCCCAGCACTTCTTCTATAAGCCTCCTCTCACCAAACACCCTCTGTTGAAGTTAAGCCCTTTTCTCCCTGTTCACACAGCAGTGAACATGGAAAACAGGCCTCATCTACACACACACACACACACACACACACACACACACACACACACACACGCACAGCCTCTGAGCATGCCTTCAAGGGCAGTTCTGAGAGCAAAATGGGCTCAAAGGTGAAAGTTCTCAGGGATCAAGCTCATCTCTTCATAAGGTTATGTCTCCAGGACAACCACGCAGCAGCTTTGCCACGAAGAGCTCATGTTTGAACATGGCCAGTGCTGCTGGGGTTGTACAGTGGCCACTCAATAGATCCGATCTTGTTTTCCAGGGACTTTCAATCTAAGGCCAAGAAATTGCCAAAGGTTTGTAGAGGACCACACCCCAGGCAGCTGGGCTGCTGCTCAGATAGTCATGGTTGGGAGGGAGGCATGGGCTCGGCTGGCTCAGAGGCATTGTGGTTCCACAGTGGTCCAGGCAGCCCCACATCAACAGTATAAACCAGGGGAGGGGATTCAATAGAGTGGCCTGTCTTTCAGTTCACACACACAGCTCCTGAAAAACTCAGAGTCCTGTTTACACCACCCTCCCTTTCCCCCCTTCCAGGCTACCTTGGGCCTCCATTTTAACCAGATGTCACTGGTTTTAGAGGGGGAAACCCTGTTTGTTCTCTCCTTCCCCGCAGCCTGACTCTCTGCTTCCTTACAAAATCTGCAGATGCGTTTACTCATATTAACCTGTGCATTAACTACTGACATTGATTGTTACATTCTCCCCCCCTCCCACCTCACCCCAGGTCCCAGTGTAGGAGGCAGAAAGGGCCATAAAGCATGATATGAACGGACCATTCATGTGCCCATGCCTCCCTCCTGTGGGATGTGACAGCAACCTAGAGCTCTGAGGGCTTCCTGCCCTGCGAGTGACAGAATACCTGCAAGAGCACCCCAGCCTCATTTATTGGTGCCCAAGAGGGCCCTGCCTCTCTTCCCCACAGGCAGGACATGTGGCACCATTGCCCTGCCCTCCTAGACCTGCCTTCCAGGATGATGGGAAAGCTGAGGGAGATAGCATATACATGTCTGCAAGTGGAATACCTTCTCTAGTGCAATGATGCGGCAGACCTGGTCAATTGGAGAACACAGTGCTCGCTGAAACACTGGTTGATGTCCATCCTCTGATAGACACTCCAGGCATATGAAAGGGGGATTTGGATTTGGGTGGAAGAGACTACAGGGAAGGTAAAGAGGAGCCAGGTTACAGGGACTGGATAAAAAGAGAACAGTTATGAATAGAGGGGAAAGGCGTTTATAAAAGGGGAACTGAATTACAAAGAAGACAGATTTCTAAGGCTGCCAAGAGAAGGGGAAGTGTGCTGGATATGGTGCTGGTTGCTTGGACGGTAGCACCCAGGAGCCCGAGGTCCATGTTTAAGGATGGGTGGGTGGGTGGGGCTGTGGGTTTCCCGTGTTCAGGAAGAGGCAGACACATGGTGTGCCCTCATGGTTTATAAGGGCCATTCTCAGTAGGCATTGGTTGGCTAATTAAAAATTGCCTGGACAGGATGACCCAGGTGGGCCAAGGTGGGCTTGGGAACCCATCTTAAAAATGTCCCGTTGATTCTACATTTGGAAAACATTACTAGATACTTATGGGGCTTAGGTAGCTACACACTTGAGAGTGGTTTACACCTCGCAGATTTCTGTGTTGGATGGAGTGTGTAAGGTTGGGAAAGAAGAATGAATATAAAGGCTTGGTAAGGGGTCAAGGCTTTCCAAAAGCAGCCCTAACAGAACCACCTCTTGTGTTGCAGGCAACAGCAGATATAATCACAGAGCTAATATTATTAGGCTTTGAGAAAAACAGAAACAAATGTGCCCAAATGTTGTAGACTGGCCAACACTCTCATTGTCACATGGGGCAAGAGGGCAGAGCACTAAGATTACAGAACAGAAGGGCGAGCTTGATCCCTGCCAGATCTTAAAGAGGCTGGAGCAGATGGGCTCTGGGCATTAAAAACTGAATTGTGTGATCATCAGGAACCATCACAGGATTATTAAGAAAAAATAATGGGGCCCTCATCTCATTTACTGGGGTCACACAGTTAGTAAATTCAAGAGAAACTGCAGTTTATTTTGGCAAAAATATTTGCTTATCTATAAGATAAAGCATTGTAAAGTGGACACAGAGCTTGTCTTCATGCTTAAAGAAAGTGGGTTAGTGACTCATGTCAGCCAGGTAGGAAGGCACCGGTTTTATTCTAGTCCTTGTCCAATTCAATCTCTTGTTTGTTTGAGTGTTTTTTAAATTCATGAGTCAGGTGCAGGCCTAGGGATTCTTATCAAGTTTGTAGGTAACAGTTGGAGAGCATAGCTAACACCGTAGAAGACAGAATCAAAATTCAGAACTATCCTTCAGCGTGGAATGCTAATTCGAAATCTGCGAGATGAAATATTGGAGGGATAAATCTAGAGTCTAGTGTTTGGGTTAAAACAAAAAGGAAGCGGTGTGAAAAAGGAGGAGACCTGGCTTGCTGTTTGTGTGGGGAAATGTAGGTATTTAGTTAACCATATGAGTAATATGAGTGATATGTAGCTGTTTTAAAAAGAAGCCAAGCGCTGTTACTGATGTGGAATAATACTGTTCTCTAATTTTTTAATTGATTCTCTCTCTCTCTCTTTCAGAGAGAGAGGGAAGGTGGGAAAGAGAGAGAGATTGCCTCCTGCATGCACGCATCCCAACCGGGGATCAAACCCACAATCTGGGAATGTGCCCTGACTGGGACTCGAATCCTGCCACCTTTTGGTGGATGATGCTCCAACCAACTGAGGCTCACTGTCCAGGGTCTCTTCTCCAATTTTGAGCACTTACTGTAATAAGTACTTTACATCTTAGCTAATTTAAGCTTCATAACTGCACCATGAGGCACATTTTGCATGTGAAGAAACAGAACCTCAGAAAGGACAAGTAACCTGTCCAGAGTCTTAGAATTAGTGCTTTATAACGCCAGGTTTGAAACTCAGGTCTGTCTGGCTCTGCAGTTCCTCTGGAAGTTCAGATCAAAGGGGCTGATGCACAGACCTGCTGTCCTCTGTGCTGGTAAAAACACATCTGGAGTGATGATCTTGGTCCTGGGGACCATTTCAGGAAGGACGTTGTCAGCAAAGCAGCTGTTCAGAAGAGAGCAGCCTGCCTGTGTGGGGGCTGCCAAGTCCCAATCTGTTACTTCTGAGACTTGGAAACACCAGTTTGGTGTAGAAGAAAGGCAGGTAGGGACCTGGAGGTCATCATCAAGCATCACACCATTGTGGCTAAGGAAAGGTCATGCTGTTGTGCAGCATGAGATTAAATGGAACCATTGAGCGAAAGATCAAAGAAGACAGATGTGATTCAGTATAAGAACATCCTCTACCCCCCTCACTGCAGCTGTCCAACACAGAGGCACACTGCTCAGTGGGGAGGTGAGCTTCCTGTTCTTGGAAGCATTCAAGCAGAGATAGTTCTCTGTCAAGAGTGTTGTAGGGCAGATTTCTGCTTTAGATGGGACATGGGACTAGATTAGACCCAGAAAAACATTTAAACCCAAGGTCCTACATCTGGCTTTCTTGACCCTGGTGGAGTGTGTGTGTTTCAGAACTGTAGAGGGCGTACCATCTAGCTCACTGGAAACCACCTTGAGTACCAGTGTAAAGGTCAGGTCTATCCCCTGGAGGAGGGAGACAGGCTGTGGACATTTGGGCTGCTCGTTCTGGAGGTAACAGGAGTGTTTGCAGCTGAGTATGAGGAAATGAGGGCCTTTGGGGGAAGGAGGAAAGGCCCCAACCTGCAAAAGGTGGCTTTTTCAGTGGGTGCTTATTAAATGTCAAATAAATTGAATGAGCTAGATTCACCCCTGTGTCTATGGCTGGCTCTAAGCCAGAGCCTCTAGCAACCATGTTAACTTAGCCTTGAGCTCATTGGCTGTGGCCCTCATGTTCCTGGCAGGATTTCCATGGCCCAGAACCAGTGAGTCTTGCCTAGAAGGACCTGCATTCTCTGGTCATTGATACCAAAGAAGCAGAAAGATGTTAAACTCTTTTTCCTGGAATAGCTTCCTCAATAGCAAGTAGACTGGTCCACTTTCCTTCCCCAAAAGACACATATTAGTCAAAAACTGGTTTTAAGAACAAAGTGTGACAATGTGGTAAAACCTCCAAACAGAAGGTGGAAGGAAGATGGTCCTCAGATTGACTGCTTTTTAAGCTCGTTGCCCACGCTGGGGCTCCCCTCTTGCATTCTTCCCAAGCCCAGCTGAGCACCCAGGACCTCTGCTTTTTCATTGAGAAAGACAACCACCCATTGTCCTGGTCTCAGGCCTCAGGAGCAGGTAGAGCAAACTGTCTCTAGTGCCCATTGACCTTTCCTGGCAGGTTCAATCCAAGAAACTGCTGGATCTTCAGCCCTTCACATCTATAGCTCCAACTGCCACCCAGGTGCCAGTCAGATCTGAACTCCAGGCCCAGTCTTCTAGCTCTGTTTCCATTCTGTTTTCTGACTGTCTTCTGAGCACTTGTATATTTCATCTGTGCATTCACAGTCCAAAACCACATGTGCCAATTTCCTTAACAGTAGGGTTTGTTGCCCAAAGTTCATGCCCTGGTTCACAGTACCACTTCATTCTAGATGACTTGGCACTAGATTTGAATTCTTCTTGTCCCTCCCTCATTCCCCGTCTTTAGTTGCTCACCAAGTATTTGACTTCTTCCTTTGAAATTTCTCTTGCCTTGTCTTCCGTTCTCATGGTTGAGTCCTGTTATCTCCTACCTGCATGATTGCAACAACCTTATAATTGTCTTTTCAGCCTCCAGCTCCTCCCCGACAATGCGTGTGAATGCTGCAGTTTACCAGCAAAACATACTCCCCAATGCCTTGCTCAGTACATCCCTCCCCTGCCGATGGAACAGCTGTCAGCTCTGTGTGTCCAACGGCAGCGTTCCTAATGCCTTTGTTTGGTAATCAAGGTCCTCTTGTGCTAGTACATCAGCGCTGTTCCACTTCATATTCCCCTTCTCTCCACATTCAATCTGGGCACAGTCTCCTCACTCCCGGAAACAGCAGTCCTCTCTCTGAGCTGACACTCCAAGCTTCTCCCTGTCTAATGCATGACCATGTGACTTGTCCTGCTAAGCTTCTGACCTTGAACCCTGACATTCCGAGTCTCCTGCCTTCCCTGCTTTCATCAGCATTCACAGCTTATTTCCAAGTGTGATTCTTACTCTGGACTCTTCAGCACCGTACCCCAATTCTTTCATGTCTCAATTGCCGGAAGAACTTCACAAGCTGTCTTTTCCCTGTAACTCCCACAGTCCTTAGAGCAACACTGATTGGGTATCTTGTCAGTGCTGAGAAAAATGAGGGGTGCTCAACATATTGAGACAGAGGGTTGGATGAAGTCCCTTCTAGGCTCTGAATTTTATATGCAGTTCCCTAAACTGTTTCCCTCGTGTACTTAGATATCTGGACCAGATTTAGGTGAGTCACAAAGATGACTAAGTCTGGCCTGGATTCAGAGTAGGAAACATGGAAACACACGTCCCCATTTTACATGACTGAAACCTATTGGGACACAAGATATCAGTGGCTGAAAATGCCCTAACTCACTACCTCTCCAGAACCACGCTGCTATTGGGCACCCCTGACGCCTCCCAGACAGCCAAACCATCTATGGACCTAAACGATGTCCATGGTTCTGATTTTGAACTTTCTGAATGCACATGAGGGCTGAAGAGGAGCAGTCTTCTCCTCCCGCTTGTCATCGCTAAATGTCACCTACTGTTTGGAACTGGCCATTTCCCAGCCTGTTTCTGTTCTGCCCTGAAAACCTGGCACTTGTAAACTTGATAAGTGACCTTTTAGAATCACCCCACACATCTGCCAGCATCCCCAGAATTTGTCCCAGCATGGTCACTTTTGACAGTACCCTGATATAATAAGTCAGAGTATCTGACAATGGCCAGGAGTTCCCTCTGCTTCAAGGACTTGTCCATGCCATACAAGAACATTCTGGATTCTGGCTAAGTTATTTCTCCCCAAACTGAGTATATTTAAAGCTGTGGTTCATGTTTAAGATTTGGCAAATCTCCCAGAACTATGGTCCTTTAAAGCTTTAGGCAGTCCAAGCTGTGACCCCAGCAATAGCATAAATGGGTTTTGAGGTCAGAGAACAAACATCTACAAATTAGATCTTTAATAGAAACTGCTAAACTAGAAGATCATAAAATTTAAGATATTTTCCTCTGACAAGGCACTAACAATCAGAAGTTTAGATCCGTACATACCAGTTTTGTGCCAAAGGTACGTACCCTATGTTTAAAAATAACCAGAAACTGTAAACTGTTATAAATATAGAATATTAACAGTAATAATGTGAAGCAGTGGACATAGCATTATAAAATGCCTCTAGATTACATTCGATATTATGATTAGTGCCACTAATAATATTTCCCCAACACTCACAATTTGAGAGCATTTCCTGAGCCCCATCTCCAAACAGTTGGCGCTGCCTGACTCGGCAGCAGAATTCCTTGTTCACTGTCTGGTGATTCATTGCACTAAATACCACTTTCCTGATAATTAAAAACTGCTCACTGGCAAGTGGGAGCAGGAACAGGCTGATGCAGGATTTATGCAGAAACGCAAAATGAGCCGAAAGACAAATGGCCTGTTCTGCCCAGCTCAAGGCATTCTTTTCTCTCCTCGTCATCTGGGACTTGAGAAAGGCTGGCTGTAATGCAGGAGAGAGGCCCGGAGAGAAGTGTCACCTGGAGGAGACGAGGGGCCGCTAGGGGAGCCATTAAGCGCGGTGCTCAGCCACATCACTCTTCTGATGGAGGACAGCGATCGCCACCCCCAGCCAGAGGGCGGAGGCCAGGACCGGTTCCTAGGTCAGCCCTATCAGACCCTGTGGAAGGAAAGGACGGAGTTTGAGCTTTTGTTAGACTTTGGATGTCAGTTGCTTTTCCTCAGTAGCAGTGGGATCCTCAGTTTCAGGTAAACAAGGACTGATCTGTGCTGTGGTCTAGAGGCGGAGCATTCTAATTAACACCACCTCACCACTCCTAGGCTCCTGGCAACCTCTCCGCTTCTTGTGAAACAATCAAAACTCCAGGCCCCAGAATAGCAGCTGTGACATTGCATGTGTGTGTCCAGGTACACACTAACACACACATACACACACACACTCCATAATTCTACAAGCCAGCAAGGTAGCGAGCCTCTCTGGGAGTAAACTGCACCGGTCATTACAGTGTGAACTTTCTCTCATTTCTCCCACTTAGTTGGCTGTTACTGGCCTAGAAGAATCCTGGCACCATCAAGACATGAGCCATTCCCTTCTGGGAATAGCTCCTTCCCAGAACTCATTGGGGCCAGTATTTGTAAAGCTCATTAACTGAGAATCTTTTCTCATTCATCCTTATGTATGTCTTTACTTGCAAACCATTCATTACAGCACATTCTAGATTGTTTAATTAGGTTCCATGGAAGAGATCCTGTAGGACAGTTTAACATACATCATCTCAAAGCCCTTGATCTAAAATAACAATGTAGTCATTTTTAACGTGACTAATATAACCCTAAGTGGCTTATGTCCCTCACTGCCCACCCCACTTCACTTTCCCTTCCTACCTCCCCGAACACTTCCTAGGACAATTTACTGGTAATCATCTCGAGTATATCAGTTTGTGAGCCCTCTCTGTACATCAGGCACTGTACATCAGGCACTGTGCTAGGCATGTCACTTGCAATATGGTCTTAACATCACCACCCCAGAGGGGGAGGTGTTATTGCCACTGTTGGTAGAGGGAAAAAAATTGTTAAAAGAGATGGACATGGACTTGTTTCATTATACTGGGCTGGTAAGAGTCTTTGGGGTTCTGACCTCACCTCTTGGAGTCAGCATCTGGGCTCTCAACCTCCTCTCAGCACAGAATTTTGGAAAAGTCACAGGTTGGTGACACGGGCTGTAGTCCCCTTGGCATTTTGCATGGGTCTGTTGTTGCCACACGGGCTGACTTCCTCCTGCAGCATCTGTTTCTGTTGTGTGTTTTTAATTCATTTATTGAGGTAACATTCATTAATTACTCTGAGAAATTTCATGTGTATAACAATTCACTACCTGTATATTCTACTGGGTGTTCACCACCCAAAATCTAGTTTCCTTCTGTTACCATATATTTGACCCCTTCACCCAATTGACCTAAATGCTCTCTCTGGCCATGGAGCCTCCCCACCCACCTGCACAGCAGGCCAAGCAGCTCCAGCCAATGACTGATGGGAATCGTGTGGTAATAACACAGCTCCCTCCCCTACAGGGTGGCTTAGCTCTGAAGCATATGGGGATTTACTTCCGGGGTCCCCAGAGCTTCCCCGGGGCTGAAGCCTGCTTGAGAGCACACTCCAGAGGCTGCTGTCCTTTCCCTCTTACTTCCCCACTCATAGAGACTTCTTAGGATCAGGGCCCAGATAAGCCACTTGCCTTCAATATCTTGTCTCAAGTGGAGCTGCTTGTCTGACTTCATTAGACCCTTTCAAACTGTCCTCAATCCTTCTTCCTCTTCACTTCTGCCTACCAACTGAGAAAGGGATGAACCACTGCCCTCTTCCCCCTTTTCTATTGTTATTAAAATAAAATATTTCCTCTCCCTCCCCCTCCCCTTCTCCTTCCCCCTCTCCCTCTCCCTCTACTATCCCTCTCCTTCTCCCCATCTCTCTCCTGCATCCCCCAGGAATTAGAACATTCTAGCATAAAGGTGAGGATCTATTTGCTGTGTCCAAATTTCAGACAACAGATTCCAAAGTCCATGTTGTCAGTCATCCCTGTGTTTCCAAGGAGCCTGCTGGGATGCTATTGATTGTCCTAAAGCAGGCTTTCCCACATGCTACCAGTGATTTTATTTAACGACTAGAAATAACCCATTTTTTCAGAAAAAAGCAGTTCCTCTGAGCTGGGCACCTGGCTCTCTCTGGCTTTAAAGAAATATCCCTTTCAATTCTTTCCTCTATTTTCCTTCTCCCTCTGGATTATACTCTGGCACTTTGATCCTTGAATGAATTGGTGACCAAGCCAACCTTAATTTGAGGAAGCTGTAGAGCAATCTTCAGAAAATTTTTGGATAAAAATGTCAAAACTAGACCATGTGTGAAGGGCTGGGAGTCATTTGAGGATAAGCTAGAGTGAGGGTTGCAGCCCTGAGGGGGCCCCAGCTGAGGGCATAGAGCACTGTGCATTTCCAAATCTACCTGGCCTGCTAACTTGACTCTTACATCAGTGGGCAGGGAAAACGCCTCCGCTTCACTAGGACGGGATGCTAGACCATGTTCATTAGCTTTCGAAGCTTATCCTCCTACTAAACACCACCACCACCATAAAAGCAATCTCTATACTTTGCCTAATGACACAGCTAACATGTTGGAGAATTACATTGTGAATGAATCCATTTGTTTCTTGGGTTCCATTTCCTGTTTTTGTCCCCTCTCTTCCACTTTTTGAATCCATTTTTTCTGCAGACAATTCTCCATTTTGTCCCCATGCACACCTATTTATCTTACCACTGTAAACATCAGTGACAAAGTCTATATTCCTTTATATGTTTCTCATTCACCATTTTATTCGTTTTTCATACTTCATTGTGTCTGAAGGCAGGGGGGTTCGATTACCATTTTTCTTTCATTCCACCTCATTTTTTAATGTAGACACTGCTCTCTTCTCTATCAGTATTTTCTGTGCTTCCCTCTTCGGACTTTCTCTTATAGTATACTGTCTTGGTATTTATATCTTGAGGTTTTTCCAATAACAAATTCTTCTTTTTTTAAAATCCATCCTCATCCCTCTTCCAGCTCTGCACATAGCCGTCAGTAATAACCTTAACAGCGGCCTCCGCTCAGGAAAGTTGTCAAGTTGATAAATATTGATATCTGCCCTACCATTTTACCACCACTTTTCCACTAATGTATTGGGTTGGCATCAATCAGCTTTCTTGCCTTCTGTGAGCACCCGGTAAGGGAACTGGTCCTGATCTGTCACTTATAAATAATCTGTTCCACTTTTCATCAAGAGCTCAAATTCAGAAGAGAATATGGAGGAGAAGGAGAAGTAGAGGACAGAGAACCAGGCTAGCATGGCTCAGAGGGAAGGGAGATGGTGAGGCCCAGCAAGGCAAGGAGGCAGCCTGGTGTGCAGGAGAGACCCCCCAGCCACACCCTCACTGCTGGGGACAGCAGCCTATGCTTAATGACCGTCTTTCCTCTTTGGGATGTTAACCCTGCTTATCTCCTCCAACAAGGCTCCCCAGGGATGAAGATCTACATTGACCCCTTCACTTATGAGGACCCCAACGAAGCTGTCCGGGAGTTTGCCAAGGAGATTGATGTATCTTTTGTGAAAATTGAAGAGGTCATCGGAGCAGGTATGGCTCTCCCTTCCCATTGTTTCTGTTCTCTTGGTGTCCAAAAATCTTCGGCCCACCACTGTAGGTGTTCTCTGCCATCTTTCTCCTTAGAAGATGAGTCTGGCCATCTACATTGTGTTTCTAGGGACCTTTGGGGGACCTTGATCATGGTGGCCACATTTAGTGTTGCAGAGAAGTCAGCTGTAGTTTTAAAAGATTCAGAAATAGCTCTGGAAATGAACCACCAAATTCAGATAAGGAAAAAGATGTAGAGCACTCAATTGAGAAGACTTTGAAAGAAATAGAAATTGTTAGAAAGCTTGACTTAGTATCCCACTCACTGACAATGACATCTCCATGCCTTTGGGCCAAGATTTCTTCCCATGCGTTCCGTTTTCCTTTCCTAAATGCATGCATTTAGAATCAGGCCATGATGAACGGAAGAGGAAGCCATGGATCCAAAACTCACCCATAACCATATTTTCTACAGAACATCTATGATATGAATGGTAACACATGACAAGTTTCACTCCCAAGAAACATATGTGCTCTCATCCTTCTTACTGCTTGGAATAGAAATCCAGCCTGACAGAGAGCTAACTGCCTGAGATGCTCTCAGGAAACCTTACCTAAAGACTGACCCAGAATTTTCATCTTTCTTTAATGGATCGGTAGTTGAGTCAGTTTGTCAGTGAACCCAGTCTTACTAGTGTAAATGAGAAAACTATCCCAAAATATCATTACTTTATAAGTAATCTCTTTATTGTATCCTCTGCTGCTGCTTTTGAGTATTCTTAAAGATGTGTTTGCTTCATGACTTCTTTCCTACTTTTATTTTCTTCTACAATATTCTTTGTCTTTTCTTCTTTAATTCGTGCTAGCTATTGTTTAAACTCTCACCACACATATGTGCTTCAGTCTTTTTAGCTCCTATGTCTTTATTCGTATATTTGAAGAGTCATGGAGTTGCCTCTTCCCATAATATTTTATATTTGAACTCCATGAAATATGTCTAGTCAAAGTCATACAGACAGCCGCTTCATATATTATGTTTAGGGGAAAGTCACTGTTCTTCATTCACTGCCTCCCTTAATGCACTGAGGGGTCAAAAAGCCATCTGTGAAATTGAAAGTCGCATTTGAAAGCTTGCCCCATTAGGCCACCATTTTCATGCTCTAGTTTTCCTCTTAAAGAGCTCCAACCTCATGGCATCACTGTGGTGAGTGCTGGCACTCTCACAGAGAGGGCATGCCACTCTCTTCCCACCAGCCCCCCAGGAGTTCCAGCCGGCTGGCCGTGATCTGATCCACATGAGTCTATACGTATTTCCCATTGACTTTCATTAAATATGTTACTGAACCGCGACTTTCACTTCTGTGCAGATCATTTTCTCTTCCTCCTTAGACACTGACATACTTAGGGATCCTGCCTTGGAAGGCTGGGTACCAGATAAAGTGGAGTGCTCTTCGGGGCTCAGCTTTCTTCAGTAAACTTGAAGGAGTGTTGGCGAGGTGGATGTTCAGCCCTGCACCCGGTTTCCCCTTCATTATTAATTGTGGCTGTGTCATGTGGTAATGGTGCTAGTGATTTTAATGTTGTTATTTATGTCATGTGCTTAGAACAGTGTGTCCTGGGCTGCATTTCATCCCAGAAAGGCACACATCAGCCCCATTCCGCCTTTGTCAGGGAAGGAGGAAAAAGCCTTCTCGCTTACGATCCTGCCAGGGAATTGTAATGTTGGGTGAGCTCACCGACAGCTGTAAGCCTATAAAGGGGCAATGGATGGCCTTGCTTCATTCTTCACCTTCAGCTTTTGTGTAGCCTTTGATGATGTTTGTGTATTCTGCACAGAGAAGTTCATTCTCCATTGTGGCTCGCATGGTACTGGGGCAGGATTGATGCATTTAGCAGTTTATACGATTTCCAGCAGCTTGGGACAAAGACCTCTGCCTGGTTGCTGTTGACCACCTTCTGCCAGACACCCTTCTCTTTGAGATTATGAAATCCCAGAGCTAATCCCTGTGGATAGTAATCCACTCTGCATGATTGGTGCCATTTTAACAGTAGACACTCTAGGTTGGAACCAATCTTTCTCCATTCTCCAGCTCTTTTTCTCCTTTGTCCCCCTCTGGCTTCTCCCACACCCTGCCTCACTGAGACTGGCTTCACTTTGTGCTAAAAGAGCTGGTATGAAGGCCACGTTAAAAAAAAACTTTTTTTGTAAGACAAGATGTATACAGTGTAATTGGCAATATTTCTCTTAACCATCTGCCAGATTTTGGAGCAGGGGGCAAAAACCGGGTTGCAATATAGTAACAAAACATGAAAAGGAGAATCATAAGTCATTTGTCCTTCCTTCACTTGTTTCTTCATCAGGCTCTTTCTGAACACGTCTTGCATGCTGGATGTGGAATTCCAGAGGGGAACAAACTGCTCTCCTCCTCATAGGTCTGACAGTCTTAGTGGCAAACAGAGGTGCTCAGTATTTTATGTTATTTCCAACACAGGTGTGTACAAAATGTTGGGCCAACCTAACGATATTCAGCCTTGTTCAAGGAGTGGGCAGGGGATCAGGAAGATTTCACAAAGGAGATAATTTTGGCCTGAGCTTTCACACAAGTAGAAAAAGTAAGTTCTTGTGAAACTCATGAGATAATGAGACAGAAGAGGAAAAGTTAAGATATCAAGAAGAAAATTCACATAATTTTCCAGCAGTGGTGTGCTGGAGCGAGCTTCATTACCTTGGAAGAACCAATTTGGTGCTGTCTTCTTCAAAAGATAGATGTCTGATTGAGGGTGGTCTATGGTCACAATGTAGATGGCCATAGATTGCCTCAGCAGCAATCAGGCAGAGGTCTTTGTCCCAGGCTGCTGGGAATCTTGCAAATCTTTCCAGCCCCATGTTCAGTGATAACATGTTGGTAGCTTGACATCAGCCATGGTAGGAGTATTTACACCATTGGAATTGGCAAATGCTACAAATCAGGGGTATTTGTTTCTTTGTTTTATGCAGAGCTGGTAGCTTAACACTTATTAGCAGACTTTCAGACTGTGCAATGTTATTTCAAAGAATTTGCAAAGGAACCAGCCTGTGCCTGTTGAATTGGAGCCAGAGGAAAGGGTCATGTTTGTTGTAGGAGAGATTAAGTTGAGAGTGCAAGATCCTTATTCATTGAATATTGACTCTATGCCTGCAACTGTCGTGAATCCCAGAAAATACACCAAATACCTAGCAATGCTGTCCTGCAGGGGTTATTGTCTAACATAGACACACAGGAGGATAGGTGATTGAGAGTTAAGATGATGGGCTCAGAGAACACATAGGTGCAGATGGAAGAAGAGGCTTGGTGACAGGGAAGGAGGCAGGGAAGAGGGATCTGGGAGGCTTTGGATGGACTGAAACTCTGTGTAGCGCATCCTGAAAATGAGGGGAGAGGATTTGCTGAGGATAAATATTGAGCATTGAGGCTAGAGAATCAGGCTGAGGCCTAGAGACCCAGAGACTGCGATATGGATTTTATTCTATAGAAATGGTGAACTCCTGGAGGTTTCTGAGCAGGGTGAGTGACAGGATTAAAGTGGGAAGATGAAATTGATATATGCTGTGTTTGGAGTGGACTAGCAAGGGGAGATAGGAAAGGGTCAGTACAACCTTGGAGGCATGGATACCAGTTATGGGGCTTTGCCTGGAGAGGGTTTAAGATAATAAATGCTGTGATTCAGGGAGGTAAGGAAGGCTGCACAAAAATAACTAAATTGGTCTAAACCAGAATGTATCCAATCATGTTGAATGGAGTGACTCTTGGGCTTGGTAACTGAAGTTGATGGGGAAACGTGACATGAAGAAATGGCATGGCCAGAAATAAGGGGCATCAGATTAAACATCTTGAAAAGAGAGGAAGGCTGCCTGGCCTTCAGGGTATGGGAAGTGGTAGTTGTGCAAGCAAGTGAAGGCCAATAGAGTAAAATCTAGAAATTATGAAGTTGGAGAACTACATCAACTGCGAAAAAGTCTTCTAAAGTGTGGAAGGTATTAAATACAGGAATAAAATAGTAATTATGAGCCAGGTATGATACCATTCAAGAAAACTGAATTATAATGACTCATTGTCATTGTGTAATTACTAGAGGCCCGGTGCATGAAGATTCGTGCATGGGGGTGGGGTCCCTCAGCCCAGCCTGCCCACTCTCACAGTCCAAGAACTCTCAGTGGATATCCTACTGATGACCACAGTCTGGCAGCACAGGCTCAGAGCAGGCACCGTGTGTGTGTGTGTGTGTGTGTGTGTGTCCACGTCCACTGGGGCCCTGCCCCCAGCTCCACTGCAGAGGCTTAGAGCAGGCGACCCATGTGTGTGTGTACCCAACTGGGGCCTACCCCAGTTGTGTAGGAGGCTCAGAGCAGGCACCCTGTGTGTGTGTGTGTGTCTGATGGGGGCCTGCCTGCTGGCGGTGCCTGCTCGTAATCCAGATGGTGGCAGGCAACCAGGAGGTGGCCCTGCTGCTGGAGCCTGCCTGCTTGCGGTGCCTGCTCGAGATCTGGATGGCAGCAGGCAACCAGGAGGTGGCCCTGCTGCTGGGGCCTGCCTGCTGGCCATGCCTGCTCGTGATCTAGATGGCGGCAGGTGACCTGGAGGTAGCCCTGCTGCTGGGGCCTGCCTGCTGGCAGTGCTTGCCTACTGGAGGGCAGCTGCTCACAGGTTGCCAAGGCAATGCCTGCTGGGCTCATGTTGCCAGGGTAACACCACCAGCATCCTGGTCCACCACTATGGGCACCACCATCTTTGTCACGGAGTGATGGTTAATTTGCATATTACTATTTTATTAGATAGGATTTGTTCAATGCCCATTTCTCATCACCAGACTCAATGTTCTATGGAGACAAGAGACATGAGTGATTTTGTTAAGTTTCATGCCTAACCTAGTGTGCTCAGTTAAGTCTTTGTTGTATATGGTTGAATGAAAGTAGACCCTCAGGGAAAAATCATTACAGGGATAAGAGCTGGGTAGAGTTTGGGAGACTGGGGAGAGATTTGAGAGAGGTGGAGTGAGGTCATGGGTGCTCTGAAAGTGGCTCAGTGGAATGAAGGAAGAGCAGCCTTTCCTCTCATCCCTGTAAATAATGGGGGAAAAATGACATTTCTATCGAAAGAGGGCAGTAGGCCATCTGGTGTCTTTGGAGAATATCAGCTCTTATAACCATGAATCTGACTAATAGGAGTCATTTAACAGGTGAATTCCAATGCACTGGTTAATTCTGGCCATTTTGCTCAATAGACTCACCCAGCGCATAAACCAGGGCTGCTGTGTATGACTGGGCCCTACAGCATGGATGGCAGTCCTGTAGTGAGTAAACTATATAACTATATGCAGCAGCCCTGAGTGTGACTGTCAAGTGCATGGAAATGTAGGTAGAGATGTCACCAGGAGGTGTCATCCAAGGGAAGACATGCCAATTGTATTTTAATTAATAAACACATCCTCCTCTGACTGTAGCAGCTGCTGATTCAGCATTTCCACAGATGGTTTATTGTGAGGGAGAAGGAAGCTTGTGGTGAGAGGGCTGGGTAAAAAGATTTGGGGAAATGGAATTTGTACAGAGGAGAATGGCCTGTCATTTCTCTCTTTGAAGAAAAGGATGAATTTTGGGGGGATGATTTGATAGAAAGGCCACCTGCCAGCCATACTTTCTTGGGCTCATTCAGAGTAAGGGTGGTCAACATGAGGGTAGCCTCCTATTGGATAAGAGTCACAGGAGGCAGTTTTAGAAGAGGAAAGCAAATAGATGTCTTCAGTAATTATAATTAACTAGGGGCCCAGTGCATGAAGATTCGTTCATGGGGGGTGGGGTCCCTCAGCCCAGCCTGCCCACTCTTACAGTCCGGGACCCCTCAGTGGATGTCCTACTGATGGCCACTGTCTGGAAGCACAGGCTCAGAGCAGGCTTTGTGTGTGTGTGTGTGTGTGTGTGTGTGTGTGTGTCCGCTGGGTCCCTGCTCCCAACTGCACTGCAGAGGCTCAGAGCAGGCAACCCATGTGTGTGTGTCCCCAACTGGGGCCTACCCCAGTTGCATAGGAGGCTCAGAGCAGGCACCGTGTGTGTGTGTGTGTGCGTGTGTGTGTGTTTATCTGATGGGGGCCTGCCTGCTGACGGTGCCTGCTCATGATCTGGATGGCGGCAGGTAACCTGGAGGCAGCCCTGCTCCTGGGGCCTTCCCGCGTGCCTGCTCAAGATCCAGATGGCAGCAGGGAGGCAGCTCTGCTGCTGGGGCCTTCCCGCATGCCTGCTCGCAATCTAGATGGTGGCAGGTGACCTGGAGGCAGCCCTGCTGCTGGGGCCTGCCTGCTGGTGGTGCTTGCCTACTGGAGAGCAGCTGCTCACAGGTTGCCAAGGCAATGCCTGCTGGACTCACGTTGCCAGGGTAACGCCGCCAGCGTCCTGGTCCATCACTATGGGCACCACCATCTTTGTCATGAAGTGATGGTTAATTTGCATATTACTATTTTATTAGATAGGATATGTTTGATATGTACTGAGTACTCATCATGTGCATGACACTGATCTATAAACTTTATAAACATTATTTTATTTAACCTTCATAATAGCCTTGTGTGTGTGTGCATTTAAAATGTTGAGGGAATTAACATTAAGAGGATAACTTGCTTAAGGTCAGGCTGTTAGTTGAGTTGACGGTAGAGTAAGACTTGAAACCCAAATAGGGCTGGTCTGGGTCTGGTAAACATAACCCTTATACCACCTACCACTTGGTTATTGTTTTAGAAAACAGCAACTAAGTATACCAAGACATTGCTGCTAATGGTAAATTCTACCCAGCAGTTTGGAATGCCAAAGCCTGTTTGCTGAGAATGAGGTCCTGATCCTGGAATTCACTGTGCCCATGTTGTATGCTACAAAGACTATCACACGTTTCCTGGGGGCAGCATGTTCTTCCTGGAATACCTTGGGCCCATCGTCGGGTCCACCTCTCCTAATAGGATCCATATTGTGCCTTAAGGACAACATTGAGACCCAATATGTTTAGCATTTTTAATTTTCTGTCCTTGCTTACATTAGGAAAATAAGTGGTCTATAGGTATGCAGTTGTCTAACAACCACAAAAAGCTGCCAGAAAAGAGAAAACTAGTTTGCTCTCACCATCTCAATATTAGCTATTATGAACACAATGGCTGTTCCATCTCATTCACCAACTCCAGAAGCCTGGTAATGGGTACCTGTGGGACACGGTCAAGAAGGAGGAATAGGGTTGTAATCAATTAGTAATGCCTGCCCTGAGCACAGGGTCAGGAGGTAGGGGAAAGCCTGCCATGGTTTTACTATCCCTGGTTCAGCAATAACCTACTTACCTTGCACAGGCTCATGTAATAAAACTTGCTGGAAATTCAAGCCTAGTTTAAATTTATTCTTTAAAAGTCACTTTTCTGGTGGAAGTTTGAATTAGTAACTAGAAGCTCTGCTTTTCCCCTCTCCTTCCCCCTAAGGCAGTTTGTGACTTCAAAATGCTGCTAAAAAAAAAAAAAAAAAAGAAGTGCAATTGTGTGTAGACGTGAGCTACACACTGCCAACAGCTACTGCTTGAAATACCTGCTGGCAGGTTGGATGTTTCATTTTCAAAAATTGAAAATTCTTTCATTCTGATTTTATATTTAATAGCTGAGGTATTTAATGCGGCTGAACCACTTTTTCCTGTTTTCCTCATTTTGTCAAGGAAGGTGGGAAAGGGGAGCTGGCAAGCAGATGAAACTTGCAGGGAATAATATCAGCGTCTGTCTGGGAGGGCAATCACAGGAACTGGCTAAATGACTGTCAGCTGACAGCCTTGAGGGTAATTGTTCTCGAATTTGAGCCAGGCATCAGAATCACCCCGGGGCATGTTAAACCCGAGTCACAGGGCCTCACCTACTGAGCTTCTGATCCAGTAGGTCTAGGTGGTGTTCAAGAATCTGCATTGTGTAACAAGGTCCCAGGAGATGCTGATGTTGTTGGGCAGGAACCACACTTTAAGAGCCCCTGCTGAGAGCCACTGGCCACCAGACTGGCCTGAAGCTCGAGCTGAGTCCTGGCCATGGGGAGGTTTTGCTGTAGGAGAGGCTCCAAGGTCTGCTGCAAAGACATGTGCCAATCAAAGTCCAGCCAGTCCAAGATTAGGCTGACTGCAATTATTGTCTGTAAAGGCGCTGCATGGAAAGAATCAACTACGATCACTACCCAGTCATTCCTTATAAGCATATATTTTAAATATAACAGTAATGCTTGATTTGTTGAAAATATTTTTTAAGGATGATGAATTATTTAAAAGATGAAAAGCATATGGCCATGATTTGGAAGCTCTTTATAGCTCAGATAGTGGCAAATCAAAAAGCGCCACAGACCTCAAGTTCTGGCCCTCATTATAGGGAAGGTGTTTAAAAAGCAAAAAATAGTTTGTTGAGAATAGTATATGGTCAAAGATCATAGGTGACAGCAGTTTGTTAGATTGTCAGCCACACAAGGCCTTGGTTTTCTGTTCGTTACTAATAACAACAATATGCCCATTGACTCCCACTCCTTATGAGACTATGGAGATGCTAGCGGCCAGAGCCCCCAGACTTCAGCACCATAGGCTTCTATGCCCAGACAGGGCAACTAGACTTTCCCATTCCCCTGGCAAAAAGCCCTGCTGTGTCGGATAAATCTCCAATTTCCATTAGGCTGCAGAAACCTACTTTTGCTTCTGTTTCTCTTCCACCTCCATCCCCACTCCCTCCCCACGTGTCTCCAACAGTTTGTAGTTTACAAAGTATGTTCTCACACACTCCACACCCTGTTAGAAAGGGCTGCCAGTCCGTCATTTCTTTTTATTGTGTAGAGCTGAGCAAGCTAAGGCTGGGGAAGTGATGAGCCCAAAGTTGGGTATAGGGCTTGGCATAGACTTCTTCCTCTTCTCCCAGCCAGAGCTTCCCCAACCTGGGCTAGGGGAGGGGGAGGGCACTTCATTACAGGGTGGAGCACAGCCTCTGAGTGAGGCTAATGGATTAAGTGACTTCTTTGCAGTTGGTGCTTTGAAAACCTCTGGGCTTGGAGAACATGAAGTTATTTCTTTGCAAGACAGGAAAGGAGCTATTTTTACAGAATCACTGTTCTTTAAGCCACTGCTTTCCAGTGATGACAGAGCACATTTCTGAGAGCAGTAATGACCACCACCGTGTGACCAGCCTCAGAGTCCATCTCTCCCTATCCAAGGAGAGCTTTTTTTTTAAGTCGTTATTTTTTTTTCAGGTTCACAGCAAAATTAATGGGAAGAAACAGAGATTTCCCATGTGCTTCCCATCCCTACACACTCACGGCCTCTCCCATTGTCAACATCCGTCAATGATGAACCTACATGGACACAACATTTTCACCCCAAGTTCATAGTTTACATCAGGGTCACTCTTGGTGTTGTTCATTCTATAGGTTTGGACAAATGTGTAAGGACTTGTACCCACCATTGTAGAATCAGAGAGAATAGTTTCACTGCCCCAAAAAGCCTCTCAGAAGAGCATGTTTTTATTTTATCGTTTTTAAAACTATATGATGAGACACCCACACAGGATGTAATTTAAAGCCGAAGTATTAGAAGCACTTAAAGATACATCAGCCACAAAGACTAAATAATGGAATGACATTTTCCAATTAGGAAAGTCATGTGATCCACACCATTCCACGCAGATAGAACTTTCCAAAGCCACACGCTGGGTTTCTTCCTTCTTCCCTTCCTTCTCCCCACTCATATCTATAATGCCCGTCCTCTGCATCGGCCCTTTGCAGTGAGAGGCAGCCCACACGCAAGCACTGCTTTCAAAGGAACTCAAAAGGTGTAGAAATAAATTCCAGGTATTCCAGGGCCTTTGGCAGTTTGATAACGAATCTATTTGAAAGATCCTTAGCTGATTCTCAACCTTGGCTGCACTTTAGAACCCCCTGGGCAGTCAGGCCTGGCTTTAGGGGCCCATGGCCAGTGCAGTCATGCCGGCCCCGTGCTCAGAAGGGCTTGCAGGTAGCTCAGTGCTCTGCTGTCACAGTCTCAACGTTCTTGATGATTTTTAAACAAGGACTCCTGCGTTTTCATCTTGCATCAGGCCTCACGAATTATGTAGTCAATCCTGTGGGAAGCTTTTCAATACACCCCTGCCCAGGCTGCACCCCGACCCACTAATCACAATCATAGGAGGTGGGATCCAGGCCTCCCAACCACCTTTGGGAGCCACAGGTGCAGAACGGAAGTCCTCACCTGAGGTGTTCCTGTGTGTGTGGTGGGGAGCATCAGATTCACCTGGAGCACTTTTCCAAACTTCGCATGCTGATGTATAAAAATTGACAAATTGCTTCCTAAATATTCTGGTGCCACCTGGCTAGCCAGGCAGGGACATCTGTCCGTGAGATAGCGCCACTGTGTTTCCTGCTCCCAGGATACTGAATTGCTGTGATAATAACTGCATAGAAACTGTTAAACATGAACTGTTAGGGCACAGTGGTCACTAGATTATAATTTCATATCTAATTCTATAATAATTATATAATTTCACTCTGTTCCCTGTGGCACTGATAACTGAGCATCCTATCGAGAGGCAAAAGAGTGGGTGCAGATAACTCTTGCTCTGACTCACAGCTCTGGGGCACATTTTCTTTGTGCCCCAGTTTCCTTATTAGTAAAATGGACATAATAATGTTCAACTCAAGAAGGTGTTGTGAGGATTAATGAAATAAGACAGGCAAAGAGCCTTGCACAGTGTCTGGCACATAGTAGGTGGTCAATAAATATTGGTGTACTATTTCCTCTAAGAAGAAATATGAGCATACCTTTCCCCTCAACTCTCAACTATGTCTTTTCACTAAAAGAAAATAGAACTTGTTATTATGACAAGAAAGAAATACCAGTATTCTTCAATTAGTATACTTATCAAGTATGCAATTTATATTCACTCAGCTCATAGTTATTGAATACCTGCTAGATCAAAGTGTCAGAGAGATGGATTTCATATATATATATATATATATATATATATATACACACACACACACATATATATATATGATTTGGATTTCATATATATATATACACACACACACATATACACACATACACATATATATGTATGATTTGGATTTCATATATATACACACACACACACATATATATACACACACACACGTATACATATAGAAACATGTACATGAATATATACACCTACACAGATATACATGTATATTGAAACATGTACACATACATACACACATAAATGATATGTATTATTTAACACTTTCCTTTAAATTTTTACACATTTGAACCACAAAGGAATGCTTATTGAAACAATTTAAACAACATAAAAGTAACTAAGTTTACTAACCTATGCTTCCAGACTCTTATTCCCACCATTCTAGGATAACCATTTAAAAAAATAACTTGAAGCTAAAAATAAGTTTGATTTAAATTTTTAAAAATATTTTTGCATACAAACACCCACGTGGGCACATACTACATCTCGCATTCTATAACTTGCTCTTCTTTGCCTAACAGTGTAATGTGGACATCTTTTGAAATCAGTCCCTCTCACTCATCTATTAGTTTTCAGTAGCTCCTTGAACTCTGTGGGATGGCTGTGCCATTTTCAACCATCCCCTGGGTGATGGTCTGATGGCATTTGACTGTAGAAGATGTTGCAGCAAATAGTCTTATGTAAAAATGTAAATACTAGCACTTCTACTTCTTTCGGATAGAGCCTCCAGCAGTTTAGAACCCAAGACTGAACAAAGCAAAAGCCAAGACAATAATAACAAATGATACCCCACCTTTTATCGACACGCCTACCACCCACCAGGCACTACAGTGGAGGGCGTAACGAACGCGAATGGGGCCTCAAGCAGTTCTCCAAAGCAACATGTGATCGAATGCCCAGACCAGCGTTACACACGATATATATTGCAAGGTCCAAGTTGAAATCTTCCTAATGGTGCTTAAGCCAACCTCTAATCTAGCTCTAGATGCTCCTGAGTTCCATTGACTCTGGAGCAGTTTTGCATGAGAAATCCTTTCCTGCAGCTTCCTTCCAGTCTTCTTTGTAGCAGTAAACAAAGGAACTGCCAGCTGACTCGCAGCGGAGTCAGTTAACTGGCTTTCCTAATGTGGCCAGTAATTATCTGATTGCTCACAGTGTGGTCCTTCATTTTCTTCCCGAAGCTGAAAGCAAAAAACGACAGTTTTCCCAGCAGAGAGCCATGTGTCTGCTGTCAGGCCTCTGACACACATTTCAGGGATGCACTTACCAGTAGATATTAAACTGCTTCGCAGGAAAGAACCAGAAGTTACAAAACCAAGTTAAAACGTAAAATAACTTTTGAAAGTACATGGAAAAGGATTCAACTGAATTTCTTTTTAAGCAGCCAGGAAATAGTGTCACTGTTTTCACCCCCGGTGATTTTACTGCAGACATGCTCCAATGCCGTGGCACCCACAGAGGTCTGCACCTCCTGTTTGCGTAGAAACACCACGTGCTGTTCAGTGGCCAGGAGGGCAGGTAGCTGCTGGCCTCCAGCTGCAGCACCTTCAGGATCAGCCCCAGCTCTCCTGCAGAGGCCATAACTGAGCCTGGGCTGGGAGGCGTGGGGGTGGGGGAAGATGCTGGGGTCTAGGACTTTCTGGATTGGCCAGTCTTTGCTGTGGGATTGGATGAAACTCTCGGGCCTGCATTGCAGTATGAGGCTCTCCTTGTCCATAACTGCCTCCTCCTTTTTTCCCCCCAATCTTGTTAGGTCTGCATGGTGATCTGGGACTCTGGCCAATCCTGCTCCCTCCCCTCTTATCCTGCATAGTGGTGCTAACTTCCCTCCTAACTTCTCAGGGTCTGAGTTCTGGGGGACCCCATAGACACAAATGCTTCCAGGTCAATGGAGGAAGGTAAATGCTATTCATCTCATTCAGAGGACTGAAAACCTGAGCATGTGCCCTAGCCCCTGGACATTCTCGTGCCAGGCTCTGTAAACATGAATTATGCCTCTGCCAAAGTGAAACTGACTCTTCCATTTCAATTATTCAGCGGGGACACGAATGAAAAACCAAATGTGAGGAAAAACAAACTCATATATATTCTGAAATTCCACTTCAGCTACCTGAACTATTTCTAAGATCCTAGGTAGGGTTCGGATTTTGATATTCCTTCTTGTTTGTCAAGAACTGATTAGAGCCAGTCAAGGCATCATAGTTACAGTGAGAAAACACTATTTCCATTTCCACCTCTTCAACCACAATTCCACTTCTAGCACCAGTGTCCTGGCTCAGCTGCCTCCCCTTGTGGTTCCACACACTGAGAAGAAAGCAGGTAACAATTGCATTCTTGTTGCAGGGGAGTTTGGAGAGGTGTACAAGGGGCGTTTGAAACTTCCGGGCAAGAGGGAAATCTATGTGGCCATCAAGACACTGAAGGCCGGATACTCGGAGAAGCAGCGTCGGGACTTTCTGAGCGAGGCGAGCATCATGGGCCAGTTCGACCATCCCAACATCATTCGCCTGGAGGGCGTGGTCACCAAGAGTCGGCCAGTCATGATCATCACAGAGTTCATGGAGAACGGCGCCTTGGATTCCTTCCTCAGGGTAAGAGAAACTCAGGGCCATGGGTGATGCCAGCACTGGTGGCCGCTGGAGAACGATGGCTGGGGGAAGTGTCCCACATGAGGAGAACCTGTCATTCAGGAATTTCCCGAGGAAATGTGAGTGGGGGTTGGAGGTGTTGACAGGGTTAACAGATTTGTAACTAAAAGAAAAGAACGCAGAGCTTCTGGACCCCCTCAGAAGGAGGATGGCATGTGGTAGGGCCTTGGTAAAAGCTTGATGGATGAATTAGAATTAATAGATGGGGACAGAGAATGGCCATTGGCATCTGTGCGAATCTTGGAGATTGAAGACACATTCAGCTGCTCATAGCCCTGCATGATTCATGCAGATGCCAGTGGCCCCCTCTGCCTTTTTCCCAGCGCAGCTGCTCTTCCCCCTCAGCCAGCTCTCTTCATTTGCAGTTCAGAGATAAAACACATTGCCCTTTTCTGATGTCTGGGCCACCTGCCCTCTGAGGAGGTGCTTCTGTGCAAGAAAGGGGAAGATTGGTTCACCAGCATCCACAGTCTTTTCTGGGGTTGATGAAGAATGTGATTCCCACCCAAACTGCAGCACAGGTGGGCGTACCTGAAGGCCTATGGCTGGGGGATCTGTAAATGATCCTTGTCAGTGTGCCCAAATGGAGCCACAGTGGAACCATTTTCATCTCTATGGGGCATCGCTCAGAGAAGGGGTGGGTGAGAATGGCCATGACGCTAATGTCTGGGGAGTGACAGCCAACTAAGCAAAGGCCAAGGAGCAAGGCGTCCTTACAAAAGCTCAGTGCAGGATTGCAGTGGAGGCCTGAGAACAAAGGGCCCAGGGTGGGGGTGAGGGGAGCAGCACCAAAGAACGGGTCAGGGTCTTCTTAGCAAGGTCTTATGGGTGATACCAAGTACCAGACTATGCCCATCACCAAGATGTCATACAGTAGATGTAGCTTCAGATCAAAGAACCATTTGTAATCAGTCATTGAAACATTCGTGGGTGACTACTCTGGTCATTCTGTGTGCTGGGTGCTGGGCCTATCCAGAGGAAAGAGACATTGCTCTAATACTGTGTAACGAGTCAGGCCAAGACTTTAGTGCCTTTAGCGCAACAACCATTTGTGTTGCTCATGAAAATGCAACTGGGCCAGGTCGTCTCTAGGCCATGTGGTGTCAGATGGGGCAGCTCAGGGGCTGAGGCCTGGAGTCATCCAAAGGCTTGTCACGCATGTGTCTTGTGGTTGATACTTGGTGTCATGTGGCATCTCTCTATGTGACTGGCTTGGACTTCCTCACGGCAAGCTGGGTCCCAGCATCCTCAGAGGAGGAGGCAGCAGCTGTATCTGTTTTGTAAAACAGCATCATTTCAACCATAGCAATTCACCCACCAATGCAAGGGGAGAACACAGGCCCCACATTTTGATCAAGAACAGCAACTTAATATTTTATTATACATAAGGGGCCGGGGGTCCTGTTATGTCCATCTTAGAGAATACAGTATGCCACCGAAGTCCCTGCCCCTGAGGATCTTAGTGTCCAAAACTCCCAGCAAGCATCTGTCTCCATGCATGGAATACAGAGGTATCATAAGCAAAGAACTGAAATCTTTCTGGGAAGCCAGAGAAAGCTCCAGAAAGCATTTATCTGTAATTGGAGAATGAGGAATTTGCAGACAGATGGGGGAGCCGGCAGGTAGGGTGAAACAATGGAACAGTGTGTTTGAAGGCCAAGGTCAGCATTGCCTCTTTGGTGATCTGTCAGCAGCTGTGTGGTGGCTCCAAAGCTCAGGAGTAGAGCCTGGGAACTGCAGCATGGAAGGGTAGCTGCTAAGGGACTTGTCTAGAAGCTGTGCATGCACAGTATTAAAACTAACTTTGCAGGGCGAGCATACATGTTTTGCCTCATATGAGTCATTAAGCAGTAGGCTATTTCTTTTTATGGGGACAGGGGACAACAGATGTAGATTGTGAGGCCCATGGACTCTGCCTTGCACAGACTCCTGGAGAGTATGGCTTATGCCTTGTATTTTGCCACCCCAGTACCTAGCATAGTGAGCACCTGGTAAATACTAGTGGAATAAAAAACACGAATAACTATTTCTGGGACAAAAAAATATTCCAGAGTGACAGTAGAAATGTAGTTATTATTCTGAGCAAGCCTGGTCTCTTGTCTTTGTAGCCAGACCTCTCCTATAAGAGCAGGGTATGGACCACGATTCCCCGGGGGCATTCACTCATGATCAGAGCTCTCATGAAAACAGTCCAATAAAAGTGAGTAGAAGGCAATGTTAGAAGAAAAAGTGTTTTCTGGCACCAGCATCCATGCCCTTTCAGAAGTCATTTATTTCCTACATGTCACCTAACCGTACTTCACAGAGAGTCTCAACATGATCTGGGACTGTGATCCGACTCTCTCTCCCTGGGCCGCGCCGGGGCGAGGGAGATTCATCCTCAAGAGACTGCGGGAAATCAAAGCCCCACAGCGTTGCTCTGCACAGGCTGTTTCCATTTGGGTCCCAGGACATGGTCACATATTGGACACCAGCATTTTTCATGATGATGAGGCCCAGGCAGTGGGAGAAAAGCTAGGGGCAAGAGGGGAGCCCAGGAAAGCCAAAGAGAAAGCATGGCAAGGAAGGAGCGGCTAGAGCAGGCAGAGCCAGGAGGAGAGGGGAAATGAAGCGTTTCTGACTCCTCGCACGGCATGGAGGCAGGTAATCTATAAATCTAATTTCAGCCTTACCACAGTCCCTGGAGCAGAGCAACATTAATTGATGTATCTGCTGCTTGATACAATCTAAAAGTAGGTCATCAGTTAAGTTCTGTAGGGTCCGTCTTCTGGGAAGTAGAATAATTTTAGGATTGCCATTCAGAGGAGAAAGAGAAAGGATGAGTCCTCCATGTGTGCACCATCTCCTCCCTCCAACTGGTCCTTTCATGCTGGACATGGCCCTTTGGGCAGTGGCTGCAGCTCCTGCCCTGGGTCAGCATCCCAGAGGCTCTGCCTTGGGGATCCAGTGAGCACAGTTCACTCACTGCTCTTCTCTCTTTGGGGGACTTAGAATCTCTCACATTCTGGAGGGACTGGAAACACCATTATTCTTTTAACACGCATTCAGTAAGTTCATTATTTTCCATTTTTTTTTCAAATGTCTGTGCCATGGGTATTATGTAGCATGCAAATCTACAATTAAATATTTCCTTCTTGGCATTCAAATTTAGGGGCTTTAATCTGGAGGCTCTTCCATAAATTTAGGAACAATCCCTGAACCTCATCAGTGTCCCATGCCTGAGTCATCAAGGTCGCCATGCTCTGTGAGGCTTTCGTGCCTAACCGTTGGCCTGGTGGTTGCTGCTCATTCATTCACAGATGGTCATAACTGAAAGACTCATGGAAGTCACTGAGCAGTGACAAATGGAGACATTTCTCATCAGGGAAGCTCATTCATGGGCTGAAACTAGACAACGGCAACCCAGATGTCAGGAAGAGAACACCAGATTGGAAGTCTTGAGACCAAAGTTCTGCTTTGGGCTCTGCCTTGAGTCACCCTGTGGCCTTGAACAAATCTGTTAACTCAATTTCCCAATCTATAAACTAAAGGCATGGAGTTGGATGATCTTGAAAGGTCTCTTTCAGTTAAAAAAAAAAATCCATGATTCATTCTCTTCAAACAAATCAAATAAGGATTTCATTTCCTGAAGTGGATTTGTCAATGGAAGTTGAAATACCTAAATCCTTCTTGTCTAATAAAAGAGCCAGCAAGTGGCTTCAGTGAATTTTCAGAAAAGCAGTTTGAGCAGAAAGCACTTTATGAAGGGAAGAAAATTCAAATCACTTCACTGAGGCTGTATTTCTTCTATGTGCTGTGTTTTGCCATGTGCCCAGTGTGGCAGATCTTTTCCTGAAGTCACAAAGAGACCTCTTTTTTAATCTTCTTTATCTTTATTGTTCATACGCTTTCAAGTTCTTCCTGGGGAGTTACACCAATGAAGTGAATACCAAACAGTTGAACATGTCATAAAATCTTAATATGCTTACATCCTTAAGTTTCACCGAGATTATGAACTCAACAGGCATGATCCAGTCTTATCATGATATGTGTTTACCCTGAAGACCCTAAAGAAAAATTCAATGGCCTTCACAAAAGTCAATATATTTCCATGGAAAAGGCACCAGACAGGAGTTAAAAGAGTCAGATGACTGTAGCATAATGAGTGTAGTGTAGAAATGACTCTTCTTTCTATTTCTGTGGCCATGGCAGACATTAATCAATCATGGCTTCCTTCCCTGTGAAGCTTATACACAGCCTTCTTCTCCATCCAGCTTTTGAGACAGCCATTACCAATTGATTGGAGATGGAATGTCAATAGAGATGTAATTGCTGTTCTGGCCTTAGAATCTTGTTATAAGCCAAAACCACCCAGAGTGATTGAAGGCTGGTAACTTAAATTTTCTAGACTTAATTTATCTTCTCCATTAAAAATATACTACTGCCTGCCTTTCACAGAACCAGTTTTAAGGATTAGAACATATCTGTGAAGTATGACTTGCCATTCAAAAGTCAAGAAATGGAAGAAATCAATGTTTGTTGATTAATTGATCCAAACTTTAGACCCGCATCATTAGTTTCTGATCATATGCTACTACAGTTGTGGGGAAGGGCTATTACAGTGTCAACCTGTTGAGTTCAGAATGCTTGGTGAACTAGGTTCTCCAAAGGCAATGATCTTAGGATGTCACCTCCCCACGACTAGAACCCACACCACAGTTCTGGCTCCAGGTGTCCTTAATCTCTCTCATCATGCATCCCAGGTACATGGGAGTGCTGATTTAGGAGACATTGATGGCCCTGCTGATAATACCAGCAATCATTGCTGCTGTCTTAGTATTCACTAGGCACTGAGCTAAGTCCTTTTACATGTGTCATCTCATTTAACCTCATAAAATCCCTATGAAGAATGGACACTATGGACAGTTTTTATTTTACAGGTGTGGAAATAACTGCTCTGGAAGTTAAATAACTTGACCAAGAGCATGCAGCCTGTGGGCAGCAGACCCTGGGTCCAACCTGGGAAGCTACAAAGCCTGGACTTTTAGCTGTTTTTTGGCCCTTGCTGGCCCCAGAAACTCTAAGAATGACTGATGTAAATTTTAAAACAAATCAGATTAATAAAGCAGGCCAATGAAGACTTACATGGCTTAACGTAGAAGCATAGACATGTTACTGCACATGCTTTCCATATTACTCTTCTCAAAGTTGTTTACAATCTCCACCAGGGCCAGCCTCAACATTTATACACAAGTTGGCTTCTTTAGGGAGACATTCGTTTTCGAAGGCATTGTTGTCTACATTTATGGAGAGGAACTAACAACCCAAATTGAAAACCTATGACCCTGTGACTTCAGGCTGAGTGAGAATACAGTTTCTAATATACAGAAGTTGCACGAGAGCTTTCTGGGAAGGTAGATCCCCAGAGACCTACTTAGAGAAAGGGAACGGTGCTAGCCTGGCTAACTTCCTGAGGAGGTGTTCACTAAAGTTGATTAGTAAGGAGAATTTGCATCCCTCACTGCACTTCCAGCTCTCATAGGTGGGCACCATGTGCTGAGAAATAGTTTCCAAAAGGCAGCTCTGCATTTGCTTTTGAAGTTGTTTAGAAAAAAATACTGCGGAGGAAGCTTTCTGGGGTGGTGATTAAGGTTTGAGTTAGAAACAGCCTGAAATTTGGGGGATGCCAATTCCAATGTGTTGCGATGGGGAGGCGGGGGGAGGCTCCTCCTCTGGCAGGGATCTCAGGAAAGAGTGGATAGAGTATCAGTTTGTTCCAGTCCTTCAATAGATCAGGTGGTATAACCCTAGTAAACACCATCTTTCATGAGGAATAGTCTTCAACAATTCATGACGGCTCTATTAGACTTTTTGATTATTGGGGTTTTCTCTAATAAACATGGTAGTTTTATAAGAGCCTTTTTATTTTCCCATACTTATTTTTGCATAGAAAAATGCTTCTGCAGGAGCCCATGCATGAATGATGTGGCCTACACGTGTTTAAGTAAAGTAATGGACGTGAGTGCCTTGTATACCATCTCACATATAAAAAGTATCCAATAATGGAAGCTCCTCACACTGTTTATGCTTCCTGCATTTCACATGAGGACACTGGGCAGAGGGAGTGACTGCCTTGCCTAGGGCTCATGTTCAGGTAACTAGACTGGACCCTAGATGTCTGCCTCTTCCCACCTCTCCTCCAGTCCAAACATTTCAGTGCCTGGGCCATGCTCTACTTACAGAACACAAGTCCCTTTGGGGAGCAGTTATGGCTGTACAAGATGGTGAAATGTGTTCTGAGCAATGTGGCCCAGGGTTCATTCATTTAACCAGTGTGGGTGGAGTCAAGACACAGGGGCTTTGGGGAGGCAGGGGGATGGCATTCATTGAAGAACCTACCATTTAACCATTAAGAATGGCATCCACCCAAGAAATCGAGCCCACTGATGGTAGCACTGCAGATTGGCATGAGGAGAAGCAGCAACAGCACCCATTCTCTGGTAGAGTGTACGTGCCAGACACCATGTGTGCACTTCTGCACACCAGTTGCTAGGAGGTCGGTATGGTTACCCCAGTGTCAGCGCTGATCATACCCAAGGAAGATGCCTTAACATTTAATTCTGGGAACAGGGATGTATGTGCCAGCCATTCATTCAGCACAATTTACTGAGCTTTTCCCACCCACATTAAAGCTCTTGGCACTAGGAATACAGTGGTGACCACAAGAGGGAGGGTTCTTATGCTCAAATTGCTTAGAGTCAAGTAGCAGAGAAGGAGAGATACATACACACACAAACTAAAAGTTTTATATGTGCCAAGAAGAAAAATCAGAGCATACACCGAAAGATACAGTAAGAACATGCTAAGTATATTTGAGGAAGGGAACTGGTTATAGGAACATCCTTTCTGGGGAAACCTGAAAGGCACGTAGGTGTTGATAGTGAGGAAAAAGCAGGAGGAATGGTATATGTCAGGCCTCTAAGGCAGGAAGAGCCCGGCATGGAAAAAGACTGGAAGGTCAGCAGTCACTGTAGCTTTTAGCACAGGCATGAGGGATTCACTGGCATAAGGTGAGGCACCAGCTGATCCCACGGGGTCTCGTGGGCCAGGCTACGGAGTTTGGAGCTTTACCTTAATGCAATGGGAGGCTATTAGAAAGCTTTAAGCCAGAGAGTGACATGCCCTGATTTATGTCTTACAAAGATGGCTCTAGCTATGGTGTGGAGAATGGGGCGGGGGTGGGGGGGCAGGTGCACAGTGGCTGTTAGAGGTGATGGATGACAATGCCTTGGCTAGAGTGGTGGCAGTGGAGATGGAGAGGAGTGAATAGGTTTGAGGTGTAATTTGGAGATGAAATTGACGGGGCTTGGCAAGGAGAAGAGAACAGAGTGTTCAAGGAGAGGGATGAGGACGGGAGTGGGGAAGGAGAGGCAGTGAGGGATCAGCCAGCACTGAGAGGCTGACAGACAGCAGGGCAGTGGCACCTTGGCTTTTGTTTAACCACCGCAGCTCATCTTGATCCCAATGCCCCTTGTGTCTTATTACAGCAAAATGATGGACAGTTCACAGTGATCCAGCTGGTGGGGATGCTCAGGGGCATCGCTGCTGGCATGAAGTACCTGGCTGAGATGAACTATGTGCACCGGGACCTGGCTGCTAGGAACATTCTGGTCAACAGTAACCTGGTCTGCAAGGTGTCCGACTTCGGCCTTTCCCGCTACCTCCAGGATGACACCTCAGACCCCACCTACACTAGCTCCTTGGTAAGTCCTTCTTGGTATTCTCGGGTAAAAGCATGGCATGAATAAAAGGTGGCTACACCTGTCTGAGGACCCATGGTAGGGCCATACCCTGAAGGACTGGGACCTGAACTCATCTCTCCACTGGGGAAGCCAGGTGTTGGGAGAACCATCCATCTGGGAGGAATGATAGCAGCTGGCTGTCTAGGCAAGCATCTGCGCACAGGCTGTGAGGAAGGGTCTGTATCTACTCTGTAGCCATGGTGTTTCTTGGCCAATGGGAAGAGGGCATTTTGGAACAGATGATTTGGGGGAATCCAAACAGTTGGACAGTAGCATCAGAGATGTCCATAGGGAACAGGCTCCAGTGGAGTTGGCACTGTGTCACCAGGTAGACTCTGGGTACCCTTCTCTTCTCCCTTATCATTGCTTCCAGATAGCTGTAAGTACCATCTACATGATCAGTACTCCTACATGTTTTTCCTGCTCTGCCCCCCCCCAACCCCACATCCCAGACAGTTCTAATCATCTATGTCCACTGCCTAGTTCACACACTTCATGTTAGAACTTTTGCAGGTCCAAATACAGCCCTTGATTTACTCTCCACTTTCCCTTTCCCACTCTCTCCATCTCAGTAGATGCACCACTCAACTAATAACTGAAAACTAGGACTCAGTCTTGATTTTCTCTGTGTGCCTCACCATGCATGCCCAATCCCCAGCAACTCCAATAGGTTCTTATAAAATCTGTTCCTTCTTTTCCCTCTCAGCCCCTACCCTATCCCAAAGTACCATTCTCTTTCACCTAGCCAGGCACAGCAGCTTCCAACTAGTGCCCCTGGTCTCTTACCTTCTCATGTCCATTGTCACTGGCATCCACTGTGACTGATCTTTCTATCTACCTATCTAGCTATGTTCTTTAAACGTGCGAAGTATTCATCATTATAAAAACGAAAACAATACAGAGAAGGAGGAAAAGGATAGCTAAGAATCTACATTGCCCTGAAGCCAGGGTCAGTAACTAAAAGGCCAGGAAGTAAATATTTTAAGCTTTGCTGGCCAAGAGGCAAACTGAGAAGATTATATAGAAAATTACGTAACCCCTTAAAATGTAACCCTTCTTAGCTCATGGGCCACAGAGAGCCAGGTGACCAGCCAGGGTTGGCACTCAGGACTTAGTGTGTTAACCAACCCCTGTCATGAAGCACCTATTTCAACAGTTAGATGCCTCTTTTCACAGTTTTCCGTTTGCTCAAAAATTTGAAAATGTTGGTATCATAAAGGTGGAATCATACTCTGCCTATTGTTCTATGCCTTGTGTGCCTCTTGGGCATTCTTACTGCCAAGTTGCTCTTCGGAAAGTTGTAAACATTCACGCTCCACCAGGAGTGCTTGGTGCCGCTCTTCCAGCCTCTGCACCAGCACTGGAGGTGATCAACCTTTACAAATGTGCCAAACCAAAGATGAAAAATGATACCTCATTTTGTTTTCATTTGCATTTTCATTTGACTCAGAGATATTCACACAGCTGTGAGGACTCCTGTTTCCTCTTCTGTTAATTATCTCTACCTTTCTCTACCTACTTTTCTATCAGGTTATTTGCTGGTTTTTTAGAAGTTCATAGGCAGTCCTTTTCTAGTAGGGATGGTAACCCTTTGTCTGCATATATGATACAATCACCCCGCTCCCCAAAACGTTGTTTGTTTGATACTGTTTGTGATACCCTTTGGCTTCCCAAACCGGTCAGTACTCATGTAGTAAAATATACTTATTTTTCCCCCTCTATGTTTTTCTTGGATTTTCTGCTTTGTTTTAAAAGTTCTCTTCGCTCCAAGGCTATAAAATGCTTTTTTTTAAGTTTCCTGTATTATTTTATTGGGATTTTTTGTTCTATATTTAAATATTTACTATTCCTGGAACTTATTTATTTTTCCTGAGATTTTATTTTGAAAAATTTCAAGTATGCAGAAAACTTGACAGGAGCTGTGGAGAGGACAGCCATGTACCCACCAGCCAGATTCATAATTACCAGCTGAGATAAGAACACTGTGTTCTGTGAGAGTGTGACTAAAACTATAGATAGCAAAATAGTCTGACTGCATCCAGTGGCATTAAGGAAGGCTTCCAGAGGCAAAGGTGGTGCTCCCGCAGAGATTCGAAAAACAAGCTACCTAAGTGAAGGGGCCAGTTAGATCATTAAGGGACATAAGCAGCATATACAAAGGACCCGTGGCAAGAAGAGAGAAAACTCTGTTAGCTGGCATTTGGAGAACGAAGGGGAAAGTGACCATGAAGGTCAGCAGCAGTTACATCATGCAGGGCCTCCTGGATCCTTGTGATGACATTTACAGCCTTGGAGCGATGGGAAGCCATCAAAGCTGCGTGTGCGCGCGTACACACACACAACCCAAAGGTGATGGATTTTCATTTCAGAAAAATAATTTGGCCTTTCTCTTGCCCTTCCCTTCCAAGCTCTTCTTCTCCCTTCTTCAAAAACAAAACAAAAAATATTTTCTTGGCTTTCTTCCTTTTTTCTTTCACCAAAAAGAGATTTAGCAGGTCCAATCCAAGTAGAAATCTGAGCAAGGGAGGCAAGTCCTAGTAGGGATCGAGACCTGTGTGTGAGGGCGCTGGCAGCTTAGCAAGATTGGAAAATTAGCTCTATACAGGGTCATTGATAAACATTTTGGAGATAATGTACAAATATGGAAAGCTGGAGTGAATTGTGTGATGCTGAATTGGAATGGGAAGTATTGGTATGAACTTGTGATTTTCAACATATAAAATGAAAGAGAAATAAATGTAGGATGTGACTGCCTCAAAGCAATGACACCTGGGTAGCGAAGAGTACACCTGGCATTCGGGTCTTGGATTCTGTACACAATTTTACACTAAAAGCAACCAAGACTTATTAGAGAAGTGGCCCTTTCTAGGGACTGGCAGAGGGAGAAAGTACAGGATAAGCTGGCATATCTTTTTGTTCCAGAGTTATAAAGTACTCAAATAGTGGTGGGGACATATCAAAAGAACAATACCCAGCTTGAAGAGCCTCTCATTGTCCAAATATGGAATAATTTGAGTCTCAAAATAGATAATGATACAAGCAACTTAGAACCATTGAGTACGGTAGGAGCTGTGGAGTCCATACTGATATGAATATACATGAACAAATAAATGAAAAGAAGAGGAAGCTTTTCCCAACACTGAAAAGAATGGTATTATTAGAAAATCACTATTTGGTGACCATCAGATTGAGAAATATCAATGCATACTAAAACTTAGGGTAAAAGTCGAGAGGCAAATAGGGTTTTACATAGCCTCAACGTATTTCCCCAAAAAATATGTATTACAAAGGGAAAAAGTAACTTTACAGAGAAGTTTGGCAACACCATCTGAATCAACTTATTGAAGTTCACACCAGCAAAAACAGGACAGCAGACATTGAGTGGCACTTGATAGGATGCATCAAAAGAAAATATAACATATTCTGTTCAAAATGTTATAACCTAGGTCTCCACATGAAGAAATATCAGATTAACTACAATTGAGGACTATTCTATTAAACACCTGGCCTATGACCTTTAAAAATTCCAAGGTTATGAAGGTCAAGGAGACTGAGCATCTGTTGCATATTGAAGGATATTAGGGAAGTATAATAATGCATAACTAACCAGGTATTAAGAGCATTTCTGGGACAACTGTTGAGAGTTGGAATGGGGTATCTGGGTGAAGAGTGTATAGACATTCTTTGTCACATTCTTGCAACTTTTCTAGAGATTTAAAATTATCATATGTGTGAATATATATATATATATATATATATATATATATATATATATATATATTTCTTATATGTAAATGTTTATCCTGGCTGCATTGTGGATGATGGGTGGGAAAGGCAACAGTAGAAGCAATAAGAGGTCGGGAGCCTATGGGACACTGGGGAAAAATGAAGCTCAGAGGGATCGGGGGAGTAACATGAAAAGGAATTGATAGTAAATTGAAGGTAATAGAGGTCCAAGGATCATATTCTGTATCTGACCGGTGCCTCTACATAGATAAGGTACCTTAGATCTGGAAACTATTTGGAGGAATAAAAGGGTTGGGAGTAGATGGTAGGTTTAGTTTTGAACACTGTTTCTCAAATTTTGGTGAGTATCAGACTTGCCTGCAAAGCTAATAAGGCGAACATAGACTCATTGAAGTAGAGTAGGGTCTGGACCCTTGCATTGTTACTACAATTTCCCGGGAAATTTGATACCTACGAATTCTTGGAAGAAACTTGTTTAGAGCATTTTGATTTTTTAATCCTCACCTGAGGATATTTTTTCCATTGATCTTTAGAGAGATTAGAGAGAGAGAGTGGAAGGAAAGAAGTAGAGCAAGGGAGGGAGGGAGAGGGAGAGGGAGAGGGAGAGGGGGAGAGAGAAAGAGAGAGAGAGAGAGAGAGAGAGAGAGAGAGAGAGAGAGACACCTCGACTGGTTACCTCCAGCACCCACCTGACCAGGGCCTGGGATCAAACCTGGCAATCTTTGACCAGGAGTGGAACCCAAGACCCTTTGGTTTGCAAGGTGACGCTCTATCCACTGAGCAAAACAGCTAAGGGGAGAGCATTTTAATTTTTATGTGCTGGTAGAATTCCCTTTCCCTTGCTCTCTTGTTTACAGGGATTCTTCCCCAACTCTTCAGCCGCCCCGATTATCCTGGACTCCTTCCCTGGTTCCTCCAGCCAGAAAGAAGGTGGGGTGTTTTTTTTTTTTAATTAGAGTTTTAGTCACGGGGCAGACTTAGTGAGATGATTCCTTTAGGCAAAACTGCAAAAGGTAAAATTCACCCCTTGCTGTTCAGTTTCTGGTCTGGAATCCTCAGGTAGTTTTTTCTTTATTTTCTTTCCTCTTTTTTTCTTTCCTCTTCTTTCCTTTGCTTTCCTTTTATTTCTTTTTTCTCTTCTTTGTATTTTGTTATTTGCTGGGGAATTTGCTTGTTAGAAGCACACCCCTCCAGCCCAAAGTGGAACCTTTAAATTATCCTCAATCAACAGTCATAAAACAGCCCTCAAATCTCCTCCACAGCATGCAGTATTTTTTATCATCTTCTATTACATCTTGGGTTTTTTTTTTAATATATTTTTATTGGTTTCAGAGCGGAAGGGAGAGGGAGAGGGAGAGAGATAGAGAAATCAGTGATGGGAGAGAATCATTGATTTGCTGGCTTTTGCACACCCACACTGGGGTTCAATCCCACAACCCAAGCATATGCCCTGACCTGGAATCGAACCATGACCTGCTGGTTCATAGGTTGATGCTCAACCTCGGAGCCACACCGACCAGGCATATCTTGTTTTACTTAATAAGTGAAGACATCATTCACAACTATTAAAGTTTCCTAGTCTTTCCTAGTAGGCCTCGGACTTCATCTTTTGCCCATATCTCTTTTTCTCTGTTTTAAATTGCGATTTCTAGCTCCAGGAGCATTTCCTTCCCACCAGACTCCTGGAACAATGAACAGAAAAAATTTCTTCCTTTGTGTTTTCTTGTGATTGGAATAAACCCGCTAAGCGAGGAGGCGGTCTGAGCGCTCCTAATATCCCCGTTCTTTAAGAGGACAGATAAATGAGCTGGGCTGGGCTCTAACATCTGTACAATTTACACAACTTCCTTTTTGGCAGGTATATATACTGTTATGGGTGTTCAAGTTAGCCTTCCCGTGTTCCTTAGTTCACTCAGGCAGCTATAACGAAACACCACAGACTGGGCGGCTTAAACAACAGACATTTACTCCTCACAATTATGGAGACTGGAAAGTCCAAGGTCAAGGTGCTGGCAGATTTAGTTTCTGGTGATAACCTTCTGACTGGCTTGCAGATGGCCGCTTTCTCACTGCATCCTCACATGGCAGAGAGAGGAAGAGCGCTCAGGTCTCTCTTCCTCCTCCTAAAAGGACACAACTCCATGATGAGGATTTCATCCTCATGACCTCATCTAAACCTAATTATATACTAAAGGTCCCATCTCCAAATACTATTACAGTGGGGGTTAGGGATTCAGCATCTACATTTTGGGAAGATGAGAGCATCCAGTCCCTAACGCCATGCTGGAACCACCTCAGGCCAGTTCTCCATGTTTGACTCCATGGGTCATATCTGCTGTTCACTGCTCCTGTCTCCTGTTAGCAAAAGGAAAAAACCAGGCACGTACATGCCAGGAAAGGCACCGTGTCTTTGATTAACTCTACATGTGGGGCTCACAGACGTGAAATTCACCCTTTACCCGGTCACATTGGTGGACAGAGCCCCGGCTGGATCCCATAAATCTCCGATGGCAGCTTTCTGCTGGTTAAGTCAAAGCTCCGCTCCAGCATGGTTTGCCTTCCCTCCTGAGCAGTAGGAAGAGGCCCCATCCAGTCCCTCTGTGAGCGCAATCTTCCCTCCTTAGTATTCCACCAGGTTCCTTCTGCTACAGTAGTGCCAACTTCGCTGTCCTTCAGAACTGCAGGCTGCCTGAGAGGTCTCCAGCCTCGCTCCATGCCTTCCCCCAGCCCTGCCCCCGCAGGCCTCCCTGTGTCATCAGGAACTTCACTCCATCTTCAAGGCGCCTCTGATCTCCCTCAGCCCCTTCCCCTTTGCTCCTCTCTCTGCTCCTTCCTCTCCTCACCTGCACCTGCCTCCTCCCCTCCTGTATTTCTGCAGCTTCTGAAGCTCACTTCCTTCCAGTCCCAGTTCCTCCTGCTTTTTGCTTTCTGTCTCCTGATGTCTGCTGACATTGTCTGCCCTGCTCTGTCTCCCCTGTAAACTTCAAACAGCGCTGTTTCTTGGGCATCTGCCCCTCCTTGTGGGAGGCAAAAACCATCTCAGGCAATTTGCTGGCTGTGCCCTTGTCCTTCCTGCATTTCGGTTCCTTCCCCAGCTCTTCCTCACATGCTAAGCTTCCTGTTGCAGCCCCTCATTGAATGCCGGGACCCACTCAGGGACAGCTAGCTGTTCCACTTCCTCTAGAACCTGCCCCATCTGAGTCAGACTCATTTCCTGCACTGCTCCCTGAGGCTCTGAGCACAGAGGGTCCATCCTCCCTGTGGACAACGGACAGCCTCTCTGCAAGGGTGATCTCTGTGAGCACCTGACCCCATGACTCACCCAGAACCTATTGGGGGAAATCAGGCCTGTCCCACATGTGCTCTACAGAGGCCCTGTCCCCCTGTGATGAATTTGGGTCATCCCAGGTCACCAAGGAGGCAGGACTCTTGTCCCATCCTCCTCCATTATTTCCATGAATTGTCTCAGCCATAGCCTCTGTCCTCACTGTGCTCCCAGGAGAGAACATCCAGTGTAGCCAAGATCATCCATGCTGAAGTCTCTCAGGACTTTTCTTTCACAAAAAAATTGTTGACCTTTTATTCCATGATATTATGCTGCCCATTTGAGCCCTGTCTTCAGCCCGGTGGGCTGGGAAGGAGGCAAAAAGACCTGTCTAGAGCCTTTCACACTCTGGGGTGGTAAGGTGGTTCTTTGAACAAGGCAGGAAGAATGCAGGACTTGGACTCTAACTATGCTCTATAAACTTGGCTTCCAGTCTCCTCGCCCCTAACATAGGACTCATGAGAATTTGTAAACCACATGTGATAAAGGGGAAACAGCCCTAGTGTAAGTCTTGGCCCAGGTGGTCCCTGTGGATGCTGCCACGTGTGCTTTCCAGCTATGGCTCAGGTGGTCCCTGTGGATGCTGCCACGTGTGCTTTCCAGCTTCTCAGAATCCACACCCCACGGCAAGTCACACTCAGGTGTGCATGTTCAAGGCTGATAAAAAAGATCCTGTAACTCTGCCTGTTCCTGCTCAGCCCCAAACAGAAAGCACTAAAGCAGAGAGCCTCCTGAAGCCCAGGACATGCTGATAGTCACAAAGGGAAGTGGAGAACCCTCATGATAGGATCCTGAGGGAAGAATTTTGAAGAAAACTTCCCAGGAGAAAGGAGGAAAGGCAACTCAGATGGCTGGGTCCATTGAAACCGTGGTTCTCACATTTCACTATGCACAGAACCCCCTAAAGAGCTGTGAAAGTGCTGATTTCTGGGCCCCACCCCCAAAGTTTCTGATCTGTAGATCTGAGGTGGGGCCCAGAAATGTGCATCTCACACACATACCCAGATAATGCTGAAAGGTCTGGTCCTGGACCACGCTCAGGAACCAGTGCATTGAAACTACAGGTGGGGCATATATTTATTTTCACAAACTCGTGTTGCAAGAAAATATCAATTACCTCATTTTTCAAAGTTCAGTGTACACATATAGATACACAAAGCATAGTCAGGGACACACAGAAACACAAGACACACACACACACACACACACACACACACGCTACCCAGACATAGACACACGGAGACACTAATCTTGACTCAGTAATGGCTGGGCTTCTTTCACTGCCACTGAGAAGTGAGAGCAACTGCTGTAGGATGTTTTAGATTCTTTTTTTCTTACAATGTACTTAGTACTTAAAAGGTGCAAAGAAAGCAGGAAATTATCTCGAAGACGATCCTTCCTGCAAGCCTCAGGACGGTGCCCCCTCAGTCTGCGCCTGCCCATCCCCAGAAGTTGCTGCTGCCCTGGCCCATATGGCTCAGTTCATTGGGCATCATCCCGTGCATGACAAGTTTGCTGGTTTGACTCCCGCTCAGGAGGCATGCAGGAGCAGCCAGTCGATATTCTGCTCTCACATCAGTGTTTCTCTCCTCCCCCTTCCCTCCCTCTCCCCTCCCTCTTCTCCTCCTCTCTGTCTAAACATATCAATAAGACATTTTTTTGAAGTTGCTGCTAAGTAAGTTGATCCCTTTGCCTGAGAGGTTTCAGCTCAGGCTAGGACCTTTAGCCGTCAGAACGAGCAAGGTTTGCTGGCTTTCCAAACGGCAATCCCAGGTCCAGCTTCATGTCTTCCCACAGTCCCTGGTGGTTTTTACATATAAATCATACTCCCCCTCCCTTTCTCATCCATGGCTTCCTTCATGAGGCCATTTTCGAATTATGATTTCTCGCTCTTCTTTCAGTCATTGAGCTTGGGTAGCAGACTATCTCTTGGGTAGATGGGAAAGTGGAGAAGAATGAAGACAAGCAAGGAAAAGAGAGGGGCCCTTTCATTGCAGCCAGCATAACGGAGTTCTGGTCCCCTGGAAATTCTTCTGTAGCGTTAATTAAGATGAGGGAGGAATCATTCAAATCCACCCCATGCTCTGCGGTTCAAATAATTCTTCAGTTGGTTCTGCCTCCTCCTTACTCGACTATCTCTCCCCGGGTCACTTTGTCACCAGATGCTCCATCAGGGATATCAGGCCCTGACTGAAATGCCCTTTTGAAAAAGACTCAGCATAATTATTATTAGTAAGGCCAGTGTATTATTAGCATGAGAGAGATCAGGATGGGATTTCAGAGTCTGAGCCAGCTCATGCCCTGAGGATTGGAGCAAAGTGTGACTCAGGTTTCTCAGAGAGGCCTTCTCTCTGCTCTGAGCCTGGTGTGTGGGGTCAGATGGGCAAAACCTTCTCCCCATGTGCCTGTCATCATGTAGGAGGGGCTGACCACCTGGAGGAAGGTCCTTTCATGCCTCTTTTAGCTGTCTCCACACCAACACTTATTTATTGAGCACCTAGTATGTGCAAAGCACAGCAGTTAGCAATACAGATGGTTGAGTTGTATGAGTTCCCTGTGAATTTTGGAAATTAAACCCTTATCAGTGATAATTTTGGCAAATATGTTCTCTCGTGTAGTGAGCTTTCTTGTTGTTTTGTTGATGGTTTTTCTTGCTGTACAGAAGCTTTTTATTTTGATGTAGTCCCATTTGTTTATTTTCCCTTTAGTTTCCATTGCCCTAGGAGCTACATCAGTGAAGATATTGTTTTGGCATATGTCTGAGATTTTTGCTGCCTGTGGATTCCTCTATATTTTTATGGTTTCCCATCTTACGTTTAAGTCCTTTAACCATTTTGAGTTTATTTTTGTGTATGGTGTAAATTGGTGGTCTAGATTCATTTTTTTGCATGTATCTGTCCAATTTTCCCAACACTATTTATTGAAGAGACTGTCTTGACTCCATTGTATGTTCTTGCCTCCTTGTCAAATATTAATTGAACATAGTGGTTTGGGTCAATTTCTGGTTTCTCTATTCTATTCCTTTGATCTATATATCTGTTCTTGTGCCAATATCAGGCTGTTTTGAGAACAGTGGCTTTGTAATACAGCTTGATATCTGTATTGAGATCCCTCCTACTTTGTTCTTCTTTCTCAGGATCACTGCAGCTATTTGGGGTCTTTTTTTATTCCAGATGAATTTTTGGAGAGTTCGTTGTAGGTCTGTGAAATATGCCATGGGTGTTTTAATGGGCAGTACATTGAATCTGTATATTGCTTTGGGTAGTATGGACATTTTAATGATGTTAATTCTACCAATCCATGAACACGGTATGTTCTTCCATCTGTTTATGTCTTCCTCTATCTCCTTTTTCAGTGTCCTGTAGTTTTCTGAATACAGGTCTTTTAGTTCTTTAGTTAAGTTTATTTCTAGGTATCTTAATTTTTTTGGTGCAAAGGCAAATGGGATTGTTTTTTAATCTCTCTTTCTGCAAGTTCACTATTGGTGTATAAAAATGCCTTAGATTTTTTTTTGGCGGCAATTTTATATCCTGCTACATTGCCAAATTCATTTATTAAGTCTAATAATTTTTTGATGGAGTCTTTGGGGTTTTCTATGTACAGTATTATGTCATCTTTGAATAAGGGCAGTTGTATGTCTTCTTTCCCATTTTGGATGCCTTTTATTTCTTCTTCTTGTTGTTGTCTAATCACTATGACCAGCACTTCCAGTACTATGTCGAACAGGAGTGGTGAAAGTGGGCATCCCCATCTCATTCCTGTTCTTAGGGGAAATGGTTTTAGTTTTTGCCCATTGAGTATGTTGTTGGCTGTAGGATTGTCATATAAGGCTTTTATTATATGAGGTATGATCACTCTATTCTCATTTTACTGAAGGTTTTTATCAAGAAAGGGTGTTGGATTTTGTCAGATGCTTTTTCTGCATCAGTTGATTTGATTATGTGAATTTTATCTCTCAATTTGTTTATGTGATGCATCACGTTTATTGATTTGTGGATATTGTGCCATTCTTGCATCCCTGGGATAAATCCTATTTGGTCATGGTGTATGATCTTTCTGATGTAATGCTGGATCAGATTTGCTAGAATTTTGTTGTGGATTTTGGCATCTGTGTTCATGAGGAATATTGACCTATAATTCTCTTTCATTGTGTTGTCTTCATCTGGTTATGGTATTTAAGAAAAGTTAAAACAAAACCCCAACAACACTTTATAATCCCTGTTGGTTGAGTTCACTGGGGTGTCCTCTTCGTTGGAGCATTGCCTTCAAAGAGCTATGACTACAAGAAGTGAAACAAAAGGACTGATCAGATTTCGAAAACCCTGACCAGTTTTGAGGTTCTGGGAGTCTTTGCCAATCCCCCTCTAGTTCTGTGGGACTCCTGTGCATTGTTAGAGAAGTTGATGCAGGGGGTGGAAGTGTTTGCCCATGTTCCCAGCCTAATAGGGCCTCTGGGAGGGCTTGGCCTGGGAGCCCTTCATGAAACAGAGAGCCTCCTCACAAAAAGAGGCCATGGGCCCAGAGAATCTCTGGAAGGCAAAGTGTTTATCTCAGAAAGAGGAACCAGGCCCTTCAATCCAGCCCTCCCAGAGCACACAGCAGCAAGCGCAATTTTCTAAAGACTCCAGAAGCCCCAAACCAGCTCCATCAAGGCCGAGCACTTCCTCTGGGAGAGCTGGATTCAAAGATCTGAGGGCAGCGAAGAAAACTCTCATCTAGTACAGTTTACAGACCCAGAGGTAAGAGAAAGAGGGAGTCGGAAAGTGTAAGAGAAAGAGAGCCTGGGAGGGAGGAAAGGCAAAACCAGGAGGATAACTGATCAAAGGCCTCGCTGCTAGGGGCTCACTCTGCAGATACTCTAGCTGCAGGGGGAATATGCGGGGAGGATCTCCGAGGCGAGGATTTCATTTTAATCCTCCCACAGAAGCATTCAAGTGAACCCTCTCCTTGTGAGAAAGTGAGAGAGCAAAAGACAGGACAAGAAGAATCTGGGTGAAAAGATCCATGTAGCCGTCCGCTCACTGCTCACTTAGAGAGTGAGCCATCTGGGTGTTTGAAGACAAGAAAGAGGCGTAAAGTAAAGTTCAAGGCCATGGATTCAGCGTGCGAGTTGCAAGCTGCTTGCCTCTCCCATGGCCAGCTCTTCCTCTTTTTGGAAAAGGGTATTACTTTTTCTTGGTCGGCAATGGCTGTCAGCTCTTCCTTCTTTTATTCTCTTGTGGCCAAACAGCTGAGCAGTAGGGAGAAGGGAGGGAGGGACCCAGGTGACAAGGGCAAGATTGACCTTTATTCAGTCACCATCTGAAATTTTCCTATTAAAATTCAGAGCCACAACCCAGTGTGCCCAGGGCTGACCCAGCAGCTTCCCATCTTGCCACTCGATGGCAGGTGGGACAAGGACACCTGCTGTTGTCCAGGCACGCGTTCTTCCCTCCTCTCTATTAGGTGTGTATGGTTTGGGCACATACACCGAGGCCCTGGCCCAGCACTTAGCCTGGAGTAGTCATGGACCCTGACTTTAGGCCCCATCATCTCTGAGAACTTTTCCTTTGGAAAAGAACTTGGCCCATTCCTAGGCGCACAGAGAATGGCATATGGGGGTGTAGGTGGGAGTCAGATATGGGGCTGGGGTATCCACAGGCATGCACACAACACACTTCACTGCACTGGAGTAAGAGGAGAAGGGAGTGGTCCAGGAGCCTGAGTTCCACTTGCACTCTTGCCCCAGACCCTCCACATGTTCAGGGTGTGCCCATCCCGGGTCGTAGGTTGGAATCAGAATCCTCCTTGCCCTCCAAACTTTATCACCCCTCCGCCTTCATGGAAAAATCCCATATTCTTGTGGTTCACTTCATCCATCTGTATAGCCACAATTTCAGGGTCCAGTGCAAAATGAAAAATGCTTTGTTAAAAAAACAAACAAACAAAAAAAACGAGGAAAATACAGGGAGACTCCACCCCAGATTGCCAAGCAGTGTGAGGTCATGTGCTACTAAACCAACATCACCAATAAAATGCTGTGAAATAGCTTGGTAGTTGCATTTTCTACCCCGAACATTTTTCCAGGAAAGGGAAGAGGATAGGTAAGAGGGTGGCTGATTCCTTGCTATCACTTTATGATCGCTTATATTCCTCCTAAATTACTTTTTCCTATTGCACATGCCATGGTTCTGTTATCCAAAATAATGATTAGCATTCTACAGTAATTCTCAGTATTAGAAAATTATTTTAGTAAGTAAATAAGACACCATCATTTAAAACCCATTATTCAATTTTGGGGGTTGTTTATTTGTATAGGCTTCTAATACCCATTATCCTACAAGTAATCATTATCTTTCATAACAAACACACTAAACTCATTCTTTCCTTGCTTTATTTTTCAATGTTTTTATCACATTTCAAATCATGTAGCATAATTCGGTTCAATAGCTCTAATGACAGATTCAATACACAGGCCTTCACAGTAGATAATTTCAAATGTGATTCCCTCAGCAATTATAAGGACAAGGCTGAAATTTGAGCCAGAAAACATGGTTTGAATCCTAACTCTGCCAGTTCTTTAAACTTGGGTAAGTTACTTTACTTTTCTGAGGTTCAGTTCCATGATCTGTTGGATGGGATAGTATGTAATACTTGATCTGTATCACATTATTATTGTGATCAAAGGAAAAATTGTCTTGAAAGCTTTAACAAACTTCTAAAGTCCTATAAAAATGTAACAAAATTAAAGTTACTATGAAATCTGATGAATTAGAATAAGTCATTCTGGCTCTTAGCAAATTATTTTACCTTATTCTGGAGGGGGGAAATCTGTTCCAACAATACATGACATACTAAATATAATCAGCAACGAATGGGACAAGTTCCCTTTAGTTACTAATGCAAGGGGAAGGATCCTATTATGAAATCTAAGCAAAGGAATGTAAAGAGCACAAACTTGGATGGGAACTAGACCAAAAGCTAAACCCTAGTTCTGCTAACACATTTTGTGACCTGGTGACTAGTACTTCATGAGCCTCACTTTTCTAATCTGTAAAATGGGGGTAAGAACCTATCTCTTGGTATGATTGTGAAATTTGGATGATATTAAATATGTAAGTTCCCAGCAGAGAAGTTGGTACCCAGTGGGCACTTGATAGATGTTGGATTGCTGTTTCCTCCCCTGTAGTTCCTCCTAACAATGGGAATGGAGATACAACCTATTCTATGACAGTACCTGTTTCTTCAAGGCAGTCTCACTTGATACATGATTGTTAATGGGGGATGATGTCAGCATATGGTAGAAGTCCTGTGGTTCTCATGTAATCTTTCCTTAAGAAATATATGTTTGAAGCAATCGGGGCAAACTTTCTTACAGTTAAAGAGAAAGCCTTAGCATAATGAGAAGACCTTAATACTTTGTAAGCGGGCATTTTCCCGCCACTGTGTGGTAGCGTTCGAAACACTTTCCTTTGTGCAGGGGTACATTACAAAACTTGCACATGTACCACGTTTCACTGCGTAGTTTATGAGCAGCACACACACGACGACGATGTAAAACGTTTTTATTTTTGCCGGTTCCAACTAGAGGTTCCAATGTATGTTTCCTCATGTCCATTGACAGTCTCCCTGGTGGATTCGATTTTACTCATTTCCCGCAAAAAAATTAAGAAAAAGTTGAACATTGACAGAAATGCCTTTCTTTAATACAAATAGTGGCTGGTTTAGTGGCTCTCAAAACCACTATATTTTCTACTCTGTTATCTGGTAAAGATGAGGAAACTATGAAAACATTTTCCTTTATTTGAAATTTTAATTTTTTCACAAAGAAGTCTATACTCTGGATCAGATACTTAATTTTGATGAAACTAACCTCTAAGTCAGTGGTTCTCAACCTTCTGGCCCTTTATATACAGTTCCTCATGTTGTGACCCAACCATAAAATTATTTTCGTTGCTACTTCATAACTGTAATGTTGCTACTATTATGAATCATAATGTAAATATCTGATATGCAACATGGTCTTAGACGACCCCTGTGAAAGGGTCATTCGACCGCCAAAGTGGTCACGACCCACAGGTTGAGAACCGCTGCTCTAAGTGATGTGAATGCCCCCCCTCAGAGCAGGCAGGATTTAGGCTGCGAAGAATCTGAAGCACTGGTGCAAATGCAGGTTGTAATTTACCTGTGCTGCTCATTTTATTAGGATTGTTGTGGTTTTGTTACATTTGGAATGATCTTCTCCAAATGCAAGTTTCCCCCATAGGCTCTGATATTTAATTGTGCAATTTTGTGGAATATGAGGTTGTTTGAAATGTGTGTACAACATTACAGCAGAAATGCCTCTGTTAAGAAATTAGAGCTCATTGAGTCACCGTCAGGAAGCATACACTTCATTTAGGCATAATGAATAGTTGAACCATCAGTGGTAGGACTAACCATTTGAGACCAAGATCAGAAGTACAATAATCAGCCCTAGTCAGGTTTGACTCAGTGGATAGGGCATTGGCCTGTGGACTGACAGGTCCCAGGTTTGATTCCGGTCAAGGGCACATGCTTGGGTTTCGGGTTCAATCCCCATTGGGGGTGTGTGCAGAAGGCAACCAATCAATAATTCTCTCTCATCATTGATGTTTCTATCTCTCTCTTCCTCTCCTTTCCTCTCTGCAATCAATAATAAACACACACACACACACACACACACATTTAAAGTACAAAAATCAGGTTAGAACATATATGTGACTCAAGGAAAAGAAAAAAATATGTGTTCAGCCCTCATATGTGAGTTTCTATTATGTGAGCACCCCTTGTAGGTGCTCTGCTCTCCATATCCTGGAATTAATAGGAATTGGGTCAGGGGCACTGCTAGGGTGATGGGGGTACCTTGCTGGGCTCCAGGCCACCACCCTGCTTCAACCACAGCCTCTCCTCTGTTTTAAGTATTAAGCTTTTCTCAAGGTTTCTTTCCAAACAAGGGTTCTGCCATGTCAAGTGCAATATTTGAAAAGTATGGGCCACCAAATGCAATGACCGAAAGTCATTTTATGTGTCAATATTTCTGTCCACAATCATAGTTTTTCATGGTTTCTAGATATCGTACAAACCTTGCCCAATATTGGTCTTTAAAAAAGATTCCAGGGAAATTTTGTTACATTGTAGGAGCTCCAAAGGTCTGCATGATAGGAATGTCTGTGGCCTCTCCTCACTGGCTTCTCTTTAAGAACAATACTATTGTTTGGTTGGAGAACTTCTTGAGTTACCTAATCAGTTGAAAAGGAGATTTTCAAGAACTCTTTTTATTTGGTTTACATTTTTTAAAATGGCTATGATTTTTAATTTTGTTGAAATTAAAAATCCAGGACCTGCTGGATTGGATCAGGTATTACATTTACTTGTCATGTCTCCTTCAAGCTGGAACATTTCCACTGTCTGTCTTTGTCTTTTATGACATTGACATTTTTAAAGAATATAGTCACTTTGCTTATTAACAGAACATTCCTCCTTTTGGGCTTTTCTGGCATTCCTTATAATTAGATTCAGGTTCTACATTCTTGGCCATAATCCTCCATCAGTGACGGTGTGTCTTGCCTAGGATACCATATCTCAAGACACGTGAGGTCCATCTGCCCCTCATCAGTGTTATTAATTTTTATCACCCGGTCAAGGTTTTGTCCACTTCTTCAATGTATAGTTACATACGGTACTTATTACATATCTTTTTCTCTTACAACTGATAAGCAATCTGTGGGAAAATGGGCCATGTAATACCCTGCTCTTCATCAAAAATTTCCCCCTAGTTTTAGCAGCCATCAATGACTTGTCTGAACTGGTCTGTATTATCATGGCTGTAAGATGATGTTTTCCAACTCCAGCCACTGTGTCAACACTTGTCATTGACAAGGGGATATTTCGATGGTTCTGTAACCCAATAAAAAGTTTCTTTGTCCTGCTTGGAATCTCAACCTAATAACATTCTGACGATCACATTCTCTTTGATTTTTGCCTGGGATATTTGGAATGACCTTTGGATTAAAAAAAACAAAAAACATTAAGATTCTCATCTGTTCCAATGTTGCCATTCCCTGTATTAGCCTCTGGCTCTTCAGATCTGGTCTCATTCCATCACTATCTACTCTGCACACACCTGTGAGTTAAACAGTCTGTAATTTACCTGAAGGGGAGAGGAGAGCATGATGAGGGGGAAGCACACAAGCTCCTTTCTGCCCCACAAATATGCTAGTTTTTAAATGTCTGCTTCTCTTCCCTCAGAGCTAGGATGCCCTGTCCTCCACCTTCCTCCTCTCACTTGTCCTTGGGCACAGGAGGTACAAATACAACCTAGAGAGGCCAGAAAGGTGAAAGTCCTGTAGATCTTGGGATACACTGAAATGTTCCTGTAGGAGATAGAAACTTTAGGATCAACAAGTCAGATGGCTTACCATGTGCAGAGGCCACAGATCTCAAGAACTTCTCATGGCATCTCTTGACTTGTGATTGAGGATTATCTCCTGAGACTTTTGGGTTCCTAGGAAACAGTGGATATGGGTTCCCAGGCCTCGGGAAGCCATGACTGGTAGAAGTGGGAATTGTGGGGGGTTTCTTTGGGGGGTGGACTTATATTTTACCATTCCCAGATAAAATGGGGTCTGGACCCTCTGAGAAGAGGGAGTCTTTGGACTTCAGCAGGAGATGTTTCCAGAAAATTCTGAAACACAGGCCCCACAGTTCTAGGCAGAGTTTTAAGGCTGTGGCAAGATTAGGAAGACCCCAAGTCTAGTGAGTAGGACTGGTGATAAAAGCTACTAAGAGCCACTGGAAAAGTCTCAAGTCCAGGATTAGAGGAGCAGAAACTGAGGGTCTCTTTCTCCCACTGTTAAGAATCCAGCAGCCTTTGAGACACCCATATAGTAATCCATCCCTGGGCTCCCATGGGCCCAAGAGGAACAGGCAGAGAGGCAAGGACCAGGGATCTAGACCCACCAGGTTGGGGAAAAGTTAGGGCTGGGAATGTGGGAGTAACTCTAGGAGTTGGTTGTCTAAGAAATGAAAAAATGTATAAATCCCAAAGTAGGTTAGAAAATATACCCATGGGGAAAGGAAAAATACGATGCAAGCAGCACTGGCTAAAGTCTAAATCAAGCCGGGTCCCCCAGCACATCCCAAGACAGGGTTCTGTTGTGCAGGACCAGGCAGGCCAACAGAATCATAGGCCAGAAGCATGAGAGATTGGGAACAACCACAGGCATCTGGGCGGGTGACCCAGCCTCCACCGTGCTCTCATCACCCTGATTTCACGTCGGCCCCCACCTCCAGCCTGCTCAGCTGCTCTGCAAAGCCTCTGCCACCTCCTCCTGTTCTTACCCAGCCTGCAGCTGGCTTGGCTTCCTCTTTTATCACAGTATCCCTGAGCCTCCATGTGCCGCTCAGTAACTGTGTGTGGAGTGAGTAAGAAATTAATTAATGAGTGACAAACATGTCCCCGGAGATCTGAGAGACCGAGGAAGAGAGCAGTTGGTGGGGAATTGAGCAGGAGCCCGTGTACTCAGGAAGCACTATCACCATCCCAGGGCAGCCGGGTTCTCCGCAGCAGGAGGAAGAGACCCTCAGTTTCTGTTCTTCCAACCCAGACCTGACCCTTCCCCTGAGCTCTTAATGACCGTTGTCACCAGTCCCTCTCACCAGACTGTGGCCATGATAACCTCCCATTCCCTCCCCAGCACCTGATCCCAGAGAGGCAAGGGGCCTATTGGTCCAACCTGAAGGGCCAGCCAATCTGAAGAAAGGGACCTAAAGAAGTTTCTAGAATGCTACATGTAAAAAAATTGTTATTATGGTTGTATCTATAAAAGCAATGCTCATTTGCTACACATCATATATTTGATATCAAAATATGAAAGTGTGTTTAATGTAAGAAATGAAACATACTCTGCCTCCCCAAATCGCAGACGTCACTGTCATTAATAGTTTCATAGGTTTCCTTCCCAACTTTATCGTGTATTGTGTGTGTGTTTTGTTCTTATATAATTTTTATAGTCTCATACTATATATACTGAGATCTGTTCATCGACTTGCTCTGTTACTTAATGATGTATCAAGGATATGACTTTTTCCCCTCTCAGAACCTTACCTCATGCCTTTGGAGACCTTTTGTTTCTGCCTATAGGTTTTCCCAGGCTCTTTTCCAGGCATCCTTTCCACAAATGAACTGTAGAAACTATTTAACAAGCTCTTTGGGGATGGCCATCTAGGTGCTGCTGATGTATTATTTCAAACAGTGCTTCAGTGAATATTCCTATATAGAGATGTTTCTCTACACATGGCTAGGTATTTCTGTAAAAGAAATATAAGTAGAGAATTTGCTGAATCAAAGAGTTAGCACATTTCAATTTTTTAAAAAATTTCAAAGAAAAATTTCAAGAATAAGAATAATACAAATAACATCCATATAACATTTGCCCAGATTCTTTACCTATTGTTATCTTACCTCATTTCTTTATTGTTTGCCTACTCCCCCCCCCCTCCCCAGGTATTCTTTTTCTAAATTCTTGGAAGTTACGTTGCATGCATCATGGATCTCTATCCCCATATACTCTGTATTTCTGTATGTCCTAATTATAGAGATATTCTCTTACATAGCTGCAGTATAGTGATCATTGTCAGTGATTTAAGAGGGATAAAATAGTTTCTCTAGTCTTATGTCTCTATTCTAATTGATCCCAAAATGTCCTTTTTGGCACTTCTTCCTTGTAGTATGGATCTACTCTAAGATCAGATATTGTGTTTTGCCGTCATGTTAATTTAGTCCCATTTAATTTAGGACATTGCTACAGCATTTTTTTCTTTGTTTGTTTTATCCTAATAACATCTTTAAAGAATACTGTCCCTTTTTAACAGAACCTTTCTCATTTGGGGTTTGTGTGATCTCTCCTCATGATCAGACCCAGGATATGAATTGTACATTGCATAAATGACTGTCCTTCTCAGGGGATCACATGGAGGCACCTGATATTCAGCTGCCCCTTGTGGTGATGTTAAGAATTACATGTTTTATATTTGGGGAGAGAAAGTTCATTTCCCAAAACTTTTTGCCAATTTACACTCCTCATCACCCCCACCACACACACATAGAAAGTAGCATCGGTCTTCTTCACTTACTCCTTCACGTACACTGTGCTTGTTGATGCTTTATTTTAACAAGAAGCCAATGAATGTTTTTTCTCATTTCACCTGGAGGCACACCTTCATATTCTTCTCTCACAATAAATGTCCCCCACACATAAAAAAAATGTAGCAGACTCGGTGTCTTTTTGTACCCTAAAACTCATTGGGAGATGAACAGTCTGAGGGTGATGACGGCAGCAGGGGAATAGGACCCTTGCCTGAGAGTTTGGAGCTCTGTGCTCCTGTAAGCGTGAGACAGAAGCCCAGTGTTGTTCTCCTTTGGAAGAGAAAAGATGCCACCTGCCCTCCATACACAGAGACACATGCCTCCAGTTTTCTCTCCTCCTTCTTTCCTGTTGCCCCCCATGGGGAAGAGGCAGCATAGGGTTTGGAATGGAAGGACCTGGTGCCAAATGCCCCTTCGCCTTTTACAAGAAGTGGGCTCATGGCCACTCTCCTGTCTTCCCCAGCTTCCAGCATCTGTAAAGCGAACCTCAGAATAGGCGCTTTACGTAACTGGTGGGGAAAGTACCAGGGAAGGAGCTGACCCACCTCCCCTGATGGTCTTTGGGGCTCTCTCTGGATCTCTCTGGCCATCCCTCAGGCCACAGGCACCCAGGGAACAGGGCTCATGCCGGAGGCAGGTGGAGCAGCCTCGCTCACTCTCACATCCCGCTCCGCCAGCATTAGCTAACAGCTCCTCATCCGCCCTCTGAGATAATTAAGCATTATTATCCCTATTGGCAGGTGGAGACAGTAAGACAGTGTTTAAGTGACTTGGTTATAACTGCCTGGATTGTTCAAGGGAGAAACCGTGCCAAGAAAGGGGTGCAGTTCAGGAGGCCAGAAGAACTTGAGCTATTTAATGTGAATGATTATTTTTAAATAGCTGTTGGGGGCTCGGGGCAGGAAGAGAGACTAGAGGTGTGGCTAGTGAACATCGGTAAGGCACCAAAAGTTATACTGTGAATGAGGAATCTACCCACTGCTGTATCTATTAAAATGGGTTGCCACGGACAGTCTGTCAGGTGCTGACATCACAGGAAGAGGCAGAGAAACTCAATAAAGACAATGGAATAAACCCCACAGAGCAGGACAGAGGTCTCCAAGAGGTCAGCCTTCATCCACAGACAGAATCCACCTGCCCCAGCAGCCCCCCACCTCTCGCTGTTCACTGTTTGCTGTGGGGGGTGTAGCCCTACCTCAGAGCCCCAGGAACCTGAGGGATATGGGAGACACACAGGATAAAGGTGGGGGGGGGCTGTCATGGACTATTGACAGAAACATGACAAGTGGGAGACCAGGGCTCACAGACTGGGAAAGGAGAGGACTGTGGTATTTTGGGTTGGCCTAGGGCTAGGGCTGGACAGCAGTGAAGCAGGAGGGATGAGGGACTCCAGGAGCAAGCACATTTCCTGACACGTTCAGAACAGCAATGAATACACATTGGACACGGCTCAGGAAGGGAAGGGTAGACAGCAGAGTGACCTGCTAGTCTCTTCAACCCTGCCCATCCTGTTCCCTGGTCCTCCCTGTCAACCTTGTCTCCTCCGGACACACACCTCTCCCTAGGGAGTGGGGAGTTTTGTTTTTGTCTTGTTTTTAGTCCTTACTCAAGGATATGCTTATTATTGACGTTAGAGAGAGGACAAGGAGGAGAAGGAAGAGGGGGAGGAAAGAGAAACATCCACATGAGCAAGAATGTTGATTGGTTGCCTTCCAAACGCACCCCAGTGGGAGATTTAACCTGAAACCTAGGTATGTGCCCTGACTGAGAATCCCGAGAATCGAACCCACAACCTTTTAGACAAAGCGATGCTCCAGCCAACTCAGCCACACCAGCCAGGGCGGCAGTGGGGAGTTTTTGTTTGAGCAGCATAGCAGGCACATGCTTGCCCACCAGGTCTTTGATGGGTACTGGCTCCCTCTATAGGCAACGTGCAGAGACTAAAGCCCACTGGGCCAGTTCATCCAGCAGCTCTCTCCTGGGGCTCACTTTTCAGGAGGACTGCTAGGAGGCCTAGGCTGTGGGGGTGGCACAAGGAAAGGCCAAGCTTGAACCATCCCTGAGCTGATTCACTGTGAGATTCCCTGAACAGTGCCCCCCTCAGGGCAGAAGTGGTATTGTTCTGTTTCCTTTCATTCACCTGGGCCTGGCCCAGAGAGCATCCCCACTGCCTCCTTGCCAAATGAATGAAGGCAGCCAGTGAATTATTTAGCCCTCGTCTCTCCATCCTTCCTTTTTAATTATAAACAATTACAAACTCGAGACGTGCTGTGTGATAAAATAATAATAATAAAGCCCACATCGCAGCCTCCAGAGGCTATTTGGGGGTGAGTAGTAAAAGACAGCTGTTGGCCTTGACAGTGTAGTACAGAGAAACGGCGTCTGTGGGTGGAACAGGGCTTTTGTTTTGTGTGGTGTTTTTTTTGTCCCCAGCTGGGAAACGTCACCAAGTGGCCTTTCTGTTCTTCACACATGAAACACACACTATCATCGCATATTTTTAGTTAATTTATGTCCAAATAGGCCTTTCTCTAGCTGTTGGAAAATGATGTTTGGGCTGCAATTTCCTTTCCCAGCATCTCACAGGAGGGTTTCGGTGCCCACAACGCCCAGGGGAAAGGCAGCAAAGACCCCACTGACTGTAAATCTCTACATTCGTAGTTATTCAAATCACATATTTCATTACTAGGACAAAATACATTGTGCCATTCATTTCCGAGGAGCAGCTAATGCTTCGAGGGGGAGAAAAAGCTTTGAAAAACATTCTATTTAGAAACAATTTTGTGGGCAGCCAGAGCAGTGTGTCTGGTGGGGTTGTCTCTTCTCCCAGCCCTTTTCTGTCCTGTGTGCCATTTGCATGACAAATAAGACCATCCTTTCCACAAGCTCACCTGTTCCCGCTGCCTGTTTCCCAGCTCAGGTTCTAACTCTGTATGTTGCATCATAATCCTTAGCGTGGTAATAAATTACAGTGTCACCATCGAGACTGTGGCTCCTGGAAAGAAAGGAGCAGCAGGGACAGATGAACTCTTTCAGAAGACGGACAGACTGTTTTCATGCAAATTCCCGGCATCCTGGGGAACGAGGAACAGCCTCTTTATTATCTAGACTCAGTAGCGATTCAGCAGCCAGAAGCCATTTCCACTGGCTGTTAGAAGCTGGTAGCATTCGGGGAAAGATAACCTTTTAGGCTGAAACTTCTTTTCCTTCTTGGCTGATACGGGCCTTATCTGGAAAAATCACTTTGCTGATTAGGTTGAGGCAAAAGGGTCAGTGTATTTTCAGAGCGCTTTTAAATAGAGACATTCATTCTAAAATGCCTTCTTAATTTAACACTTAGAGCCACGGCAGATGTCTCAGTCCAGGGCACTGGACAGGACTGGGGACGGGAGGGCGTGTCCCATGGATCTCCCTGAGGGCAGGGCCATCTGAATCTGACCTGTTTTACAGAGGGCAGAGCAGAGCCCCTCTCATGAGTGAGCAGGCAGATGCCTCACCAAGAATGGCCACCCTCACTGCCAGGGTGGTCCTGCTCCAAGTGGAGAGTCCCAAGGCCCGTCCAGAGGGGGCTTGCTCTGCGATGTGAACTTCAGCTCTCCCTCCATGTCCCTGGGGCCACAGATATACTTGATGGAAACTGTCGCTGCCTTTTTCCCTGTCATTTGGAGATCTGTTGAGCTTTTTAGTTCAGTGTTGGCAAGTATTCGCCATATATACCAACTCCCATTCCCTTACTCTGGGAAGACATCACTCATCAGTCAGGGCACTCTTGCTTGCTGAGCTCAAAGGAAGCTTCAGAATCCTTTGTAACCCAGACACTAACAATGACCAGAGTTGGTATTCAAGATGAAACCTCACTCAACCTACAACTTATGCTTGTTGATCTATGGGTTACTTATAAGTTACTTACCGTAGGGTTGATTTGTGCCAGCGGTTCTCAGTGTTTGGGAACCATACTTGGAAATTGTTGGAAATGTAAATTCCCAAGCCCTATCCCAAAACTGGTAAATTCCAAAGCCTGGGTTATGGCCCTGTCATGTGTGTTTTAACAAGCCTTAGGGAAGGTCTGGTGCACACTCAAACTTGAACACCACGGCTGCTGGCCAGTGGTCGTGATTAATGACTGCACATTAGGATTCCCTGAAGCTTGTTAAACCCGACCAATGTGTGAACACCACTCCCAGAGATTCTGAATAAATTAACTTCACCAGTGTGATTCCAATGGGCAAAGCTTGAGAACCACAGGGTGAGGCTTTCTGGGGATGCCCAGAAGAGGGGTATTGACACTGCCTCAGCCACCTAGGCTTGGAGTGGCCACCTGGTCTTGGATGTGGCTGGTAGGGTTCTCCCTCAGGCATGCGATGTCTCTCCAGAGAGGAGGAGGAGCCATGGTGGCCCTCCAGCAGCAGTATCAGAGCTGCCTGCCCACTCTTGTCCTCATACCACATCAGTGGCAGTGCCTTGGTGCTGCCCCTTCAGTCCTCACCCCACAGCACTCACACTACTAGCCAAAGGGCAGTCCTTTAAGGCATAGACTGGCCTGGGTCTGATCGACAACACTGAGGAAATATTACAGAGGCCTCTGTGGTTTATCTGCTTTGTTTTAACCTCAATGTTCCCACTGCCCTCTAATAGTAGTTCTTGGTGGACCTGCCACTGGGGAATTTAGTGACTGATAAAGTTGAATATACTCATTGTGTTAGTTTCCCAGTGCTGCTGTAACAAGTAGCACAAGTTGAGTGGTTTTAAACAAGAAGAATTTCTTCTCTCACAGTTCTGGAGACAAGGAGTCCAAAATTATGGTGTTGGCTGCATGATGCTCTCTCCTAAGGCTCTCAGGAAGAAGCCATTCCATGCCTCTCTCCTAGTTTCTGGTGGTCGTTGTCAATCTTTGGCATTCTTTGGCTTTTATATGCATCATGCCAATCTCTGCCCCCATCTCCAAATATTATTCTCTACTAGGTGTCTCTTTGTCTTCCCATATTCTTCTTACATGGATGCCAGTCATTGGACTTAGGGCACACTCTAATCCAGTATGACCTCATCTTATTTAATTATATCTTCAAAGGCCAAATTTCCAAATAAGGTCATACTCACTGGTACCGGAGGTTAGAACTTGAATATATCTTTTTTGGGAGACACAATGCAATACATACATTCTTATTTAATGATAATATACTGGATGGTTTACATATACATATCATGTTAGATCTTTACAATCATCCCAACATTTTTTATATATTATAAGCCTAATAGAGAGTGGACATTATGAAATCCAGAACCATTGCATGATGCTCTCAGTCATAAACCTATCACTTCAAGGGGATGCCTCATGCAGCATGATCGAATATATGAACAACTCCATGAGCACCATACTCAGTATGCATGGAGGTCTGGACTCATGTAATATGCCCACTGAGACTTTGTCTCACACAGGATGGCAGAGAAGAGTACTGTAGCAATGCCCAGACTCACAGAAGTGTTACCCTTATGGGCATCTCTAGGGTAAGTAACTAGCCAGGGGAATCCGTCCTTTGTTTAGACTTTGGCCTGGAAAACTTCACAGTTGGGTGGGTTCTAGAACCAAAGCTATAACCTATGCCTGTGTCATCTCACTGTGGCAAGACAGTGAGCTGGGTGGGTGGCATTGGCTAAGTCTCATCACTGCCATATCCCCATCAAGATGCTGGGTAGGGTGGGTGCTGCAAAGATGCTTGTTGCAGGCTGGCTGAGGCTGAGGGACTGAAGTACCTTCACCTGTTGGCATCACACCTGCAGGCAGATGTGGGTGTGGATTACTAGGAAGTAACCCTTAAGATGGCTATATTAGAATTAATCTGTTACCAGACTTTTCACTTTATCAAATTACACACACACACAATCTTTATAGTTTGTCTTACACCTCACTTAAGGCATGATTATTCTGAAGCAGTGGATTTCAAGCTTTTAGAGAATTTCTCAGCTGCACAACCATTCAATGCCAAGCTGTGTGTGGAAGCTCAGTATATGCGGTCATTTGGAACTCAGAGCCCTGATGATGGAGAGGTTCTTCTCCCTCCTCTCCCCTTCTCTCACCCCCATGCCTCAGATTTAGGGACGCCTCATCTCTGCCAAATGCAGACCAGAGGACTCCCTTCCTCAGCATCCTGGGGAAGGGAGTCCTCTGGCGCCTGGAGAAGCCCTGTGCAAGGACAACGCTCAGCCCCTCCCTGCCCATGTGGATACAGATTCCTTCCCAGGGAGCCTCCTGTGTTCCTCACCCCCACCCCTCATGAATTCTTCCCTCACGTTCCTTCCCATCCAACAGTGTGAACCACTCCTCTGTACCCCTTCCTCATGCCTACCCCGTGAGAGCCGGGACACTTGGCAGTAGGTGAATGTGCCGGCCTTAGGCCTTCTGGCCCAGATGTCACTTCTAGCAGGGACCCTCCTCGCCAGCAGAAACCCTGCCTGCTGCAGTACCATCCCACCTCCTTCTCTTCTAGTCCCCTCCGTGGGGCTGGTCACCATCCTCTAAATTAATAGAAATCCTTTCACGCAATTGAAGGCAGGTTAAACACTCCTCACTGTAATTATCTCAGCATTAGAAGAGGAGGCTGGTGCTAGAATGTTCGAAAGCTGGGAGGAAAGTTTAAGTTCCTACGAAGGAAAGCGCCTGTCCCCTGTCGTTGGCCTTCCTTTGGTTCTGCCTCAGAAGTCAGCATCCCCTGCTCCCCTGGCCGAGTGGGAGAGCCGCTCATGACAAGCTGTCACCTGCCTGTCCAGGGTGGCTCTTCTTGGCTCTGCCACCTGCTGGGATGGGGGTGGCAGTGACAGGCCCAGCTCCGTGTTCAGTGAGGCCCAGCGACCCGAGGTGGCAGGAGGGCTGAGGCTCCCTGCCAGTGGGCCTGGCATGGCCACTTTGCATGCAAGAGAGAGCAGTTCAACAGCTGTCACTGGCAACCCCTGGGGTCTGCTCCAGACTTGGCAGAGAGGACACCTTCGGACTCCCAAATAGGCTCTTAGAAATTCATCAGAACATCTCTGTCAGCCCCTCGCCCCCTCTCTCTGACACAAACTTACACACACAAGCCATAACTTTTTAAAAAATATTTTTTTATTGATTTCAGAGAGGAAGGGAGGGGGAGAGATAGAAACGTAAATGATGAGAGAGCATTGTTGGTCATTTGCCTCCTGCACACCTCACACTGGGGATCAAGGCCACAACCTGGGCATGTGCCCTGACCGGGAATCAAATCGTGACCTCCTGGTTCATAAGTCAATGCTCAACCACTGAGCCATGTTGGCCAGGCAGCCATAACTTTCTTTTACTCATAGGCCTACACAGCCAAGTTTTCCCCCTATCTCTCTCTCTCTCTGACACACACACATTGTTGAGTTCTCACATGGAATCCTCTCCCCCCTCCCTCCTTCTTACACACACGCATCCATCACACTAATTAAACTCCTGCTCTCCTACCTCACCTAATGCAGGTATCATGAGGGAGCAGAAACCCCTCTCCTCCTCTCTTGTGGACCAGGTCCTCTCCAGGTGTGGCAACGTGCCCCCTTCCCTAATGGTGACTTACAACTTGGGGCCCGGAGCTCTGCGACCCTGGCCTCTAGGTGTTTGATAGCTCCTGGGTCACTGGGTGCATTTTCCACCTTTTTTCCCAGCCAAGGGTGCCATGTAGATAAAAGCAGAAAGTCCATTCCTGTTGTGGGGGTGGTGAGAACCGCACGCCCTGTTGCTGAGCAGCTCAAGCTGCTCTCAGGCACTTGCCATGTTGCTGGTGGCTGGCATTTGCGCTGAGGACATCTCCCACCACAGAAACCTGACCTGGCCCTTGGGGAACCGGGACTGCCTTCTGCAGGGAGCTGGGTGTGTGCCTGGGGTGGCCCAGTAGCTCACTGTCCTTCCTCCCAGACTCTGAGGAGGAGTCCAGATAAAAATACACTTTGCCGTTTGCTCCTTTTGCTCTCCTTCATCTCAGCTTAGCCTCTTAGACATTTTCAATGTATTTTAGCTAAAGTCCAACATGTATCTCTGGTGGCTTGAACAGATCGAGAGAACGGTCAGAATAAAAATAGTCTCTTCAGCCGAAGCCTGAGGCCGAGGAGAGGGGAGCCAGGGAGCAGCAGGTTTCATGTGTTATGGAGGTGGAGAGCAGGCCTTACACAGGGTCATGGGAGTGAGATCCTGGTATTTGCATGAAGCATCTGAGTATGAGGAGCATATTTGTCCTAGTGAGTGATGTGTTTTGGAGGCCAGCCTTTCAAAGTGCCCCCACTTTACCCCTCTGAGTGGCATGGGTGTCCTGCAGAGGGAGCCCTGCCCTCTGCTCACCTCCCTTACTTCCCCTTCGGAATCCATGCTTTGCCATCCTGCTGCCTGGCAGTTAGCACCTCTCTCACCTCCAGCACCTGCACCTCTGCCCAAACTTCTCTTCTCTCCTCTCTTTGCCTGATGAATCTCTCCTCCTCTTCCTCCAGGACTGAGGATAGTGAAGTAATAGTTAATGTGCATAGCTCTTGCCCTCTACCCCAGGCCCATCCCAAGCACTGTATGGATGGTGACCCACTTAATCCTCAAAGCAACCTGACTATGTAGGTGCAATCAGCACCCCTGTATTGCACAGAGAGGTTAGGTAACTTGCTCCAGGTCACACAGGCAGAATGGGGCAGTACTGGCATCCACACTTGACCAGAGGTTCCTGGAACTGCCCCTCTGCTTGCTCCTGGCTGCCATTTTTACCCCTTCCTGTGTTAGGGAGTCTCCTCTGGTTCTCAGAACACCCCGTATCCCCCTCGGCCTCACCCTCATCACTTCCATCTTAACTATTCATTTTAAGTATCTGGTGCTTTGTGTCTGTCTGCCCCTGGCCGCTCATCTCTGGCAGCAGCTTCTCAGAAAGGGCCTGGCACAGAGAGTGCTCATTGGCTAGTGATTGATGGGCCGAATAAATAGGTAGCATCCCTTCAGCAAACACAATAGGCCAAGGACTGGCAGACAGGCTGAGGGCAAAGCAGAGAACCACGTCAGAACTCTGAGGGTCGAGTTGCAGGCAAGGAGGAGGAGATGTGAACTTAGGAGACATAAGCCTGGGGTAGGGCCTGGAATAGAAGGCAAGTGCTGTGCATGTAGGTGGGCCCTTTAGCAAAGTGTACCTCCAGCCTCTGGGGCTGACTCCCACGCGGGGCAGGGAGGACAGCAGGTGTCCACAGGGACCTCGGCCCAGGGTTGTTGCAGGCTGCAGAGTGAGAACCCCCCTCCCTTTTTGTTTTACCTGCTCCTAACCCAAACTTTGTGGCCCATGTAGTCAGTTGCATGTCGTATGGAATTTCATGTTGTAGTGCATTTACGACCGTTATATTCTCTCCTCCCACCCAATGGTGGCATTAGAATCAGGAGGCAGGGAATTAGGGGTCAAGCAAGTTTGAGTATCAGCCGTCACCTCACATGCGGTGCACCCTCACCTGTGAGAGACCAGCACAGGCCACGCATTTTGAACACATACGCTTCCCTTAGAACTGAGAGTGTTACTGTTTGCAAAGCCTGCATGCCTTTGTTCTCTGTTTGCTCTCCCTAGCACCTTCTTGAGTACCTTGGGTGCAGTAATGCAGGCCTGCCCAGGGGGCACGGACTAGCCAAGCTGTCCTAATTCGGGAGCTGCAGGAGCAGGGCAGGGAGTGGGAGAGTGGAAAGATGTGTGTACTGTTTATGTTCATCTGCCTTCAACTAGAAACCCGATGTTTGGGCTGACCGAGCTTTTCCTTCTTCCAGGGAGGGAAGATCCCCGTGAGATGGACGGCCCCGGAGGCCATCGCCTACCGCAAGTTCACGTCTGCCAGTGACGTCTGGAGCTACGGGATTGTCATGTGGGAAGTCATGTCATTTGGAGAGAGACCCTACTGGGATATGTCCAACCAAGACGTACGTGTCAGTAGTACCCGATTGCTATAAACCTCCATCCAAGGGCTCCCACACGCAGTGGCAGCCAAGCCCTCCTAACTGTTCTCAGCTCCAGGTCATAACCTGAACTTGAGGCATTCAGGGCAGGGGATCCAGGGACCTCTTTGGCACCAATGTTTGAAGCAAAGAGCCCATCATGTAGGTGTGACAGGCCCAATGACCCCAAACCCTATAAAGGTGCCCAGGCCAACCTAGGAGACAGTGGCTGGATCTCATGGCTGTGGACATGAATAGATCAGGCCCACAAAAAAGCAGAAAAACCTACTGTGCTTCAAAGCACCCAGTCTGTGTTCTCCTTTCACTGTGGGAGGTAGAGGGGAAGCAGCTCTGCCTCTGAGGCTCTCACCTCGCAGTTTCAGAGAGGAATTGTGAAGGGCTGTTTTTTCCTGAGAATCCATTCTGCTAGGAGCCTGTGTCACCTGTCAGTGAAGGAGGAGCTGAGCACGCTTCCCAGAGCTGGTCAGATTCAGACAGGCCTCGGGAGTGGGATTCTGTCTGTATGAAGGTCATCCCTTAGGCTGCCCTCAAGGGGCAAGGTTGGGAAGGAAAGAGAAGGGTCATCTGAGATGCTTTAGGTAGAGGCATTGGGGGTGGTCCAGATGGGACCCTTTGCTCCATAATTGCTAAAAGTTTGAAACCTTTTGAGGATGATTCCCTTTGATAGCAAACAGTAATCAAAAGTCTACCCAGATTTCCACACTGTCTTGGACCCTGGGCTGTTCCCCAGGACCCACTCCTCCTTTGCATTTTGAATGCACATGCTTCCCTTAGAAGTAAGAAGATCACTGTTGTAAAGCCTGCATACCTCTGTTCTCTGCTTGCTCTCCCTATCACCCAGGGTTGGGGGGTGAGAAGGCAGTTATTATCTTCCTCAACTTACAAGCAAAAAAGGCAAGGTTGTTCTCAATTCAGGTCACCAGATGGGGCACCCAGCCCCACCTGGAGCACCTTCGTGGGTGAGTGGGCTCTGAGGCTGGTAAAATGAGAGGCCTGCACTCAGCCAGCCCTCTATCCAGCAGAGCTTCAGAGTCAGGGCAGTTGCTCTGAAGATTGAGAAAGGTGGTGATCTGGGAGCCCAAAAAACATCCAGTGAGACAAAAGAGGAGTTGGGTGCTGCTATGACCATGCTCCCCACTCCCATGGGTAGAGTAGCTTCAGCCCAGAGCCAGTGAAATGGCTGCATCCTTAACCAGGTCCCAGTGCCAACCATGTGTGGCATCTGGGCCCTCTATTATCTGTGATTATCCACGCTTCGCCTCTGCTCCTGCAGCATGTCGAATCTGTAAGTATCAGAATTAATGCCGAGGCTGCTTCGTGGAATCAGTTGCACCCCGGTTTCCCCCACGACATCAGCTAGATGAATAATAAGTGTTAGCCAGAAAAAGCAGACCCATTTTGTCCTGCCCAGGGACGTTAATCCGATTAAGAACAATTCAGCACACATAGAATGGATTATGAAACTATCTGACAGGCAAGATTTGACATTCAAAATATTCTCAGCAAATGCATTCACCTATGCTGAAAACAAATGGAATTTTTGATATTAGACTTCCAGAATTTCCAAATCATTTATTCAACAAACACTCATGGCATGCTAAGTGTGACAAAGCATTGTGCTTGCCATTCTATTCCTGGGGGGGACTTTGGCACATTCATAGACAGGGTTGGGGGGACATTTGGGTGGGGAAGGCTTCCCATATATTTGACGCTTGAGCTGGGCCTCAAAGGGAATAAGAACATCTGCAGATGTTACTGTGTTGTATTTCTCGGGGAAAAAAGCTCCTAAGCATTGTCTCAAGTGCCATTCTGCTCTCTGTGGAAAGTGGGAGGTGACCTGTGCCCATTCAGAAAACATCTTAGGCCTGCAAGAGAGCCAGGAGGGGCTCCCGGCAACTCGGCTGCAGCCCCACTCATCAGAAACCACCGAGGTGGTGGCAGTAACAGGTTTTCCGGATGACAATTGTAGAGCTTTGAGAGAGAGAACTGCAGAGGCAAGTCGGAGTGCTGGTAATTGGGCTTCTGGAGCCGAGGAAGGTCTTTGAACATGTACAGAGAGTTTGTCAGCCAGAGAGGGAACTTGGAAGTTCTGCTGCTTGGATCTGATTGACAGAGATAATGAGAGTGGCAGTGTCTGTGGAGAGAATCTGCTGTTTTATTGAAACATCAGAGCTTACCTTAACCCCTTCTGCCCTGGTTCCTCCACTGCTCTGAGCTCCTCCACTTCACTCTCCAGGTACTGCCCACTGCCCAACTCACTTATGGGAAATGCACATCTGGGGGCAGTCTGGAGCCTCCACTGAGAACTCCAGGGCAGGCGAAGGCTCTGCTCATTTCCCAGAGGAGTTGTCAGTCACTTCAAGTGCCCACGGTGCCTGGGATCACACCACATGCTCCTGTCCCCATCCAACCCCCAGACCTGCCACCTCTGGGTGTAGGCGAGCAAAGGCAGCTGCTCTCCCCGCCCTGCCCTTTTAGCGCATTGGCTTACACTGACCTTCAGGATGGCCCAAACAGTTGCTGCAGACCATTCAAAATGAGGCACAGCCTGCTGAAGTGACAGCTGCCTAGACTGGTTCTCTCCTGGCTGACACCCTCACTCTCCTCCTCTCAAGAAACACCATCTGATCTCATTCTAATCCTCAATCTTTTCAGCATCCACTCATCGCATCCTCTTGTAGACCAAGGGAGGAGCCAGGGCTCACTCCGATTTTCAGTGCTGCTCAGTTGAGCACTCTATGCCTCCGATCTGGGGCCATGCTTTCCATACAATTCAAACGTGGTCACTGGTGTGGAGGGCCATCCAATGGCCAGACTGAAGGTGTTTTTCTATGTCTCCTCCGTTTCCCACAGCTGCTAGCGAGGCGGCTATGACAGAGATTGATCGCAAAGCCCCATTAGAGGCCTGGACTTAGGTTTTTTAAGTCCTGATGTTTTCATTTTATTCTAAGTAACATGCACTCAGAAGATTTGGAAAACATCCAGATCCTTAAAATGAGAATCAAATTCTCCAAAGGCATAGCACTTCAATGAAAGACTCGAGGAGACAAGTGCTATCCACACATGAGTTAATGACCTAGGGTAGATTTTCTTTGCAGGTGGAGGGTAAAGGAATTTTCTTTTTTGCCGTAAGTACAAGAAGCATCAATGCTCCCAGAGTAATACCAATGAAATTATCTAGAAGAGCAAGTGGAATAAAGTCACAGTTTGTAAACATGAGCATAAAAGGGGGTTCACATGCCAGCTTTCTGGACCTCCCAATGTCCAGCAGCAGAACCGTGATCCTCTTTGCAGAGATGACATCTACTGGGATGGGCCTGGCACAAAGCATGGCCTCCACGTAATACAGGGATCCTTTCTACTGTGGAGCTCAATATACACCAGCTCCCCGAGTCTCTAACCTTTCACAACCCTTCCTGTGCAGTTTCAGGTCAAGTGACTTTGCCAGGTGTCTGACACTAGTAAGAAACGGAACAAAGATTTGAACCCAGGCCTCCGAGGTCTGTGCCCCTCATCATATTGCCCTCCCCTCACCAACACAACACCTGCACCTGCTTTCCCGGCAGACTTGCAACGGCTCTTTGATTTCCTCTAAAAAAGAAAGAGCACAATAGGGGAAACATAAAAGCAAAGGCCAGGACAGTCTTCCCAAAACCCCATGAAGTAGCCTGTAGAGGAGACAAGGGGAAAAGAAGCCGCCTTCAGCCTGAAGCTCAGGCAGGAGATTCAGTGCCTACGTGGGGTGGGGAGTCCAGTCTCTCAATGCTCCACCAGGAGTGCTTAGTCGGCTGCTCACACCATGGAGCTGTGCCCCTCCACACGGGTCCTGACTCCAGTGCTCCTTCCTCTTAAAGGTGGACGGGAGAGTAATCCTGTCAGTGCAGAAAATTAGGATTTGGGGCTCTGGCATGAAATAATTTGAACAGAGATACCAGCTGTTAAAGAGAACATGAGCTGCCCTGAACTGAATGATTTGGGGGGGGGGGGTGCTAGCCTTGTGAGATGTTGAATTTGGAGACTAGCCCATTCTGCTGTCCCCACCTAGCTTGCGCTTAGGCAACCCAGAAAGGGATTGTGGGATCATTCCAGAGGGGATCCCACTGGCTCCACAGTGAGGCGGGACCCTGGGACAGGGTCCCTCAATTGGGCTGCCTGGAAGGAGCTGGTAAAGGGTGCTGGTTTCTGAGCCAAGTTGATGGGGATGCTGTCCAGTAGTTCATCCTCATGGACTACTTGGTTTAGCCCAATACTTCTGGCTATGAGGACTTCAGACAGCTCCCAGGCTGAGATTACAATGGCAGCTCCACAGAGGCCTGGGAAAAGTGGGCTTCGGGGTATCCAGACATCAAATCAGACACCCCTGGAATTTAGTCCCAGCCCTATCATTTACGAGCTGTATGCCCTCGAGCAACTCACTTCACCAGGTTTGCCTCCATTTCTTCCTGGGAAAAATGGAGCTACAGTGATTTCCTACGAAGATACCAGGTAATTCAATTCAATTGACAGCAGTTTGGCAAAGAAAAATTTGGTGGTGATGAAACATAATTTAAAAGTGAATGTTCCCATTTAAAAAAAAAAAGTAAATGTTTCCAATCACTGAATTTTACGTAGTGATAATATTGGGTATGGTTTATATCTTGTTTGTTTTTCTGCCATATTAAACACAAGGAATAATACACCTTGATTATGTCTAATGACTTCAGGTTATCATATTATCACATGCCCCATCTCATGTTTGATAGATACACTATGCATAAAATTTGTAAAAACTGAAATTGATTGACAATATTTACTTTCTGACCAATTCACTAATAAAAGAAAACCCACAAGCATAATCAGTCCAAATGAACCTGACATTATTTAGAGGCAAAAAACACATGAAAATTACTGAACCCCAAATTATTTCCTTTGTTGTTTAAGGTGCTTTAACTGTTTATTTTAATAAAAAATCAATGCATAATTATTACAGAAAATAACAAGCAAGCAAAAAGAAAAGCATAAAGAGCACTCATGTTGCTACCTGCCTAGAGGCAACCACCATTAACTCTGTGGTATATATCTTTCCAAGGTCTTTTCTATGCGTGTGTATAATTATTGTTTTTTCTTTCTGTTTGGTTTTAGTTTTTTACAAAAGCAAGATTATGCCATAACTGCAGTTATGCAGCCTGTTCTTTTGCCTAATACTACACTGTATTTCCATTTAAATAGGTACATTTTTGCAACATCACTGGAAGACCTGCATTGAATTCCAGGCTTTCCATTGTGTTATGAGTATATCATAATAAATCCGTAGGTGTAGCACTGGGTCATTTACAATTATTTTTTTCTATTACAAAAAGCACAGGGCAGACATAATTGATTTAAATGAATTGGAATTAAGTAGTAAAGGGTGAAAAATAATTATAACCTGAACAACAGACAAAAGTACATGAAGATCCTAAAACCTTTACAAAATTACCCTCTGGAGTCTGCAAAACCTGATTGGAGATCTTTATTGTGGACTACCTTGTTAACTGACCATTTTTATTGTCCTGGACCAATTTGTTTAGCCAAATCCTTCAACACAATCCCTGTTGCTGCCTCTTGAAGATGAAGGCAAATGATCAGAAAGCCCCTTGCATGGAGTAGGGGCTCCATCAAGTCCTGGTTCCTTCCTTCCACTTCTCTTTGCTTAGCAGTGAAAGGAAGAGGCCACCACCGGTTTTGGTGGTATCTGTTATAAATAGTGGGTTCACTGGGTTTCCCATGTGCCATTGTTTCATTTGCTCTGGCACCACTAGCTGCCAGTAAGACAGAATTGGGTCAATGTCCTCTTAAAAAGAGAAGCTCAAGCCAATTAACCAGATCATTCTTCAATAAACAGTTACAGAGATCTAATATGCATCTGGCCCTGCACTGGTGCTAGGGATACAAAGGGACAATTAAGATGTGGTCCCAGCTTTCTAGGAGTCCACAGTCTAGGGAGAAAAGCCAAGTACACATCACAGCTTATTATGGTAGGAAGTACACGAGCACAGAATGAGGGCACCTGGGTCAGGCAGATTCTATCTTTGAGGGTTAATTTGTGAATGACTGGCTGATGGCTCATCACCCAATCATACCTGTTCCCATGTGTATCCCTACAGGTCATCAATGCCATTGAGCAGGACTACCGACTGCCCCCGCCCATGGACTGCCCAGCTGCTCTACACCAGCTCATGCTGGACTGTTGGCAGAAGGACCGTAATAGCCGGCCTCGCTTTGCTGAGATTGTCAACACCCTGGATAAGATGATCCGGAACCCAGCAAGTCTCAAGACTGTGGCAACCATCACCGCCGTGTGAGTCTAGAGGTTACTAGGTGTGCATGGTCAGGGGCAAGGCCAATAGCAACACTGCTAGCCTTTTGGTTCATTAAAAGCAAGGGTAAGGTGACTAAGCTTACCCACTAATGGGAGAAGTTCCAAGACTGTTCTCTTCCTTTTTCTCTTGGTTCTCTAAAATATTCCCTGCTTCTAGCATAGGCTGTAGACCAAGCATGTCAAACTCCAAGGCTAACATGGGCCAAATAAATAAGGTTTAAGTTTATGTGGGCCACAAAGAAAAAAAACAAGTTTCAATTTTCATGGAAACACTAGAGGCCCGGAGCACAAAAATTTGTGCACTTTTTGGGGGGTGGGGGGACGGGTCCCTCAGCCCAGCCTGTGCCCTCTTGCACTCTGGGAATCCTCAAAGGATGTCCACCTGCTGGTTTAGGCCCGCTCCCCTCTATTTAGGCCTGTCAGCCTATTAAGCTCTGGCAGCCCAGGAACCCTCAGAGGATGTCCACTTGCCAGCGGGGAGCAGGCCTAAGCTGCAGTCGGACATCCTTAGCGCTACTGAAGAGGCAGGAGAGGCTCCCACCACCATCGCTGAACTGGCAGCCATCAGCCTGGCTTGTGGCTGAGCTGAGTTCCCCCTGCATTGAGCATCTGCCCCCTGGTGGTCAGTGTCTGTCATAGTGACCAGTCATTCCCAGTCATTCTGTTAGGGTCAATTTGCATATTACCCTTTTATTATATAGGATAGAGGCCTGGTGCATGGGTAAGGGCTAGCTGGTTTGCCCTGAAGGCTATCCTGGATCAGGTAGGGGTCCCACTGGGGTTCCCCTCCAGCCTGGGTGAGGGGCTGAGGGCCATTTTCAGACTGTCCATACCCCTTCAAGGTAGGGGTCCCTGCTGGGGTGCCTGGCCAGCCTGGGTGAGTGGCTGATGGCTGTTTGCAGGCTGGCCACAGCCCCTTCAGGGAGGGGCAGGGTCCTGCTGGGGTGCTTGGCCAGCCTGGGTGAGGGGGCTCAGGGCCATTTTCAGGCTGGCCAAGCCCCCTAGCAGGAACCCTCACCCCATGAGGGTGAGGCCATCCTGGGTGAGGGGCTGATGGCTATTTGCAGGCTGGCCACAGTCCCCAGCCACCCAAGCTCCCAGCGAGGCTGGCTGAAAGCAGGTATCTGGGGTTTATTTATCTTTTATAATTGAAACTTTGTTGCCTTGAGCAGAGGCCACAGCCAGCCTAGGCAGGCAGCTAGGCAATGAAGCCTCCTGCTTGCTCTGTGGTTGCCATCGTGGTAAAACTAATTTGCATATAGTTGCTCTTATTGACTGGTGGGCATGGCTTGGAATGTAGGGGAGTGATGCAATTAGCATATTACTCTTAGATTAGATAGGTTTATTTTTATAGAGACATGCTGAATACAAAGGGCTAAAATAAAGGAGTAATTGTTAACATAATAGAACATTTTAATAAAATTTTTTTCTTGAACATTAACTTCCATACACTGAATAACTGCACAGATTATGCAAATAAACCTATTTTTATTGTTCTCTGAAAATGAAATATTTCCTGTTGTGTACACCAAACAAGTCAGTACAAGACTAATGACATGGCAATCAGCTGCTAAAATATTCACTGCTAGTATTAGTGGAGAGAAATGGTATGCCTGCATGTAAGGTGCATAAGGGAAATTATTGCCACATGATTATAGTAATCAGTTATTGGCAAACATTGTAGTTAATTATTAATAATCCTATCTAATAAAAGAGTAATATGCAAATTAGGCATCACTGTCACAAAGATGGCCGCGCCCATAGCCACAAGATGGTGGTGCTCAGTTTCCTCACCACCACTGCTAGAGTGTGTGGGTCTATCAGCCTGGCCAGGGAGTGCCAGCCGCTTGAGATGCCAGGCTAGATCTGCCCCCAGGGGGAGTGGTCCCATCTGTCAGTTCCATCACTGCTGCTGGAGTTTTTGGGCCTGGCGGCCTGGCTAGGGGTCAAGGGGACCAAGAGGAGAGGCAGGATCCGGCCACTTCTGTAGCAGATCCAGCCTCACTGCTCCCCAGCCTCTGGAAGTGTCTGGGCCTGTCAGCCCCTCTATTAGGCTGGATGCTATGTCCAGGGGGCACATGCAAGTGGGCGGGGAGTTGACTCTAGGTCTTCTGGTGTAGGGGAACTTGATGCTGTGTCCCCGTTTGTGCTGGCCCAGGCAGCAACCAGCCCTGGCCTCTGCTCAAGGGAGAGAACAAAATGCAGGTGAGGCCAGGGGCCTGAGAGATTAACACAGAGGGGTGCCTGCTCCAAGCCTCCTATGCAGCTCAGGGCAGACCCCAGGCAGGGACACACACAGAGTGCCTGCTCCGAGCCTCCGCAGTGCAGCTGGGGGCAGGCCCCCAGCGGACACGCGGACACACACACACACACACACACACACACACACAGTGCCTGCTCTGAGCCTCTGCTGCCAGACTGTGAGAGGGGGCAGGCTGGGCTAAGGGACCGCCCCCCTGCATGAATTTCGTGCACCAGGCCTCTAGTTATGTATAACAGGGTATTATAAAAAACTAGGGGCCCGGTGCACAAAAATTTGTGCACTCAGGGGGTGGGGGTCCCACAGCCCAGCCTGTGCCCTCTTGCAGTCTGGGACACCTCAGGAGAGATGTCCACCTGCTGGCATGCCTGGCCAGCCTGGTGGGGGGCTGAGGGCCATTTTCAGGCTGCCTACAGCCCCTTCAGGGTTCGTGCACTGGAGGATGGGAGGGCTGGTGAGTGCAGGCCTGGACGTTTCCCACCAGAGGGCCCACGATCACACACGCCTGGTGGGCCCCCACCGCTGAGGGGACACACCTGATGCAGAGCTGGGTGGCGAGACAGGGGTGGAAGCTGGTGCAGGATCCCTCGGTGGGGCCCTGCTGCTGAGCAAACACACCCGGGGTAGAGCCGGGCAGCGGACTGGCTTCGGATTCTCCGCACTGTGCATTAGACGCTCCCGCACACCCTGTGGTGGCCCCTGGGGGGCGGATGAAGGTAGCTGACCCAGGACAGGCGTTCCTAGATGCCCCTCGGAGCCCCCCACAGCAGAGCCAGGCAGCTGACCCAGGACAGGCACTCCTGGACACTCCAAGGAGGCCCCTGGGGGTCAAAGCCAGGCAGCAGACCCAGGATGGCTGCTCCTGCATGCCCCACAGAGGCCACCAGGGGGCGGAGCCAGGCAGTGGACCCAGGACAGGTGCTCCTGGATGCCCTGAGGAGGCCCCCGGGGGTGGAGCCAGGCAGCAGACCCCGGATGGCTGCTCCTGAAAGCCCCGTGGAGGACCTGCTCTCCTACATGCCTGGTGGAGGCCCCCGGGGGGTGGAGCCAGGCAGTGGACCTGGGACGGGTGCTCCTGGACGCCCCAAGGAGGCCCCAGGCCGGACCCCCCCCCCCCACTGAGTTGACACACCTGGCATAGCTATGCCAGCCGCGGAGGCTCCCAGTGCAGAGCCACCCTGCCAGCCTCCATCTTGGCTGCATTAATTTGCATACAGCCGCTCTGGTTGGCTGGGAGGCATGGCTTGGCTGGTGGGCGTGGCTTAGGTGTCTCGGGTAACGGTCAATTTGCATATTGCTCTTTTATTATATTAGATTAAGTCAAAGTTTTATTAAAATGTTTCTTATACACCATTATGTTGGCTGGGCCGCAAAAATATTCATTGTGGGCCACAAGTTCGATGTGCTGGGGACAAAGATACAAAGCAATTGGATTTGTTATGAGCAAATGAACAGAATAACTGTCAGCAACTATCAGTTGTACGTTTGCAGGGTTAACTCATTTATTATTCATCCTTTTAACCAAAGTTTATTGGGTTAAGCACTACAGCATTGCTGGCACTACAGAATGACTAAGATAGACATGGTCCCCGCCCTCGTGGAGCTTTGAGTCATTTAGATAATTACCCAAAGATCAGTGTAGCAGGGAGGTAGGTGCCTGATGTTTGGAGAGCATATACCTTCCTCTGTTGTCAGGGAGACATCCCTGATGACAGTTGAAGAAAGGGAGTGCATTAACAGAAGGAAAGGAATATGGGAGTAGAGGGGCCAGGGTACAGCATGTGCAAAGGCCCGAGGGTGGAAAGGACAGGACTGGTGTGTGGAGTACAGTTTGTGAGGGGGCAGGTTGGTGGCTAAGGCTGGTGAGGTGGGCAAGGGCCAGACACTCAGAGCCTTTAGGTCCTGCTAAGAATTCTGGGCTTGATTTTCAGAGTAATGAGCATCCCTTAAAGCAGCGGTCGCCAACCGATGGTCCAAAAGGTTGGCGACCGCTGCCTTAAAGGGTTTGACTTGAGTCAGGAATAGGTGAGGGTTACTGATATAATCACATCTGCATTTGTAAGAAAGAGCATCAGGCAACAGTGTGGAACTTAGGTTGAGGGGAACAAGCATGCACGAAGAAAGAGGAGAGCACTGCAGTAACCATGATAGAGAAGGTGCGGCCTTAAGTCAGGGGAGTGGTGTGGAAAGAAGTGGATGAGTTTGAGCAATTTTGAAGGTCAAATCTGTAGGACTTGGTTAAAAGGACTGGGCATTGGTGCTGAAGATGTGTCAAGAAGTCACCCTGGTTTCCAGATCGGGTACCTGGGTGTCTGCTTTGAGAATGTGCCAGGGAAGATCAGTGGTGGGCCGTTCTGTTCCACTTATTTCAATTAGCTGAGGACAAAACCAGAAAGCCAAATGGTTCCAATAGATTTGGGGAGATGGCAGTGAACTGTATATATTTTTAAAAGCTCTTAGATTTCAGTTTACAAGGGAGTCCTGAGCCTTCCCTTTATACTGCATGCTGGTCAATCAGCCTGTCTGGGCTGACTGACACGTGGCAATGCCCAGAGGCAGAAGGACTAGCCACCTGGCTCCGAGAAGTCATGCCAACTCAGAAACCTGGAAGGAAGGGTCAGCACAGGGCTCCACTGTCAAGGATGCGTCCCCCCCTACCCCCCACAGTGGAGTCTGCCATTGCCCAGAGCATGGCTCTCTCCGCACACTGCTGCAGATGTGAAATCACCTGCTCCTCTCTGTCTCACAGGCCTTCCCAGCCCCTGCTAGACCGCTCTATCCCAGACTTCACGGCCTTTACCACCGTGGATGACTGGCTCAGTGCCATCAAAATGGTTCAATACAGGGACAGCTTCCTCACCGCCGGCTTCACCTCCCTCCAGCTGGTCACCCAGATGACATCAGAGTAAGTGATGAGAATCATCTCTGTCCAGCCTGTGGGTGGGGGTCAAGGCTCCCTCCCTGTTATCGTCCTTCATACCAGTCCTGACTTCTGGCTTCAGCTCCAGATCTCCTCTCTGAATGGAACTATGACTGGTGGGGGTGCACCTTAGAAAAAGGAGGCAAGGTTGAGGATGGGGTGGGGAGGCTGAGATGGTTCTGGGTCCCAAATGAGAGTTATTCAGTCATTTCCATATGTCATTTGCCTAATCACCAAGAGCCGCTCCTCCCTTTAAGCTTTTAAACTCAGCCTATCACAGGGAGCATCCAGATGGAAAGAACACAGCCAGCCAGGACTTTAACAACAGAGCAGGCAGAGGCACAGCCCTGAGGCAGCTACAGTTACAGATGTGGGGCAGCTTATTCGTACCTACATAGCACTTGTAAATAAGTATACATTTCCACCTTCCACAAATCACTTACCAGTCTGCAGCGCCCAAAGGACTCTGGAGGGATACAAAACCCAACATTATTCAGATAAAATGAGAGCCAGAAAGGGTCTTAAAGATCCATGCAGTCCATCATTTCACCAGGAATGTTCTGAGTGGCACCTGTTCTGGGAAATGCTAATAGGTTCTCCTTGGAAAAAAGGTCCCCTGGTCAAATAAATTTGGGAAATGCCGCACACTTTGTCACTCTCTTGGCGATTCAGGACACATATTAGCATTGTAAAGGCCATAAGAAATCCTGAAATAAAGAAACCCATTTAAAATTATTCAATACCATGGAGCCACATTTTTGAGAGGCAGGGTTTGTGGAACTGTAGTTTGAGAAATATTTATGTAGTTCCACCCCTTTCATTCAGCAGGTTCAGAAAGTGGGTGAAGTCAGTTCCAGAAGATTCAGGCTCATGAGTGGCAGAGCGGGCCTAATGCCTGCATTCCTGAGTGCCAGGTCCATATCCTCCTCCCAGTTCATCCCAGGGCCACAGCAGCATCCATACTTTGTTGTAATCACCTGGGACTCTTTAAAAAGGATTGATACCTGATTCCCACACCTGATATTGTAACTTCATTGGGATTTGAAAAACTGCCCAAGTGATTCTATAATGCAGTCAAGTTTGGGAACCACTGAACTAAAGTTGGTCTAAAGTCAGTCAAATTTTGAATACACACACATGCACATACCCCAGAGGGGACTTCACTGGCTACCCAGACTAAAACTTGTACTGACAGCACTGGGTTTGGTGGTAACACACATTTTCCATGGTAGAGGATCGATCAGTCCACAAGCATCTGGAAACATTTACTGATCACCTGTTTTGTGTCGGGCACAGAGGCAGGTGTGGGGCTACCCTCCTAGGGCAGGCCAGTGGCTGAGTCCCAGGGTAGGGAGTGGTCACCTACACCCAGTAAATGAGCCCCAGAGCTTCTGAACACTCGGCCTCAGTCCCCTACTCCTGCTTTGCAGTCCATCTTCCTGGAGTCCAGCTCCACCTCTCAGAGGTTCATTCTTGCCAGAAATGGCACCTCCACTTCCTCCAGGGAGGTGATTTGAATGAGCATCTAGTCTTGGATCCACTAAACTTCAGACTTCATTTTTTAAATCTGGGTTCATTTCCTGCTGATGCCTAAAAAAGATGGTCCCTGACACAATGAATTATTGTCAGATACCAAAAATAAAACAGAAGCATTGACTGGTGAAAAACCAGCTTCCCAATCTCGCAGAATTAATGTGGATGGCACAGATGATTGGGGGCCTGGGTGCAGGGACCGAAGTGGGTGTTCATGAAGACGAGACTACTCCTGCTTCCCCTAGATGAGTATGAGGGCAGTCATCACCTGATCACCTACAAACAGAAGGAATCAAGGGGAATAATTTCTCGAGTCCTAGAATAGCCACCATGAAAAGAACAAAGGAAAGTGAAACCTAAAATTAAGGAATTTAATTTAGTTCGAAGTAAAAATGTCCACACACTATTGCGGCAATTTAGTTTATCTTCTGGGAGATAAAATATGGAAAAAGAATATAAGCAACTAAATAAAAGGTTGCGGGACAATTTGTGAATTTACCATTCAAGTACTCCTCTCAAACACATTTGCTAAAAAGACACGGGGCAATTAATTTAATCATCTAAACCTGCTGCAGCCTGTGGGGTACTGACCACCTGCTGAAAGGAGGGGGATCAGGAAAGCAGCGGCACAGTGGGTGGAGGTCCAGCACAGGGTCCTCCTCGGGCATCAGGTGCACAGTGTACAGAGTGAGCTGCTGTGCTGGAGACCCAGAGCTTTGTGGGGAGTGCAGGTAGGATGGACCTTAGAAGAGTTTGAGAGCAGCCCAGCAGGGTAGCTGAGGCCCAGCGGTCTTGAATTTGAACCCACTGTGTGATCTAGAGCATGTTACTTAACTTCTCTGAGCCCTAGTTGCCTTGTCTATAAATATGTCAATAATAGTGCCCATCTCATTGGTTTGTGTTAAGAGGCAAGTGGAATAGCACATGCAAAGCACTTAGCCTATTGCCTATTTCCTTGCCTGCAGGATGCACAAGGGAAATGATTGCTGTTAAAATATTACCATTGAATTTTAATGGTTTGTCAATTTTTACAAAATGCTTCCATAGGTATAAATGAGTTTAGTATATGGCACTTGAAAAGTACTCAAGCACTGTCATGTTATTATTATTAAGGAAAGAAGCACGGGTCTCCCCAAAGTCAAATAATAAGTCAAATAATAAGCCATGAACTTGTTCATATTAAGATTCATAGCTCAAAGATGAATCCATACCAAATCCCTATCCTAAACATAGTCCTTGGATTCCTGCTTGGACAGATATTTGAAAGTTAAACTTTTGAGATAACCCTTCTTAAAAATGTATGATATTAAAATTCAAACAGAGGCACAAAATGGAAACTTGGGGGGAAAACATCAGAAAACCAAGCAAACCCCACATCCTCTCCGTCACAATGGGTGATCACTACTTTAGCCAGAAAGCCACAGAATACCTAAAGTCCCATACAATGTTCTGGGAGTGTTGGAAAAAAAAAAAAAAAAAAAAAGCAGAGGAAACTTCTAGTTTACCTAGAATCATGGACAAAGCGAAGGGGCTACTCCAGATCCTTCCAGGATTATCTAAATTGGAGGGGGCATTGGAGACAAGGTCTACTCCATGGAGAGAGTGAAGTTCAGTAAGGAAATATCCAGGTAGGCATTTGCTAAAGACTCTTAAGCTTGGGATCCTTGGATTTTAAACATTTTCACTTACCTACCCAACTTCTTGGATATTCAATACTTTTGCTTTCTATGATGAATTTTGATCTCTGAAAAGCTGCTGTAATATTAAAGTGCCTTCCTTTGTGTTTTCCCCCTCCTAGAGACCTCCTGAGAATAGGGGTCACCTTGGCAGGTCACCAGAAGAAAATCCTAAACAGCATTCATTCTATGAGGGTCCAGATGAGTCAGTCACCAACGGCAATGGCATGAGAACTCTCATTTTCTGGGGGAAGGAGAGGAAGAAAAGGGACCAGACTCAAGGGGGAGCCAGAGGTTGAACACTGTGGAATGTTCTGGAGAGATTGGCTTCTCCATTGAGAAATGTGTCACATATGTGAAGAAAAAACTGGACCTGCTCCTCATAGTCAACCTTCATTTCTCAGTGACAGGAGTATGTTTATGAATCCATGGGAAACAAAATAGATAATAAAAATATGAAGAGGTGATGTTCAGCGGAAGTGAAGACACAAGAGTAGGCATCAGGGTTTCAAGAGTGAACTCAGCTCCCCCCTCAGTGGGCTGGAGTCATCTGTCCACAGGAAGGAAGGAAAGGAGGTGGAGGGAAGAAACAGAGCAGCGTTCCATTTTCTTCCTCGCCAATGACATTCTTTTCTTTTCTCCTTCTGTACTCCTCCCCAAGAATCCTCTCCCTTCTCCCACATCCATTTCCCTTTGCTCACGACTCATGTAGGAAAGTTTCTTCAAACCAACCCCAGCTCCTGAGTCTCCAGATGTCGTTCTGTCAGTTGCCAAAGGACTTTGCTGACCACTGCATGGGGGATCCGACCAATTCAATTAATGTCTTCATATTGAAGAAGAGATGTACCTTCAATTGAAAACCTTGTTTTTCTTTTGTTTGCATTTTCTGCAAAAAGGAAAAAGAAACCACAAATTGGAAAAGAAAAAAAAAAAAAAGAAAACCTGTTTCCATGTGTGCGTGAGCACACATATGTACGTCTGTGTTCTAAGATGATTGTGCTTGTTCGTAACAGATGCAAACAAAGGTCTAGGAAGTCTTGGCCTGGAAAATTCGAAGGCGCAGGAACGTATTTTCGGTTTTGGTTTTCTGACTGGGCCAGCTGGCCTACTGGCTCAATGGGGAGAGAGGGTAGGAAGAAAAATAAAATGAAATTGGGGGAAAACTTTCAAGAGCTTGCAAATTCAAACAGGAAACAGGTGAGTGGTTTGAATTGGATGCAGTGTGGGCCATTCTAGAATGATACTGACTGATTAATTATTCTTGGTAACATCTGAAGAGAAGGAGTAGGAAGGTGTGTCTGGAGAATGTTCTTCCACATCCTGGAATCTGCAATTTAAGAGGTGGCAAGGGAGGAGTCTTCTTACCTTACCCGTGGACTGGCTTAAGCCGTATGGCATCCGAGGAATGTTTCAAGTGTGTCTGTGTCTCTCTGCATTCCTTCTGTACCTCATTGTTCGATTCACTTTTGTAAATTCCACCTAACATTTAAATATTTTTAATTTCTCCTTTTACCTTAATCTCCTTGCTAATTTTATCTGTCTAATTAAAATGAGCAGAAGCATGTCTGGGTTTACATAGAATGGTGTCAGAGCATGTGTTCCTGGACCCCATGGGGTCTGTGCCCAAGTGACGGGAGAATCCTTAACAATCATCCTTCTTCCCCCTAATGGGAGGGAGGGTACACATCCGAATCCTGTGACTCCTGAGAAGCAGAATCTATTGAAATCACTCTCACGGTTGTGACGCAAAGGAAGAACCAAATAAATATGCAGCTCTGAAGTCTCAAATGTGCACCTTTAAGAAGTCACTAGGAAATAAACATAAACAATCACCAGTAAGACATGATCAGCCCTGCGCTCAGTTCACACACTGCATTTGAGAAGTTCACATCCAGGCCAATTTAGGAAGAGCCACTAAAGGCTACTGTGGTGTGTCTGGGCACATGCATTTGGAGGGGAGGGTTGTGAAGTAATTAAGAGGACTACAGTTCTCATGTAGGTTAATATATACTTAAGGTGAGCTAAGCCTTTTCCCCTAGTTCTAGGTAACTTTGAACTTGGGGAGGTCCTTACCTTGTAAAGCCCCTTCAACGAGGCTCATAGGCCTATGAGTATAGGTCCAAAGCAGGGCAGCCCTTTCTTAAAGCACCACCCTTGTGTTTAACCCCCAGGGGACAGGAGGAGATGGTCAAAACAGTCTCAGAAGATTCCCATGTGGTTGCAAGGGGCCCCAATCCAGACACATAGTGTGTGAAAAAGACAATTTCCCCTAAGTAATAGCTTGCCAATTCTATGCACAGTTTGCTAATTACCCGCAAAGACCTCAATCCGTGAAGTGTCTTACAAGCCTAGGCAGTTCGACTAATCTACTCTCAATTTTCCACAGGAATGAATTTTAATTTATCACCAAATTTCTCAGGCAGCCTCCTCAACCCGAGATCCTCACTGAGCCTCCATTAATGCCAGCTCACCTTCTGACTTCAGACAAAGTAAGGTCAAGGTGAAGGTCATGCCACATCCTTTGGTTTCATTTTACCATAAGATCCCATAAAAGAGAGAGAAAGAACCCAAAGTGCACAAGGGGAAAGCAGAGACAAGACCAAGGCCTCCAAGCATAGCTCTTCCCCACCCCCCTTTATTGATTAAGATAATGTGACCTTATTCCCCCAATGTCCCCTCATACCCCCACTCCTGCCCTCACCCTCATCCCCTATTCACATCCATCACTTATGCTTATATGCATGCATACAAGTCCTTTGATTGATCTCTTCCCCTCACCCCCACCCTCCCCTACCTTCCCTCTGAGTTATGAGCATCTGATTAATGCTCAAGCATTGGGAGGACAAATCTCTTGACATTCCCCCAACCCCGCCAAGTGCCAAGCACAGCTTCACATGCTAGGCTTCCCTACCCCCACACCCCAAAATATGGTGTCTCTCTTGATAGACATCATGCCTCCCACCTATAGCATGAAGCCTCAGTTTCCTTGTATGTGATCAGATAGTAGTAATTACCTTTGATGAAGACTGTCATTCCTAAGCAGTTCTCTGTGCCAGGCATGTTCTGAGTACTTTACATACACGATTAACTCTCTTCCTCACAATTATCTTGTGAAGTCCTAGAAGATACTGTAGTGCCTCCAATTTTCAGATGAGAAAACTGAGAGACAGACACCTTGCCTAGATCACACAGAAGCAGAGTCAGGTTTTGACTCAGGCAATTTGACTCCTTGCTCTTAACCAAGATCTCCGTGGGCCTCACACTTGAGCATACATTAGCATCACCTGGAGGGTGTGTTAAAACACAGGTCATGGAGCCCCACCCTCGGATTTTCTGATTCAGTAGATCTGGAGTGGAAACCAAGAATGTGCACTTCTCACAAGTTGACAAGTGGTAGGTACTGCTGCTGTTGGTCCAGAGACCACACTTAAGAACCAATGCAGGACACTAACCTAACTTCCTGGAATGAATGGCAATAGATGTGAAGTCCTGGACTCTGGGAATGATCGTCATTGAGGTTTTGGGCTACCCAAGAAGAGGGGAATGAATCCTCACACCCTTGGGAATGAAGGGATGGGAGAGGCTGGTCTAACAGAGGTTTCTATCCTCACTGGCCTTTAGTGCCAGGAGACTTTACTCACCCCTTCAAAAGAGCTCCCTGGGGAGAATGCTAACGAGATCTCCAATCCTCTGAATTTCACTACCACCTTATCATCTGGCAGAGGATTCTAAGTCATAGCCTTTCTTTTTTAAAATATATTTTTATTGATTTCAGAGTGGAAGGGAGAGAGAGAGAGGGAGAGAAGTAGAAACATCAATAATGAGAATCACCAATCAGCTGCCTCCTGCATGCCCCCTACTTGGGATTGAGAGTGCAACCTAGTCATGTGCCCAGACTGGGAATTGATCAGTGACCTCCTGGTTCATAGATCTACATTTAGCCACTGAGCCATATTGTTCAGGCTAAGTCATATGCTTTCTTAAAAATGCGCTTTTCACAGTAGTCAGTGGCCTATGCCCCTGTGAGCCAGGCTAAAGAGATGGAACCTACCACTGAGCTCACAGAGAGGAGGCCTTTGCCAGACATACCTATGGCCACCAAGATTCAGGTGGGTGGACAGTGCACAGGAGAGTCTGCGAGATGTTTAATTAATGTTCCTGGACCAGAGGTTATGGGAATGGAGGAAATCTGTGGGAAAGTCTTGGAGATTATGAGCCACCTTTCTGACCCCACCCCCACTGTAATACTTGAAGATAGGAATGAAAGGTAGAGAGCAGTTGCATCTATAGAGCATATGTTTATTGTATCATCTGAAGATCACTGAAGCTCACAGATGTCAAATAGACACACAGTACTAAAATCATATGCCTCCCACACCTACCACCTCCCTTTCCCTTCTCCCCAAAGTTATGTGTAGCGCTCGGTCACTGGACTTTCACAGAGGATAACTGAAATCAAGTGAGGACTACAAATTATCCTTTACCAGCATTTGTGAAAAGAACAGAAATCAGTGAGGACTGAAGAACAGAAGTCCAGGAATAGTGAAGGACAGAAAGAGTGAGACATCAGGCAAGAGGGTGACAGTCTACACAAGTGTTAGTTAAAAATGAAAGATTCTAACAGCTCCGTTTTGTTCTAAGAAGGTCTTCAAGGGCTAGCTCGGGAATATTATTATTTCAGAAATAATAATGGCTCTGGCACCAATGGACCAAGGACATGATTGGGTAAGTGAAATGGGGAAGGACAAACATGATGGAGTAACAGCAGCCAACAGGTACCATGTGGTGTTTTCTATCACCAGGAAGAAGGCTCAACACTCAGCATTCATGTAGGAGTGAGCTCAGCTTTCACTGAGAAGCCCTGCAATTCACATGAGAGTGTCAGGGTCATTTTCAAAAGTATCCAGAGATTTTGTATTGTCTAGGATGGGTATTTTTTTTGCGGGGGGGGGGGGGGGGGGGTGTTGGTAGTAGCGGGAAATTGCTGAGGTCACAGAAAGGTTGTCAAAGGGGAAGAAGGCGGCTGGATCACATGGGAAGGTCATACAAGTTGACTGAGGTCTAATGGCAACTGTGTTCACCACCAGGGCGTCTCTTGAGACCAGCAATTTCCAAATGAAAACATGTGCACAGAGGTCTGAGAACAAACTCTCAGTCCCTCTCAGAGGGTACCAGCCCTGGTGGGGGTCGGGGTGGGGGTGGCAATGTGTTCTGTAGACCCTGCTTAAGGCTGGGTAGGATAGACACCTTCCAGCAGTGGCGGATGGACCTCTATCACACATCTGGGAGAAAGGAGTCTTCCCCACACCTCCCCTGGAGTGCCTCCTGGGCTGACCCTTTATCACAGGCCCTTAGTGGGTTCCTGTGTTGCTGAAAGTCACAACTTGGCACACACAGCATTCATTTCCAGCCAGAACTTTCCAGAGTTTCAGAGTGGGAGTGAACACAGGTCATGTCCTGTTCACCTCTACTCAGCACCCAACATCCTGACTAACACAGAGAAGCTGCTCAACACATTATTTGGTGATTTAAATAAATTTGAGTTGAAAAAATTTAACATGTCATTATTTCACCTACTGAAGTCCATGACCTTAAATGGCATGCTTTTAAAGAAATTAATCCCTAGGTATTCCATTGGAATCTTTCTCACTCTTTACTGCTCTCAATTGTAAATTATTCTAATTTTAATTTTGTGAAGTTTAACGCACCCCTTTTTAACCCCGTCTGTGTCTTTAATACGATGTCATAATCTTTTCCAGAGCACAGGCTGGGGAAAGCAACATCCCACCAAATGTCAGTCACTGTGAAAAGTCCCCATGAAGCAATGAATGTGGCACTGTCTCTAGTACAATAGAGACAAATCAGAAGGGCAGTGACAGGCAGTGGCTTTCTTCTGAAAGCAGAAACAGGGCTACTGTCCTAGGGTGACATCAGCTGGGCAGAGCAGACAGGCAGGACTTCCCTGGCAGGGAAACTTCATTGTGTCTGTTGCCATTATCTGGTCCCTGAGACTTCTTTCCAAGAGTCGTTTTACCTTTAGAACTCCCCCTACTCCAAGATTTCCTGTAGCCACCCACTCTCCAGAAGAAAAGTTGGAGAAAACAGAACAAAATTATGGGGGAATAAGCCACTTCCAAGGTCCTGAGATACTGAGTGGATGCTGTTCTCTTCTCCTAAAGGAGAGGGGTGTCTCTTCACCACAAGAAAACTTTAATTTCTGTTTCTTGTCTTTAAATTCATGTTTGCATGTAGATTAGGAATTGCTGTAGCTCTGGAAAGGGCTTTCTGACTCAGACTATGATGACAAGTTCCAATTTCTGTTTTTATCGCAGAATTCAACTCTGTACATAATTTCAACAGAGAAACAATCAGGGTTATGGCGTCACAGAAGAGGGCACTGCTACTGGCTAGGGAGTCAAAGAAGGCATCTCTGAGGAGGCATCTACCAAACTGGAACCTGAGGAGTGAAAGGATTTGCAGCTTAGGAAGATGAAATGTTAGTGGTGGGACTAGTGTTGTAGGTGAAGCGAACAGCATGCACAAAGGTTCAAAAGCCACAAAGCAGATGACATGTTTGTGAGGTCATAGACTGTTCGGCAGGGCTGAAGAATAGGGTGCTGGATGTGGGTGCCAGGCTGGGGGTAGTTGGTAGGGACTAGCTCATGAAGGGTCTTTAGAATATAAGGAAGCTCGGTAGTATTCTGAATGCAATTGGTGGAAAGTGAGTTGAAGCAAGGAAATTGTATTTGATACAAATCACTCTGGCCACAAAATGGAAAATGGAGTGGAGTTGCCAGACTCAATTCTGGGAGACTAGTTAGGAGGCTGGTGCAATAATGTAGGTAAAAGATGGTGGTGACCCGGGTGAGGGTGTGAAGTAGCAGTGAGGATGGAGGTAAGCAGGCTGATTGAATAAACATGAGTGAGATCAGATCAGCAGGAGGTGGAGGTGGGTTTGCTGCTGGAGGAGATAGATGGAGGAATTAAGGATGACCCCCCAAGTTTGTTTTAGGCAACTGAGTGTATTTTGATACCCTATATTGAAATAAGAGATATAAAAGGAAGAAATTGGGAGCCATAATAGGAACTTGAGGGGCCATGGGTCACTGGATACAGGGGTCCACAATTCAGCAAAGAGATTTGGGCTGATGATATAGATTTAGGAGTCATGCTTTCTCTTGGTAGTAACTAAAGCCATGGGTGTGGAAGAATTTACTGCAGGAGAATGTGAGAATGGGGACACAAGTAAGGGGGGGCACGTGGGAACCTGAAAAAATAGCAATATTTAAAAGGTGCCTACGGAAACAAAGGCTCACAGAGAGGTCAGAATAGAGCCATTGTAGGGGATGGAGAAAATGCAGGAGCAGGCAGTGGTAGTGGAGCCAAACCTTTCTGAGAGGGAATAGTGCTCTCAGGGCCCAGTGTTGCTGGGGGGGGGGGGGCGCTAATATGAAGATTGAAAACTGCCCATGGTTTAGCCACAGGAGGTCTCAGGTGACTTTGGTAAGGACAGTTTCAGCAGAGAGGTGGTGGCAGAAGACACTGGATGGAATGAAGAAAGAAAGGACATTACTATCTTTCAAGAAGCTGGACTTTGAAGGGGAGAAGAAAAGTAAGGATGGAGCTGGAGGAGGCTCCTTCTGGTCATTGTTACTTTGCTGTGTTTCAGTGGGAAAGACTTGAGTGTGTTTAAAAGCTAATCAAAAAGAATCGTGAAAACAGGAAGAGGATAACATTGAGAGGGTCAAGCCCACACAGAAGGGAGTACAGCAGGAGGGATGGTGCAGCTTAAAGTGCAGCCATGCTAATTGGGTTTGGAGGATGAATGAAATGAGGAATGATGTGAATTTCTAGCAGAACTCTAGCTAACTTTCCCATTTCCTCACAACCTAATCACTTAGTTTCTGCAGCCTCTTATGCCGACAGTCGAAGAGCTATGACTGAACCCATGGGCCTTGCCATCACAATGCTAGAGTGACAAAGCCAGCACGGACATTTTTCATCAAATAGATAAGTGGGTAGTGAGAGAATCTGCCGAGAAACAAATATGACGCATCACAAGCCCATTTCCTACTCAGAATCCCTCTGTAGCTGCCCACCCCCAATGGGAAAAAGTCCAAATTCCTAATCACAAAAGGGATGTTCATGCCCACCTCACCAGCCAACTTCCCACCAGACAACACCTGCTGCCTGCCTAGGCCCCTTCCACCTGTTTCTGTACTCATGGCTGTCCGTGTGAGGTCCCCTCCACTCCTCAGCTCATGAGCCCATCAGGTCCCAGTTCAAATGTCATAGGTTATGGGTGGCCCAGTCTACAGTCAGTCATCTCCTCTATCTCCTAAACAATTGTCCTTACTGCCATCATATTCCACCTTGTAGTCTGTGAGTTCCATTTATCATATTCATCTGTGTATCTCCAGCACCCAGTACAGGGCCCACACATACAAGTAATAACTGTTAATGGGAAGAAGTCATGGCCAGGCCAAGGGAGACTAAGTCCAGAAAGGAGGAACATTTTGGGAGCGTTGGAATCCAGAAATAGATAACCCCTGGGAATAAGATAAGAGAGTCTCAGCCACAGAGGAGGGAAGGTGTACCAGGGGGAGAGGTTGATCTAGGATGGTAATGAGAGGCCACCTGCAATGAGAGGTCACCATGGCATGTTGGAGTCACTACTTACTTCAAAGTCCAGAGAAAGTTCACGGACACCCTATTGAGTGGACAGGCTCAACAACAAGACCAACCAAGCAAGCAACTGTATTGGGATCTAAGGTAGGGACATGGGGAGAAGAGACTGGTAACAGCAAAGCAAGACTGCACTCATCCATTCAGCCAATAAGCATGAGGCTGCTGCTAGGCCAGGAAAGCAGGTCAGAGAGAGAGGAACCCTGGCTTTCCCACTCATTTGATGTATGTTTGGGCAGCTAAGCAGCCTCCTCAAGTGCTACTTTCTCAGGACTCACTCACGACAGAAACAACTTAACTGGGTAGAGAACTAGGGTTGTTCCTGGAGGATCTTTACTATGGGACAAAACCTCATTGTGCACAGCAATCTTTACCTGTTCAGATGCTGTGGCATCTGTTGAATAAGCAGGTGGGCAGCAAGGTGTCAGCTTGGGGTTCTAGCTGCCTATGTCAGGGGCTTGGGCAGGAAATAAAAACTCAAAAATGTCCCACATCTAAGCTATATGAACTGAACACACTGCTTATAAATCTGAGCAGTTAGCTCACCTTTTGCTGAATTGCTGTGGTTCCTTGTTCACTGAGTCCCCCACCCTATGCTAGAGCAACAGGGCTGGATGACAGCCCAACCCTGCTCCCCCAGCACCCACTGGGAAAGGTCGGGACCCAGGAGGCAGAGATTACAAGGGCTCAGCTCTGAAAACCAGCGGGCTCTGGCACACCAACTGGGCTTTCCCTTTTTGATCAGACATCTTGGGGATCTCTAGCAATAGCCAAGAGATTTTCAGAGGCAGATAAGCTGATTAGGGCTCCCATACCAGGTTTCATCTAAGAGTGAGAGCTGGAAGTGTTCTACATGTAGAATTTAAAGTGAGTCTTTCTAACAGTTAATTAGAGGAAGTGCTCCTGGGGTGGGGGCTGGAAATATGATCACTTGAGAAGTTCTCAAAAATAATCATCACAAATTCAATGATATAATTGGCAATAGCAATTGCTTTTTTTTTTTTTTTTTTTTTTTTTTTTTGAGTGCTTGCTATGAGCCAGTCACGCTAAGTACTTATACAACTGGTATTATTATACCCTTTTTGAAAATGAATTAGCTAGGAAGACTCAGAGAAGCCCAAGCTAAAGAGTTAGAATTTGAATCCAGGTTATTTGCCTGAAGTGTATTCTCTGATTTACCAAGTATACTGCCCTTTGAGCTAGGCGTCTTCTAGAGAGTCCTACTGTCCATTCCTGTCCTGTCACACAGTACAGATGACTTACACTCTGAGGCTTTGTGTCTGTAAAATGAGGGTGGTATTATCTACTCTACAAAGTTTGTGTGAGGGTGAAATGAGGGGCTACATATAAATCACATAGCCTTGTTCCTGGTTCTCGAGGAGTCTCAATAAGTGCTGACTGGCATCAGCTAGTTTATTTTTATTTCTAGGGATTTTGGAACATGGTCTAAAAATAGAAAGCAAATCAGTGCCTGAGGTGTGTTGTAAGAAGCCTTCTTGTCTTTTGATAAAGGTCAATCCTTAGCCTCTGTGGATTTGGGGTTTTGTGAACTTCACAGTTGTGTGTATCTGTCATCTTAATCATTTCTGCCCTTCACCTTGCATATTTGCAGAGATTGGAATCGAGCTTTGCCTTGCTCCTAGGTGGATTCCAAGGCTGGCTGTCATATTGGACAGTGGTTTTATTCTGGAAACTTCTTCAATATGCTGCATAGGCACATCGCTTGCTTGCTTTCACAGACCAGGAGCCTGTCCTTCCTGGTGCTAAAGCCAAGTCTCCCCTTTGGACTCAAGGCCAATTTCTGGGCCTATCAGTCACTCAGAGCTTCCTTCAGTTAATAACTGGTCAGAGATTTTTCTTGTAACTGAAAAGCCATCCTAAGGCATCAACCTACTGGGTTTCCAAGAGTGCCAACAGTACTATCAGTGGCAAGAGGGTTTTAGGATGTGTGTGTCCAAATTACATAAATCATAGTAATTATACATTTTAATGTAGACTAGAGAAAAATATATCCAGCACATAAAATGCATACATTATTTCACAGATATTATGAAGTCTCCTTTTTAAAATAAATTTATTCAAGTAAAACTATGTCTTGGTTTTAAGAAAAAACCATAACTAAATAAGAATAAAATTCATATGTGGATATGGCAAAAAAAATCATAAAGGAAAAAAATGAAAAACAGAAGTTTGGAAATCTATGAATCTGTCTCACTTGTCTTTGCACTTCCCAACTCCTTCTGTGGCACTCACTGTCCCCGTGGTTCTGCCACCCCCTCCACTCCTTCTCCTGTCCTGTTGTTGCAGTTGGACCAATGCCTTGGAACACTGTCTCCTTTCACCTGGCTACTTCCTGACCATCCTGTGAGCCTCAGCTGCACTTGAAGTCATTCCCAAGTCCTCCCTGTGAGTCAGCTGCTTCTCCTCTGAGGCCCCTCAGCTCCCTGTTTTTCTCACCATCATGATGTTCACTCTCTGTATTGTAATGGTCTGTTGATGGGTCTGTATCCCACTCTCCCAGCCTGGGAGCTTTGCCAAATTGGAGAGCATGTCTTATTCATGGCTGAATCTGTAAGCCTGTGGCACAGTCATCACACAATACATCTGTTGAATAAGTGAACTAATCATTGCATCCATGTACCTTTGCCATCTCTTGCCTTCAATCGAAGAACCCAAAGGACCAACAACACTCATTGATTACATTGATTCTTCTTGAAGTTACTGCACCCCAGGCTGAAGGTTGGGCCGCATTTACTACAATTCTTTACAACCATGTTTATATCACCTTGCCCACAGGTTTTACTTGTGCTTTTGCTAAAGGAAAATGCAGCAGCTGAGCAGGGCACCTGGTGATGGGTCTCCCTGCAGAACAGAGCAGATGGCACTAAGCCTTGTATCCACTTTGCCCAGTGGAGCAAGGGCTCCTTTACCTATTGGTGACCTCCAGCCTTACTCACAATCTGATACTCTTCAAATGCAAAGTGCCTGGTGCAACTTTGAAAGATAACTCTCTCCGACATCCAATTTAACAATTAACAATTTTTTTATTGTTTTCCCCCACCAGGGGCTCAGCTCCTGCTGGGATGTTTCACAGAGAAGGCAGTGTGCCAAGCATTAACTTGTCTGGCCCAGGGGGCATAACTGTACAGCTGATTTCATTTGAATGAACATCATTCCTTTGGTCTTATTTTCAAACTGTCATATGGTGCTGAAATTTAGTTAACTCCTTGTGTTCTGGGTCCTGCCGCCAGCTACAGAGCCAAGAAAACCGAGCATATCTTCCAAACTTTGGTACAGCAGATCTAATCCAGGGTATGTCAAAAATTTGAGACATCCTGTGAGCCAGACAGTAAATATTTTAGACTTGGGGACCATATGGTTTCTGTTGCAACTATTCAACTCTGCCATTGAGGGTGAAAGAAGTCATAGATGACATGTAGGTGACTGGGTGTGACTGTGTTCCTATTAAACTTTATTGACAAAGATAGGTGAGGGGCTGCACAATTAGCTGAGCCTGGCCTAACTAGTGCTTAAGAATCAGGCCAGCATGGATGCCCCTGCCCAAGGTGGACTGGAGGAGCAATGGCTGGAGTCAGGGAAACTGTGGCAAAGTTCAGAAATCCAGAATATTTGTAAAAGCCTCAGTGACTAAATTCCAATCCTGGGCCTGTCTGATCAGTCCCATCAGGCAATCCTTACCAATGGTTTCTTGACAGCTATTTCAGGAGAATCTTATTGAACTAGAATTCTACCTGTTACCACTCACATTATAGAAAGGTAGGAACAAAGCAAGTTCCTCAGAATATTACTGTGAGTGGTGAAAAGTGGATGGCTCATAGTCAGTGTTACTATGACTGTGGTCCTGGACTAAAGACTAGAAAATAGAATTGTTGGCAACCATGGAATCTGTCTCTTTTATTAGAGCCAATGTCTTCAGGGGACAAATGAGGAGTCAGGGGAAGGCAGAGATATACACCAGGTGACTTGGGAGAGGGTGGTAGCAATGAAGACTCCAAGAGAGTCTCTAAGAGATTAAAAATTATTTATTCATGCATTCATTCATTCATTCATTTATAAATCTTCACTAAGTCCCTATAAATGCCAAGCACGGTCTTCATTCTACTAGCACTCACAGTCTCCTAGGGGAATAAAGAAAAATGATTTGCCTGCTGCCATAGAGGCAGGAGTCCTGAGGGAGGGCTGGGGAGGCAGATTTACAAAGGTTTGGCCTCCTGGGCCAGGGATCAGACAGGAGGCAGGGTGAACATTTCCAGACAGCTCCTTGCTGCCCACAATATGCTGGGAGAAGGTTTGCTCCAGAGAGAGGCTGGCTTGAGAAGGGTGACCCCCACTGTCAGCATCCTCACTCACAGTGTCCTCTGTCACTGGTCTTGATGGAGATGTCCCTGAAGACCCAGTCGCTGCCTATCTCTCACTGTGCTCTCAGAGCCAGCAACCCAGCTCTGTGACCTCTGAGCCCCCTGAGTTCTCCTGGGGAGACAAGATTCATTGTACTTTAATACAAGAGGGAAGTGGTCCCTCCTCCAGCCCACAAGGAGCAGCGAGCATAATCTAATCGGCTGCCTTGCACATGTAATTAGAAGAAATAAGAACAGTGAGAGAAAATTGGTTAAGTAAGCCCAAAATGACTTTTTTTCATAATGAAGGAATAAATCTCAGGGAAAAGAAGCTACATTAAGCCAGAGTACACCACTGTATGTTTGCTTTTGCCACACGTCACGTTTCCAGAAGGAATAACAAGGTCACCAGACCAACATAGGGTTCCACCTGGCCTAACCCAGAAGGCTGGTAATTGCACTGCACAGGCTGGGGGTGGGGGGATCTGGTGGTCTCCCTGTGTGCAGATGCATTTCTGTTAACTGTGCTGCTTGCTCCTCTAGTTCCAGGCCTAGTGATTGCATCCTTTTCTCAGTCCTGCCCTTGGGTAGGACCTGCACTCATGCACCAGGACCCTGTCTCCAGATGGTCCTTTCTCTGAACACATTTTATGTAACTGCCTATCGATCAGCTGCTCCTACCATTGTGATTTCCCCCCTCATGCACTCTCATGCTCTTCCTTCTCCTCTGCTCTGTGGAATGCCTTTCAGTTGTCAGTTCCATTTCTTTATTTCTATGGCAACCACAACCCCAGCCTCATTGCCTTTCCCCCTTGCTTTTCTCCTCCTCCTCCCTTTTGCAAGTAGGATTTGCAGGGAAGCTGCTGACAGGCTTGTCTTCTAGTAATTTCCCTTATAAACAAACAGCTGAGAAGAGGGAGTTGGGAGGCAGGCTGTGGGGTGGGGCCAGCTCAGGAAAGCAGACAGGGGACAGAGAAAGGGAGAGTGGTGCTCGCCCAAAGAAAGAGTCCTGAGCACCCTGGTTGACAGCAGTGTGAGGACAGGTGAGCCACAGCCTGGGCAGGGGGCAATGAGTGTGGAAGGCTCTCTCCAGATGTCAGTGATGGTGGACTAAGGTCTGACAAGACTGTTGGCCTTCACAGCGGCCCTAGGAGAGGTGTGCCTGCCTTAGCTGTTGTGACACAGAAGGGAGGGAACAAGGACACAAGCTTCAGCCACAAGGGAAATTATTCCAAATATCCACATTACTGAGGCAAGTGCCTCAGAACCCATCGGTGCTCAACTGCCGGAAGTGTCCTCTCCTTGGAAGACAGGACCATTTCTCCAACTCTAATGGTAATTCACATCCATCCGGTCAGTCGGTTGCAAGTCACAGGCTACTTGGGTGCTGGAGGCTTCCAGGCAGGTGTCCGGGACAGGGCAGGTATAAGGAAGTGAAGGCCACCAGGAGGGCCCTTTGCTGGGGACCAAGGCCAGGCAAGGAGCTCAGTTTCCCTTGGAGCGAGTAAGCACACCCAAGCTTAGTGGGGAGAGTAAATATTAATAGCTTTATTGTGTGCCCTTTTTTAAATATATATATAAATAAGAGAAATATGGTTTTGGCTGCTAATGACCTTCAAATTAGCAGCTTTTTCAGAAAGTACTTATGTATTTTTAATTCAAAACATAGCTGAGTGTCAGTTGCAGCAGCAATGAAAGCAGCGGGACAGCTGGGTAGTTTTAAATAAGAGGAAACTCAGATCATTATTTTTGAAACTGTCAGCTTTTACGCCTTTTAATGGATTCGCTTTATCTCATCCCCCCCACCCCCACCCCACTCCCCACTTCTATAGTCTTTGAAGATTCCCAGGCATTCTCCCTGGGAGAGAGGAGTTGAGGCACAGGCTGCCATATGTAAAGACCTGAGGGGGGGGGGGAAGGGGAAGGGAAAGGAGGGGAGGAGAGTCCCACAGTCACTGGTAGTAAGGCTTTAGCACTAGGGCTTTCAAAGAGCATTGAAGAGAAGAAGAGAGAAAGGAATTCCTGGGGTGCAGAATGCTGGGTAATGGGATGTGGGGCTGCCTTCTCCACTGGCTCCTTATTCTAAGTTACAAAAGAGAAATAAGTGACCAGCTGAGAGAGAGATGGAGAGTTTAATGAGGACATAAAGGAAAGTTACATTAAATGGGTGAGAGGAAACAGAGAGGCAGGAAGTAGAGAAACACACTGAGGATCTAAGGAGTAGTGAGGGAAGCAAGCAATAGCAGAGGGCATCTCAAAATGTGGCCCTCAGGCCACTAGCAGCATCAGCACAGGGAACTTGTTAGAAAGGGAAGTTCTCAGGCATCAGCCCAGCAGGACAGAATCAGAATCTCTAAGGGACAGGCCTCTTGACCTGTGTTTTTGAGTCTTTTCAGTGACTTTGACATCACTAAAGTGCACAGACCGCTGATCTACAACAAATAGCCTACAGGCCACTGTTTCACTGACCCTGCAGACAGCTGCAATCAGCCTCGCCATCTGGGGCCTCTCTGTACAAGAGGGTTTCTGAATGGAGCTGACCTCCATGTTACCAGTAACCTGCAGGTATACCAGGCTTCTCGCAACACCAGGGAAGGGTGCATGTCATTTCACTGGTTTGAACAATAGGGATGATGTTTCTCCTTTGCTTCTATGGGCTCCTGAGTAGCCTCTCCAATGGACACTCCATTTTCATTTCAGTTACCAGAAGGATCAGCTTCTAGGCTAAATTTTAGATCAAAGTTGAGCTCTTTTCCAAGTTGTCAGGCCAACTGACAATGAGTAGGATATTTCCCATTTAGTCATGGAGCTCATGATGCCTATGGCATAATAGTCCCTATCTTCAAGGTTAAAAAATGCATGCTGTCTCTAATCCAGCCAATAGACCTTTACTGAGTGTCTATTCCATGCAGAGGTAGGTGGGTCAACCTGGCTGCCCTGTCCACCTCCTCCAAGGGCCTCTGATACCCTAGATAGTGATTGAGAATAAGGACTCCTACAGGGAAACCTCAACCCCACCCAGATCTCAGCCTGGTGTTTGCCTTCTCCAAAGGTTTTCTCAACAGGCATCTGATTTTAGCACTGCTAAATATAACCATCATTTAGCAAATGTTTACTAAGTAGGAACTCCAAGCCACCTGGAAACAGGCACAATTCCCAAGTGCTTAGGATCCATCAGTAAACAGAGCACAGATCTGGGTCTTCACCAGGATCTAGCAAGGGGAGACAGGAAATGACAATAAACACGAACATAAATAAATTATCAAACATCTCTGAAGGTGAAAGTGCTGTGGAAAAAACAAAATTTGAGAGAAGATGGCAGAGTTTTGCAGGCAAACGCCACTGGAACATGGCCAGGTGTATTCAAAGAACAGCAAGTAGGCTTCCCATATGCTATCTCACATAAGCCTCACTCTGCCCTAATGTACCAGGTATTATCACTAACATTTCACTGAGGTAAAAACTGGGCTTAGAAAGTTTACATGGTTTGGTAAAGGCTGTTCAGATAGTGGGTTACAGAGCTGGGATTCCAAAACAGATTGGACTGATCCCACACCTTGTTTTCTAAAACCTACTTTGCTTCTCATTGTTCCACAGCCAGGAGACACACAGTGCACAGCAAGACCATCCCCACCAAATATGTCCCAGCCTGAAGATAGGGCAGATGCCTCTCTGCCAAAGGGAATGGACTCGCACTATTAAAGGTAAAACTCATAGCCAAGAGAAGGAGAAGTCATAGACAGTAGCAAAGAGTCAAAGAAGAGGCATCCATTCTGAGTGATTTCAAATCTCCAGGCTTAGATCACTGATGTCACAGGATTCTACAAAAGTTGTCTGATGGTAAGGAATTGAGGCAATCTGGATACCAATTGCAAGGAAGTTCATGTCAAAATGTGGTGGATACACCAACTGCCCTCCCCTGCAGGCCTAGTCCTCCACAACTGCCCTCCCCTGCCGGCCATCTTGTGGCAGCCATATTTGACCACATGCGGGTGGCCATCTTATGCAAAGGCAAGATGGTCAATTTGCATATTACCTCTTTATTATATAGTATACAACCAGAGTATCTGACTATATAATAGAATGGTACCCATTCTCCACTTACTGCACTTGCTGCTCTTAAACTAGATAGCTGTATGTGTATATGTTTCTGGACATCTGAAATGTTTCATTAGTCTCCCAACTCTTATTCCAAGACAGTGCTATCTTAATTTTCACAGCCTCATTGCACTTTTTAATGTTGGCCACATGAACCATCCATCTCATAACTATTTTCACCTGTATACGTTTCCAGTTGAATTATAAGAAAAATTTTGTAAAAGTTCCAAAATATCAGTATGTTTATTGACTAGCTCTAAATATTAAATCAATATGCGAGAATGGAACTCATTACCATATATATCTGCTAGTTTATAAATATGACATTTCTCTCTCCATTTCATCAAGTAGTCCTGCAGAGTCCTCAGCAAAGTGTAACTATTATATATACTGTATATTTCTTGCTAAAAATTCCTATAATTTATGTTTTGTTGTAGTCAATAATCTTTTTTATTATACTTTCTAATTCTTCATTTGTATTTTATAAATATCTAACATGTTGGACTTTATGAGCATTCACAGAACATGCATGTAAAACACCAAGGTCAATTATATATTCAGCAGAAGTTCCAACCACAATACATTCAATTGAAGGGTCCAAACCACAAAAATTGTGTTAGCTTCCTTGCCTCACTCTGAATCTTGACCAAACCCTATTAGCTGAATACAGGCAATGAGTAAAATAGTGACTTGGGCACAAGTGTCCAACAAAACCATAAAAATTTGAGTCTTTTCCCTCCTGGAAGGTCCCTCGCACACACCGACAGAGGCATATTGCCTTTGGGACTTCTGGGGACAGGAGGAGATCTCAGCCCCATTTCTCCCTAAAGTAACTGAAATAGAGGGAGATAGATGAATTAAGGGGACTGGAGAGAAAATGGCTCCACATCAGTAAGCAAGGCACATTTACTTTCTAGTTTGAGCAGTGCAGCAGCTGCTCTCAGCTCAACCAGGTGAACTTCCATTCTTTTTGGCCTACCCAATACTATATGGAATGGTGAGGTCCACATGGCTGACACCTTTATTTCATCCTTGGAAATCCCTTGACTCAGCCACATTGATTTCCAGATGAGGCCATGGGGTGTGTGCTCTCTGGTTGGCTTGGGCTTGGTTCACACAGCAGTGAGATTCCACATTACTTGAGGAGTCCACCTTAATCTGAGGCATCATTTCCCATTACTAAGTTAACACCTCCAAAGTTCTTATTCGATTTCCCCATAAGGGCTAGGGAAATTTTCCAGGGTGGCAGGGCTGACAGCAAGCATTTATCTAGATTTCTTTGGGTCAGTTTCTCATTCTGCAGTGGGTCACTTCATCATTATTGTAAACCCAATCCAAGGCAGTAAGATCTTTAATACTAGTCAATGCCTCATTTATGGTTTCCCAGGTGAGTGTGTCTGTTTTAGGGGAAAAGTCCTATCACAGCCCATAACTACTGCAAAACACCAACAACCACAACAACCCCTCCTCTGAGACACACACACACAACAACCTCTGAACCTCCATGCCCCTGCATGCAATTGGTATGATAGACTGCAGGAGAGGCCGAACCATAAGATGATCCAGCTGTTCCCATTCTTCCTTAACAAGTATTATGCATCCCACCTCCTTCATCTCCCAAGTGGACAAAGGTCTATAGATTCTCCTGATTGCTGCACAGAGTGGTCACAAACTTCCCTCCTTTTATGCTTAGTGTGTGGGAGTGTTTTTGCAACTATTATTTGATAGAGCTAGAACCTTCAGCCTCCTGCCCTCAGGGGAAAAAAAAATCTTAATATTATTTATTATAATAGGGTGAACCACCAGACTGGAAATTTCCCACTAGAGATTTGCAACATTCAAAGACAAGTTCATTGGTCATGCTCATATGCATTAATACAAGTCCTTTGGTTGATCTCTTACCCCCACCTCAATCCTCCCCTGCCTTCCCTCTGAAGTTTGACCGTCTGTTGGATGCTTCTGTGTTTCTGGATCTACTTTTTTTCATCAGTTTATGCTGTTCATTATATCTGGAGGGTTGGGGCATGTGCTGGGGAGTGGGAGTGGGCGGGGAGAGCTCAATGAGGGGGAAAAGGAGACATACATAAAATTTGCAATAAGGAATTTTTTTTTTAAAGTTAAAGGATTTCATAGTGAAATCTTCACATTTTCTTTCTAAACGAAGCAGCTCTATTACAGGCATACCTCGTTTAACTGACTTTTATTATACTTCACAGATGTTGCAGTTTTTTACAAACTGAAGGTAAGGCCCTTCACTTGCAGAAAGATTACCACTCCCTTTACTGCAGTAATCTTGAAGCAAACCTACAGTATCTCCGGGGTACGTCTGCAGGGGTGGGAAGTGTCCCATTAGGTCTGCGAAACCATTTGGCCTGGCCAAGGCATTAGGGGGTGAGTTAATTAAATGTTTGACCAAATACAGCAGGCTAGTTTTTAAGTTGGTATTTGTGTACGGCCCACGAATGATGTTATAAATATCCAAGTAGCCCTTGGCAGAAGATAGGTTCCCCACCCCCTGAAAGGCTCCCATAAATACCTTGAGAGTCCTCTGGTTGTTTCCAAAAGCCAAGTGGGCGATTAAAACAATGACAAATAATTTAAACCTACAACTCAGCGTTATCAGACGCAGCGGGAAATTCCATGCCTGCCTGCTTGTGCAAGGCGCTTCAAAAGGAGTAAAATTACTACAATAAAGAAAACTGGAGACATTTTCCTTGGGGATTTACACACTTCCACAACTAGAACAGCGGTTCTCAACCTGTGGGTCGCGACCCCTTTGGGCGTGGAAGGACCCTTTCACAGGGGTCGCCTACATACATCCTGCATATCAGATATTTACCTTACGGTTCATAACAGCAGCAACACTACAGTAATGAAGTAGCAACGAAAATAATTTTATGGTTGGGGGTCACCACCACATGAGGCACTGCATTGAAGGGTGGCGGCCTTAGGAAGGTGGAGAACCACTGCTCTAGAAGAATCTCTGCACTCTACCCGAAACACTCTGCCGCGGAACATCCACCCAACAAGGTCCAGATTCACCGCTCACAGTTCAAAGCGGGGCAAACCAGGAGCACCGGACTTGCTGGACACTTTGCACAAGAATGACCAACCCTGTTGCCTTGTGTTCACAACGAAAACGTGAAGTTTCCAAATAAAACAAAACCTTAAAAAAAAAAAGTACAGACAGCATTTGCACTTTCCTATCAAGAACAGACAAGACTCACTTTACCACCCAGCAGCCTCGATGGCCCCCCCAGAGGCCCACGCAGCGGGAGGGAGGCTTCCCCTCCCCACCCACCCCCACCCCAAGCGTCAGGCGGGTGGAAGGTTCTGGACGCCAAGCGCCAAGGCAACCATCAGGAGACTCGGGGCGCGGAGACCTGCGCTCAGCAGCCAGGGCGAGGAAGGGGAAGGTCAGGCAACCACAGACCAAGTCACACCCTGACGTGAACCCCGGCAGAAGAGATCAGGGCCGTGTCTACAGAGCCGGCCCTCACCTACCTCAGCCAAGCGCCTCCTCCGCTGCGCCCCAGGAAAGACTTCCGGTTCCCCTTCACCCAGCCTACGGCGGCGTTTCCGGTTTCCAGGCCTTAAGATCCCTTGCAAGGGCGCAGGGCGCGTGGGTGGGGGATCAGTGAGCGCAGCTGGGGCAACATGTGATTGACTTTTTTAAAGATACAGAGGAAAGCTGTCTCTGGATGTTGGATGGTTTTCTTTGTTTAGATAAACATTTACTTACATTTTTAAAAAAAGAGAGAGAGAGACAAGTTCAGACAGCTGTCTTTGAACCTATTTCCTACTATCTGACCTGCAGTTCCTCCCCAGTTTTTTCTCTTTAATAGGCAACGAAGTGGAGGAACATTCATTGCCTGCTTGAACACATGCACGTTGGTCAATATGTTAACTGAAAGTGTCAAACGGGAGAGGGTCAGACAGTTTACTCCGCTTGCCAGCTAACAAGTCACCTGCTACTGTTCCATGGATGTTGCTCTACCGGACTCATGCGTGAGCAGTGAAGGACAGTTTATTAGTTGCAGAAATAGCAGTACCCAGAGTCTCATAAGTCTTGGACCAGTTCCCTGAGGGTTCCCAGAGGGTGACAGGACATAGGGCATGGGACAACTGTCCGCCCTGTTGCTGCACTGCAGAAGAGGACCCTGAACTCACTCAACAGTGAGCTTGCCTTTTGTGCCAGGCGCAGGTTTTATCTTTATTGTCCTAGACACTAAGTATGCCTGCACTTTGCTCCTGATGGTGACACTGCCTTTGACTACCAAAGCTATTTGCTATGCAAACATCCTTGAAGAGGCAGCCCAGAAGAAGGGGCAATCATTGCTTTACCCATAACATATGCAAGAAAATCCACGGAGAATTGTCTCTCAATAGTATAATTTCCATAAAGTTCACCCTTCTGTCGGGTATAGTACTCTGAGTTTTGAAAAACATGTAGTTATATAGTCACTACTATAATCAATATAGACTAGTTATCCAAAAAATTCCCTTGTGCTCTCTTGTCATCAATTTCTTTCCCCCACCCTCAGGCCCTGGCAACCACTGAATAGATTTTGGTCTCTATAATTTCATCTTTTCTAGAGTGTTATATAAGTGGAATAAAATATATAGCCATTTGCTTCTTCCACTTAGCACAATGCTTTGGAGATTAATCCATGGCATTGTACGTATCAGTACTTCATTTATTTTTATTGCTGAATAGTATTCCATTGTACATATGGACAATGACTTCATTGTCCATTCACCAGTTGGTGGACATTTGGATGTTTCTTTTTTACTATTATGACTAAATATGTTATAAACACCAATGTACAGGCCTTTGTGTGATTTTTTTTTTTTTTTTTTTTTTTTTTTTTTTTTTTTTTTTTTTTTTTTTTTTTTTTTTTTTTTTTTTTGAGTAGCTAGTTTGGAGGAGATTCTTGGGCCATATAGTAAGTTCATCTTTAACTTAAAAAAAAAAACAACACAAAACTGACTACTGTTTTTCCTAAGTGGTTGTACCTTTTTCATTCCTAGCATCACTGGAAGGAAATATTAACTTAAGTCCTCCCATTTGACGTGGAGTTTTTTTTCTTTTTTAATTTATCATTCTATAGGTGTTCAGTAATATCCCATTATGCTTCTAATTTGTACTTTTCTAATGATTAATGATGCCAAGCATCTTTTCATGTGCTTATTTATCATTTTTTATATCTTATTTGGTGAAGCATCTGTTCAAGTCTTTTTTTCCCCATTTTTTAATGTTTTTTTTTTCTTATTGAGTTTTGAGAATTCTTTACATATCCTGGATAGACTTCTATTACCAGACTTTTTTTCTCCCCCTCACCCCCAACCCAGACATTTTTGTCTACTCTATGGGTTGTCTTTTTATTTTCTTAACATTCAAAGAGCCTGTTCTAAATTTTAATTAAATTCAATTTATCTTTTTTCATTTTATGGTTTATGCTCTTCTGTCCTCTCTAGTAAATCTTTGCCTAACTGAAAATAAAAGGCATTTTTATGTTTTCTTTGGTATGTTTTACCATTTTACATTTTTTATTTAGGCTATGTCCCATTTTGAATAATGTTTGTATATGATACAAGGTTCTGGTTGAGATTAGAGTGTTTATGCATGTGGATATCCAACTGTTCCATCATCATTTGCTGAAAAGACTATCCTTTATCAATTAAATTGTCTTGAGATCTTTGCTGAAAACAAATTAAATGTAAATGTTTAAATCCATTTCTGCTATCTCTGTTTGATTCGTTTATCAGTATGTCTAACCTTTCATAAATACCACGTTGTCTTAATTACTATAATTTTATGCAAAATGAGGGAGTAGGTATTCTCTGTGTTCTTTTAAGAATTGTTTTGGTTATTTTAATTTCTTTATTTTTTTATACAGATGTTAGAATCAGCTTTCTGATTTCTACAAAAAGACCTGCTAATATTTTGAATAGGGTTGCTTTGAATTTACAGATTTACAGGTACAAGTTTCCTTTTATTTAGTTCTTCTTTCATAACTTTCATTAATGTTTTATGGTTTCTGCATATAAGTCTTAGGATGTATTTTGTTAATATTTTGTGTTTATAATGCTATCATAAGTGGGTTTTGTTGTTGTTAACCCTCACCCAAGGATATTTTCCATTGATTTTTAGAGAGAGAAGAAGGAAGGGGAAAAGACAAAGAGGAAGAGAGAAATATCAATGTGAGACACATCGACTGTTTGTCTCCTGCATATGCTCCAACTAGGGTAGGGGAGTGAGCCTGCAACTGAGGCATGTGCCCTTGACCAGAATTGAACCCTGTACCCTTCAGTGTGCAGGCCAACACTATCCACTGAGCCAAACTGGCTAGGGCATAAGTGGATTTTTTTCATGTCCAGGGTGTCATCTCTGATATATAAAAATAAATTCATTTTATACAGGCCTTGCTAAATTCACTTGGGAGTTTTTGTTTTTTTTTTCACACATCCTTTGGGATTTTCTACACAGACACTCATGTTATTGCACAGAAAGATGGTTTTATTTCTTTCTGATCTGGATGCTTTTAATTGTTCCTTAATGCCCTGGCTAGAACCACCCACCAGGAAAACGTTGAGTAGAAGTAACGAAATGAGAAAAGACATTCTTGCTTTGCTCCTAGTCTCATGGGGAAAGCATTCGGACTTTCACGCTAAGTATGGTGTTAGCTCTAAGGTTTTCCTATTTTCCTAAATGCCCTTTATTAGGCTGAGGGAGTTCACTCCTTTTTCTAGTTTGATGAGTGTTTTTATCACGAATAGATACTGAAATTTGTCAAGTACTTTTTCTGCATCTATTGTAATGGTCATGTTTTTCACTTTTTAAAGTTGTAATATGGTGAATTGTATCAGTTGATATTCTAATGTTAAATCAGCCTCACATTCCTGGCATAAGTCCATTTTGGTTGTGCTGTATTACCCTTTTTATATATTCAAGTTACTATTTTTAGATCTATGTTCAAGAGGAATATAGTGATCTGCTGTTTACTTTTTTGTAATGTCTTTGATTTTGATATTAGTGTAATGTTAAACACACAGAATTAGCTAGAAAGTATTCCTTCCTCTTAAAATTTTCAAAATATTTGTGTAGAGTTGGTATTTTTCTTCCTTCTATGTTTAGTGGAATTCCTCATTGATGTGACCTAAGCCCTGGGTTGTTTGTGAAGAGGGTTTTGACTACAGTTTCAATTTCCTAAATAATATAGGGCTATTCAGGTTATCTATTTTAATTTTTCAATTATAGTTGACATACATTAGTATATTAGTTTCAGGTACACAACATAGTGATTACACATTTATATAACTAATGGAGTGATCATCCCAATAAATCTAGTACTCATCTGACACCATACATAATTATTACAATATTATTGACTATATTCCATATATATATGCTGTACTTCACATTCTGTGACTGTTTTTATTGGTACTTCTTAATCCTGTCTGCCTTTTCACCCATCTCTCCTACCCCTTCCCATCTGGCAACCATAAAAATGTTGTCTCTATATCTACAAGTATATTTCTGCAGGTTATCTACTTACTGAAAAAGCTTTGGTACTTTGTGTATTTCAAGAAAATATATCATTTCATCTAAGTATTTAAAAATTGATTGGTATAAAACTCTCTAGTTATTGTTTTCTTTAAAACATTTTTATAGCTATAGAATCTGTATTACTGCATATTTAATTCCTGTATTGATAATTCGTGTATTTTCTCTCTTTTACATAATATATCTGGTTAAAGGTCTATCAATTTTTTTGATCTTCTAAAAAAAACCCCAGTTTTTGTTTTAATTGATTTTCTTTGTTTTTTTTTACTTGCTGTTTCATTGAATTTCACTTTGATTTTTATTGTTTTCTTTCTTCTACTTATTTGAATTTAATTTCCTCTTCTTTTTTCTAGTTTCTAGAGATGGAAGCTGAGATAATTGGTTTAAGATTTTAAGTGTATTATTTACTTCCAAATGTCTGGGAATTTTCTAGATATTGTTCTTGTATTGATTTCTAACATAATTCCATTTTGGTCAAAGGACAAACGTTTTATCATCTGAATCCTTCAAAATGTATTGGTACTTATTTTATGGCTCATCATATGGTCTATTTTTGTAAGTATTCCACATGCACTTGAAGAAAAGATGTATTACACTGTCTTTGGGTGAGTGTCATATAAATGTCAAATAGGCCAGCTTGCTTGTTAGTGTTGTGCAAATCTTCCTTATCTTTACTAGTTTTCTGTCTACTTGTTCTGTCAATTATTAATAGAAAAGTGTTGACATTTTCAACAGTAATTGTTTGATTTATCTATCTCTTTTTGCATTTTGTCAGTTTTTGCTGTATGTTTTGAAGTTCTGCTATTTGGGACATAAACACTTAGGGTTGTTATTTCCTCTTGATGCATTATACCTTTTTACCATAAAATGACCCTCCTTATCTCTGGTAATATTCTTCGCTTTGAGTAATGTTAACACGCAGCATCATTTTTCATCCTTTCATTTTTCACTCATTTATGACTTTACATTTAAAGTGCATTTCTTATAGGCAGCAAATAGTTGGGCCTTATTTTTTTATCCAAGTTGACAATTCTATTTTGTCATTAGGTCATTAAAACATTTGCATTTAATGTGATTATTGAATAACATTGTTATAAAGTTAACTTTAAAATACTATTGAGAGGCACAAAATACTGTTTTTAATAATGGAAAGGCTACTGTATTATTGGTTAGAAAAATCAATATTATAAAGATTTCAGTTATTATTAATTTGGTACATAATTTAATTTGATCCCTATAAAATGATAGATTACTTTTGAAGTAGGTAGATAAGTTGAATCATATGTTGATACAGAAAAATAAGCATGTAAGAATCTCTAAGAAAATAATGAAAAAATAAAAATGAGGGGAAATTAGTCTTATAAATATTAAAATATGTCATAAAGATATAGTAATTAAATAGTGTGCTATTGACCTGATTGAAAAAACTCTATGAGTGGTACAGAGGAGGGAATGAACAAATCAATTCAACATTCATTTAAAATTTTTATATATGAGAAAAGTATATCAGTATAGAAAAGATGTATTCTTCAATACATGGTACTTAGAAACTCAGAAGCCCTCAGAAAATAAATTTTAATCTCTTCTTCACACTTTACATTTATGTAAATTACATTTGGATCAAGAATTTAAAGATATAAAATGCCAAGCAAAGACATAAGAGTACTAAACAAAGACGAGAGAATTTTTAAAATAATCTTAAAATATTAAGGCTTTTATGTATTCAACACAAAACCAGAAGGTTTAAAAAATTGATAATTCTCAAAACATAAAAAAATTTAGGATAAAAATATAGTCAGCTGATCATGGACAAAGGCACAAAGGCAATTTAATGGAGAAAAGATAATCTTTGCAACAAACGGGGCTGGAAGAAATAGACTTCCACCTGTGAAAAACGCAAAGAAAAATAATAGAGAAAATAAACACAGACTTTATAAGTTTCACAAAAATTAACTCAAAATGGATTATAGACCATTTTGAGTAAGATACAAAATTATAAACTTCCTTCAAGAAAATATGGAATAAAATTCACATGATCTTGAGCTTTGTCCTGAGTTTTTAGATATAACATGTAAAGTATTATCCATGAAAGAAAAAATGGATACATTGAATTTTATTGGAGCTAAAAATGTCTGCTCTGTTAAGGGAATGAATAAGACAGGTCACAAACAAGGAGAAAATATTTGCAAACACATGCTCTATAAAGGGCTAATGTCCAAAACACACAAAGAACTCTTAAAACTCACAATAAGAAGATACTCAACCCAATTATAAAATGGGCCAAAGATCTGAATAGACACCTTATCAAAGAAGATATACAGGTGGCACATAAACAATTGAAAATATGTTCACCATCATTTGTCATTGGGAAAATGCAAATTAAAACAATGAGATACCCTACATACCCATTAGAATGACTAAAATAAAAAGAAAACACACCAACACACACACACACACACACACACACACACACACACACACACCTTTCAATACTCATTTCTGGCAGGAATGTAGAGGAACAGGAACTCTCATTTGTTGCCGGTGAGAAATTTAAATGATACAGCCTGTTCTAACTGCCTTGGCTCAGTGGGTACAGGATTGCCCTGCAGACTGAAGGGTCCCAGGTTGGATTCAGGTCAAGGGCATGGACCTTGGTTGTGGGCACATCCCCAGGAGGAGGTGTGCAGGAGGCAGCTGATCAATGTTTCTCTCTCATCAATGTTTCTAACTATCCTTCTCCCTTCCTTTCTAAAAAATCAATAAAATTAAAAAAAAGGATATAGCTGTTTTGGAAGATGGTTTGGCAGTTTCTTACAAAGCCAAATATATTCTTATTATATAATCCAGCAACCACACCCCTAGGTATTTATCTATGTGATTTGAAAACATATCTATACAAAAGCCTACACATGAATATAGCAGTTTTATTCATAATTATCTAAGATTGGAAGTGACCAAGATATCCTTTGATAGGTGAATGAATAAACCAACTCTAGTACATTCATATAATGAAATACTCTTCAATGATAAAAAGGAAAGAGCTACTAATCCACACAAAGACATGGATAATGGATAATTCTTAAATGCATATTTCTAAGTGAAAGGAGCCATTTTGAAAAGACTATGTTATTTCATTTACATTAGATTCTGGAAAGGCAAAACTATAGAGATGGTAAATAGGATAGATGCTAGTGGGTGAGGTCAGAGCGAGGGTTGAATAGATGAAGCACAGGGGATTTTCAGGATGATGAAACTACTCTGTATGATACTATAATGGTGGCCACGTGACACTATGTATTTGTCAAAATCCATAGAGCTTTATTGTCCAAAGAGTTAACCTCAACACATGGAAATTTTTAAAAATCATCTAGGAGATCATTTGGGGGAGATGTCCTAGAATGGAAAATAGAATGTGACAAAAGAATCTAATTGTACAAATGCGTGAAACAACCTCACTGAAGCCAGGGTGAGGGAAAGGTGTTTATGTAATTACTTTGGCAATAGAATTTGTAAGACCAAAGTAGAATCTGTAAGACTAAAAGCAAAAGGATCTGTACTTAAACACTGCACTCTAGATGGTAAAGTTTTCTCCCCATGGGAGAACAGGTCAGTTATTACTCTAATTATGCAGTTCAGAAAAGAACTTCCCAAATGACATGTGTTTTTCTCATTCGGAGTTGAGTGGGTTGATGGTGAGTGGGGATCTCTGCCTGAGGCTAGGGACCAGGTTCACATCTGCTCCAAGGGCTCTCAGTTCTGGGACCCACAGCCACCAAGGGCATGATCTTCTCATGGTGGACCAATGGTGGGCTGCAGGAGCACACGTGACCAAACCAAAACACACAAGTTGAAGCCTCTGATCCTCACATCAGCTAAAATCATATTGGCCATAGCAATCCATGTGGTCAAATCCAGCGTCAATGCATCAGGCATATAGACACTTCTTACTCTACTGGGGGCTACTACAAAGTGTCCCAACAAAGGAAGAGAATAGATATGCCATCTCTTTCAGGAACACAGTGATGAGGTGGAAACAGTATCCAATTTACAAAACTCCAGCTTTCAATTCTTCTTTCTTTTTTATGACAAAATTAATCAAAATGAATACATGCTCGTTGTTAAATATTTGGGACATATAGGAAAGTAACAAGTGAAAGTAAAACCCCCACTATCTGAACATAGCTTAGACTAACATTTTGCTGTAATTTTTTGTTCCACTGTTTTGAGTGACCCTCAAAAACCTCCTGTGTTCCCCCTGCCTCTCACTCCCAGCCGTGCAGTCATTCCCTTGGGCTTGGAAAAACAGTGTACACTATTAGACTTGTGAAAGAGAAAGCTTCTATGCATTAGAGTCAGAAGTGAAAAAGATTTAATTCATTGGAATGCTAGAATACAAGTTACTTGAAACTCAATAAGAAGACATGAAATAGCCTACATTGAGGTGAGAAAAAAAATTGTACAAGATGGAGATGAAAACTTAACACTTCATGTGCGAAAGATCTGGGTATTCCAATTTATCATAAATAAAACAGGAGCCAATCCCAAGGCTGCTTTAACAGATGTATCTGAGCTAAGAGTGGATTGTGTGTGCATTATATATGTACGTGTGTGTGTTCGTTATTTTAAATGCAGAACACTTTTTGAAAGATATACAAGAAACTGCTAACAGTGATCATCTCAAAGTAGAGGAGGACTTTTAGAGAGGGAGTACTTCTCATTTTATATCTTTCTTGTGTATGAACATTTTTTATCATGACTGTATATTATTTTTGTGTTATAAACGTTTAAATGGAAAGAATATAAGAGAGATAATAGAAATACTGCTGGGGCTAGATGAAGCTGTGCTCAGTTGGGGGCATGCTGGTTTTTTATTGTTTTTATTACAATAGCACAATGTGACATTATCAGCAAATACTCAGTATATATCCTCATAATTGCAGTCATAGCTTATACACAATCCTGTAATGCTGGCTGCATCATTTGATCTTAGCAGTGGTCAGGCACACAGGCTCTGGAATTTACCTTCCTGGGCTCCAGCTATATGATCATAGGCAAGTTATGCACTCTCCCTGGTCCTCTCTCATCACTTTTAAAATGGGAATAACAGTGTTATCTACCTTGTGGGGTTATTGGGATGATTCAAGGAGGTAATCACTAATATGCTTTGAACACAGCCTGGGGTGTAATTGGTACTCACTTTAAATGTTAGTTATTAGCATTCTCTCTTCCCCAGGTCTCTATGTAGTTTCTATATAGCTTCTATGTATAATGCATGCTACTTTATAGCCTAAATATGTCATAATTTAATGAATCATTCTATTGTCTGGCATAGAGTTTACATATAAAGTGTGTGTTGCTATGAAGATGCTATAAACCAGTACTTCTCAGCCTTTAATATGTGTATACATAACCTAGGGAACCTGCTAAAATGCAGGTTCTAATTCAGAGGGTATAGGATGACCCCTGAGATTCGGCATTTCTGGCAAACTCCCTAGGGGTGCTAATGCTACTGATTCATAGACTGAACTTTCAATAGCAAGTTATAACATTTAGTGAAAACAGGAGGAAGAAGAGGGGTTTAGAAACAGTTATTAGAGAAATAAGGGGTAATTCATATGGATAATATAAGTATGGTCACTCTTGAATAAGTTCAAATACTGGGAAGACTGTCACACAAGGAGAAGCCCAGTTTTCTGGCACTTCAAACTACTGGGTAGAAATTATAGGGAGGGAAAAAATTTGTTTCAATATAAGGAAAAACGCTTTTGCAGGTCCTGCTTGTTTATCTCCACAGCTCTAGGGGGTCTGTGAACTAGCATCACTGGCCCAGCCAGCTCCCCCAGTGCCCACGCTGACACCCTTCAACCAAGCAAAAGGGATGCGGGGGATGAATGGCCCCATCACAGTGGCAGCTTGGAGGGACTCTTCTGAGAGAGCACCCAAGGGGGAAATAAGCCTCCCAAATGTGGCCAACGAGCCTGAGTCCCCGTGATATTCTTCGTATCCCTCTGGGATCTTGCTGGGCCTTCTTCCGCCCTGAGGGTAGGTAGTGAGACCTTATCATGTAGCTGGATAGCCTGCCTCTGAGTTCTTCTCAGCGCCAGACTCTTCAAGCCTGCCAGCAGTCGCGCTGCCTTTTAGCTCATTTCCTGGCTCTTGGTCTCTCCATGAACTTGACTGCCAAGGCGGCAGACTTCAGTGACAGATTTCTGCTCACCACGTGGCCAGGAAGGATCTGGGCATGTCCTTCAATGGGATGTAGACATCTCGTCCTCCCGCTGGCAGAAGTCAGTGGCACCTAAGTTCTCTCCTCTCTGTAAGTGGTGGGCCTGGCTCTCCACTTACTGAGTGGGAGCAGCTGTGCATCTGTGGGAAAGGAAGAGCACAGATTTCCTGTCCCAGTTCTGCCTGCAAGTTAAGTGTCATTAGGGAACTTAGGCGACTTCTGAAAGGCAAAAGAAAGAGGGAAAGCTTCCAGAACAGCTCAAGTTCTGAGTGAAGCAGTGCCCCTGGAGTTGGCAGAGATGTTCTAGAATCATAGAGTCTGGCCTGGGGGAGGGGTTGTCTTAGGAGAGACTCTCTGTCAATGATCTCCTGCAGCAGGGCCACTTTTATCCTGAGAGACAGCTATCTCTTCAATTCCAGGGCCATCTCTCTCCTCAACCCAGCACAAAACCTGCCAGACAGAGCCTTTCCTCCCCCTACCCCCACACCCATTTGTCATTTTTTGCTATGATACAAGTTGGGTATGAGGTTAGTGAGATGCTCTGTGGAATTAGAACTCAAAATCAATGTCCTTCTGCCTGGCTGGTATGGCTCAGTGGTTGACTGTTGACCTATAAATAGGAAGTCACAGTTGTTTCTATCCTACTCTTCCTCTCCCTTTCTCTCTGAAATCAATTTTTTTTAAAAAGACTGATGTCCTTCCATGTGCTATCTAAAGTGCTAGTATAAGAAGACAGAGTAGGGAAAGTGAAAGACCACACAATCAGTGATTCACAAATACTGCATGCCAATAGGAAAGCAGAAGCACACCCACACCATTGTGCCTTGCCATAGGGTTAGGTGCCCTGTCTTTCATATGTTTATCTTCTGGTGCTGAGTCTTTAAAATCAGATATTTGCCTTGAATCCCAAGGGCTGGTTCTGTGACCCCACAGAGCTGGTTCTCAATAAAATCTTACTGAGAGGCTGAGCATCTGGAACAAAGGGAAGGGCAATAAAGGGCCAAGAGCAGACAGGAGAATAGCAGTGCAGAGCTCCAGCATGGGGTCTGGAACATGGTAAGTACCCACCCTCATAGCAGTGCACCAATTTATTGGGTGGACATTCTTTTTCATTACCATCTGAGAAATAATTATCATTTCTCTCAAGTTTTAAACCTGAGATCATTAAACAAATCAATTGAAGGTATTTCTTGAACACACATTGCACTCTTCCCTGTGCTCAATAAGGTCAAAATACTAGTATATGCAGCCCTCAGCTCAAAGGTACTTAACCAATATTCTTGGAACAGAATAGGCTTCTGATGGACGTCTGTTTAATGAATGAATGTGAAACCCAAACAAAAATGGGACACAACATGAAAACCTTTTATTTGTTGATTTCCACAAGGGGAAGGAGACAGATGTGAGAGAAAGAAAAACAGGGTAGTGATTCTTAGTTAAAACCTAATTCAGCCTGAAGGAATTTGGGGTCAAGCTTGTGTGTGGAGCTGCTGGCCAGATGGAACTCTAACTTGAATGATGGGGTGGAAGGGCTTGCCAGCATCTCATTGCATGTCCCCACTTATTATTAGGTTCTAAGTTACTCCTCCAGCCCTCCTTGGCCTTGAGTATCTTACAAACACACCTATTAGACAATTAAATGCTAATTTGGATAAAAGGCCTGGACATGGCACCTTATTCCCATCAGCCTCTTCCCCAGAGGCTGGGACTGGCCTCTGGGGAGAGTATGAAAATAATAGGTCATGTGCACATTTAATTAATATTGATTGGGAAAGATTGCTTAAGGCCCAAGTGGGATGCAGAAAGAGAATGAGCTTGGAGCTGTAAGATCAAACTCCTTGTGGAAGTGGGAAGTATCATCTCCCCACCCCTATCAATATGCACATTCACTTCATTACTATTGTTTTCTTTACCAGAAAGCTCACAAGTTCACATGATGCTATGGTAGAGTTCAAATGAATTATCAAGATGTCTTTAAGGGCTAGAGAGCATACAAGGAAGGATCTTTACACTCTGTGTGCATGGTTTGGTCTATGGCATCTTCCAGAGCTGGAGCCCTGTGGGTAAAGAAATGGGACAAATAGTGGGTTGGCCAGAACACAGAGATTGGACCAGTCCTTAGGCCCTAGGAAAGGTGCAGGTCCAAGCATCAGACAGCAGAAGAGTGACTAAGCAGGGTAATAAGAATAAACTCAACAAACTCCCAAGTCACCCGAAGTTGGAAGTAGATTAAAATTAATAGACACCAATTTATGGAGAATTTATAATGTTTCAAACGCAGCACTATTTTACATGCATTATCTCAATTAATTGCTGTAATGATCCTGTGATGTAAGTATTAGAATCCTTACTTTACAAGCAAGGAAACTAAGGAATAGAGAGATTAAGTAAATTGTCCATAATCATAAAGCATTCCTTACAACCCAGAAGCACATACTTAGCTCTCTTAGTAAAAAATATGGTCCTACTTGATACCTCCAGAGAGGCAAGTAGTGTTCCCTCCCCAGCTGGCCTAATTAAAGCTGGCATCTGGTGATTTACCCTTCAGGCCCAATCCATAGAGGACACAGAACTAACCCACTAGATCATGGGGTCAGTGCAAACAGCATAGAGTGGGAGGAGGTCTTGCCAATATTTGGGATATAGGAAGAGGTCAGGAGGTAGCACTGAACCACCTACTAGGAACTGGGATCTGAGACCATGATAACCACATGCCAAATGGGTACAGTATCCTAAGATGTAGTCCGGGCAGAGATTTAATATTAGTATAGGGCACAAAGCTGAAGCAATAAGGGACCCTGGCAGGTATGCGTAGCATTTAGGGGGTCAACAGCCAGCTAGGACCATGGATAAGATGGAACCTGCAGGTGGTGGTCAGAGGGGGACAAAGACTGAGCACAAGACAAATTCTGAGAAATGTTTGTATCCCAGAGACAAACTCAAGGGCAAGACAAATCTATGGAAAGCTTGAGGTCAACCGGGGCCTGTTATAGGAAAACCTGGAACCCAGAGATGGGGTTTTCAACATAGAGAATGAGATCAGTGTCCACAGGGTCAAGCGAAGATATATAGAGAGGCTAATCCTAGAAAAGGGGTGAATGCCTTGGTCCTAAAATCCAGGACACCTGAGATGGTACCATAACCAGGTGGGTGAAATCCTGAGTCAACAAGTCCCAGACCCCAGGTTCCTTACAGAGCACCTGCCTGGAGCAGATATGGTCCCTGAGACTGGGAGGCTGTGCCTGCATTAAAGGGTTAAATAGTGCAGTTACAGGAGTGGGGAAGTGCTGGAGTCGAAATCTGAGTGGGCAGCCCATCCCGTCACTCTCATTCTGTCCAGTGTGATATCAATTGAGGATCAGCCATCTCTGGAAATCCATTAGACAGATAACATGGACATGTCAAGTAAATCAATCTCCAATTGACCTGGACCAGCCGTTTCTGCTTCTCGCCCTGAGCGGGTGCCACTCAGGAGCTGGCTGACAGCATGCACCACAATGTCATGGCCTTCCCACAGACTGCCCCAGGCTTCACGTTCATTCGGACAGGCTCTTCTTCCTGAGGCCAGAGTAACTTCAGGGAATGGACATGGTCCAACAGAAGTATGTACCTTACCAAGGTAACCTTCAGGCCAGAAATGTTGCCATATCTTGCCAGTGTCCTCAGCAGGTCTAAGGACAATTATCTCACTACCAACAGCAAGCAACCCAGCACTTGCCATCAGAAGTTGAGCCACCAATCTAGAAATCTCGGCTCCCTCCTCTAGGGTCTCTAAGGTCTCCCCATGCCCTTGGCAGGAAACTAGAGGTCTGAATCCAGCACTGGTCCTGAAGCTGCCCTCCTCCCCTCTGCCTGGCTCTGGACTAATCCCAACCCAGCAATACAAGGAACAGAGAAGCCCCCTTCCCCACAGTGGATTGGAAGCACAGGCCTGGACATGGCACCTTATTCACAACAGTCTCTTCCCCAGAGGCTGGGACTGACTGTAACAACCCAAGGAAACTGTGGTTCTGGAAGGCAAGGCCTACCCATAGTTATTTAAGTAAAGTGAGAGCCTAGCTCTGGGGAATGAACTCATGAATGAATAGAGATGAAGAAATACATGAATGGGGGTCATTCTTATCCATGAAAGGTTTTGCTAAGAAGATGTGTCTGGAAAGAGACAGGCTTTATTGTTTTGTTCCCAGGACCCAGAACTTGGTAGAACACCGTGTGCCCTGATGAAAGAAAGACAAGTATATATAAGGCACTAACATTGAATCATTAATCAGGGATTTATGTCCTACTCTCTGATCACCCAACAAGAGATATGTATCTCTCTCTCAAGGCTTGAGGCCTCATTTCTCCTTCCAGAGGCCAGTGTGAGGCAGTTGCTTCTGCACCAACATTTCAGTTTATCCTGCTCCTCTTCCTCCTTCCTCCCAACCACTTCAATCCCCTACATACACACACATGCACATGCACACACACATACACACACCACACTCAGAGAGAAAGAGAAAGAGATGCCCACAGCAGTTTCAATTCTGCACACCCCTACATTAAGCATCTCATATTTCCTGTAATTTCTGTGTTTTCACATGTCATAAGAATGAGGCTCTTCATTCACCATTTGGGCCGAGCCCAGGGGCGGTCTGTGGCTGCAGATGAGGTTGTTTATCTCGGGACCCACTCATTATGCTATTTCTTATTCCTCCCTGCAGACCACACAGTGGCACAAAGGCTATGAGGGTGCTAAAATTATGCGGTTTCCTTGAGGCAGAGTGTGGGGAGTGTCTATAGGCCCTAGCTCCAGCTAAGTGGATAGCTCAGAGAAAGCAGCGCCCTTGAGATACTGGTGGTCACAGATCCCATAAGGACAGTAGGTGTGACCAGAGCTCAAAGTCTGGAGAGGAGGCTAAGTCCTTTACCACAGCCCAGTTTTGACTCAGAGTTGCAGAATGGGCCTGAGCTCAGCAGGCTGAGAAGCAAAACGAGTTGTAAGCAGTACCATCTCTTTGCTTCCTGAACCTAAATATTTGAGATTTCATTGAAATAACATATAGACCATCCAGGATGAGCAAAAGTAGGTTTATTGTTGTGAGTATGTGAAACAGAGTTTATTCTTATATTATTATTTATTAAGTGTTGTATTATTTTCCATAGGAACAACTATAAACCTACTTTTGCCCCACCCTGTATATTGCAGAACAGACCCCACCTCTTGCAGGGTGTGACCTCCCAGCTGGTGTCAAAATGGAGTCTTCAACAAACCATTCCCACTCTCTTTCCTGCTTCTTGATTATGGATAGAGGACATAACCCTTTTGGCATAGTATTTTCAGGCTCTGGACCCATATGGAGAAACTATCCATCCTTTGTCCGCAATCTTCTGATCTTGTTCCTTCCAAGATTCTAATCACCCAACCAATTCAGCAGCCACTGTCAGAAACTGTCAAACCCTATCTCAGGCAGAAGGAGGTCTTCCCTTCCCCAGTGGTGTTTCAGGCTATCTCTGAGTAGAGATGTAATTCCCCAGCATTCACTTCTTGGTGGTACAGATAGATACTACTGGAACCACCTGAAAATCAAGCTCAAATTTTTACCATTGTTATTTAAAAGGCCACAATAAACTTTCTTGTGGAGTCATAGGCACTGTGTAATATTCAAGAGGATAGTGTGATAATCAAGAATTAGTGTTATTTCCCAAATATTTTTAGTGCACTAGAAAGTACACAATAGACTGCATTTCCTGGTCTCCCAATGGTGGGTTGGGACTATAGACTACTTCTACCCAGTAATAAATCATATGTGTTCCTCTGTGGCTGAGTGTTTAATTGCTGGTATGAGACCCACCAGATCTCTTTCTCCCTCTCAGTGGGATACACTTGGGCCCCTTAATAACCATGGAGACCATAACCTTTCCCATCTCCCTCTATAACTAACCCTCAGTGGAAGATGGTGTTGAATGAGAGAAATTTAAATCTTTATTATTTTAAGGCACTGAGATTACAGGAGGTATTTGTTACTACAGTTATTTGTTGCTACAGTGACCTGAGTGACACAGATGCTGAGAAGTCACAGTCTCTGAGGACACATGATTGATTGGTCACAGCTAGTTAGCACTGTGTGTAAGACCATATGCTGAGTCCCGACTGCCACACTTTAAAAAACTGCCTATCATGAGAACAAAAGCTGCCTTGCTTCTAGCTATGCCCTGGGTCATGTCACTGTAATATTTCTCCCTCTTCAAGGATACCAAGAGCCCATTTGGAGTGAACCCCATCCACAGTATTGTAGATGCAGAGGGGACTATCAGTAGAGCATTTAAAAAATATTCTGGGCCCAGCCGGCGTGGCTCAGTGGTTGAGCATTGACCTATGAACCAGGTGGTCACATTTCAATTCCTGGTCTAGGCACATGCCCAGGTTGTGGGCTTAATCCCCAGTTGAGAGCATGCAGGAGGCAGCCTATCAGTGATTATCTCTGATGTTTCTACCTCTCTCATCCTCTCCTTCCTCTCAAATTTAATTATATATATATATATATATATATGATTGATTTTTCACAGAGAGGAAGGGAGAAGGATAGAGAGTTAGAAACATCGATGAGAGAAAAACATCAATCAGCTGCCTCTTGCACACCTCCTACTGGGGATGTGCCCACAACCAAGGTACATGCCCTTGACCGGAATCGAACCCGGGACCCTTCAGTCCACAGGCTGATGCTCTACCCACTGAGCCAAACCGGTCAGGACAATGAAATATATTTTTTAAAATATTCTGGCATTTCCCTACCATCTCTTTCTCAAGACAAGGAGAGAAGAGTCTTTTGGACCTTGTCAAGGGATACAGCAAGAGGGTGGACCTTTGAATTCCATTCTTTCACTACTTTAGAGCTTTCTGGACTTTCGGTTTTCACCCAGCATGGACCAGTCTTCAGTAGAAATTTTCATTAAAAAGCATCCAGCCCTAACCGGTTTGGCTCAGTGGATTGAGCGTCAGCCTGCAGCCTGAAGGGTCCCAGGTTCGATTCCCGTCAAGGGCATGTACCTTGGTTGTGGGCACATCCCCAGTACAGGGTGTGCAGGAGTCAGCTAATTGATGTTTCTCTCTCATCAATGTTTCTCTCTATCCCTCTCCCTTCCTCTCTGTAAAAAGAAATCAATAAAATATAATTTTTTAAAAAAGCATCCAATTGTTGGAATCCAGCTGACTGTCCAAGCAGACACACAGCAGGGACAGTGTCTTATGGAGTCATCTCTAACAATAGTTTCTGCCTCATTTAAAATTACATTTCACCCTCATTAGTTAAGCACTCTCAAGTTGTATGCCACCCAAATTACCCCAGATGATGGACTTGCAATTACTTTCAGGAACAACTTTTCTCTTTACCTTGATTATTAATTTCACCCTTCATGCCATGTTGAGTTCAACTCTTGCTTATTCAGAGAACAACAATGAGGTAGGGCAGAGTGTCAACCACTTGTGTAGGCAAGTGATGGGCAAGGGCAGGGTTTAGAGAGGCAGGGTCCTCAAGTCCTCCAATGCTCGCAGATGTCCCCATCCCAGTACTGTAAGTCCTATCCACCCATGCCCCTGATTGATGAGGTTGTGAATTAGCTATTGTCATTCAAAAACCTTAAGACTCAATCCCTAAAATATTAAAGGAGCATCAGCCCAACAGCTACAAGTAATGAGAGATTATTTGCTCTAATGAGAGATTTTTGATGTTTGAGCTTAGGTTAGGACACTTTCTTAGGCTATCAGATGGTCTCACGAGGGCCCATATCCCCATGTCTCATTCCTGATGTGCTCTATGGCTGGGTTGCTGGTCCCCAGTGCCACACACTCATTGGGCTTCTGGTCATCTCAGCTAAGCATAACAGGTAACTGAGTAGCTGCTCCTACTCTGTATATTTATACATTCCATTCCATCCCACGACGAATTCCACACAGCCTGAGGACCTGCTGTCTACAACTAGTTTCTGGAACCAATTTCTACATCTGCCAAGATTCTGCTGCAATAAGAGAAACCAATTCTGACTGCCTTAAGCAGGGGGAAAGTGTGGTGTGTGTGTGTGTTTGTGTGTGTGTGCAGGCACACGTGATTAATTGGAAAGATCTTGAAGTAGCTCACAGAGTTGAGGAATGAGAGGCTGAAAGGCTGGCCTGGTAATGGTATCTCAGGGACAGGGCTGTTCCATGCATTTCGGTAGCAGCAGCAGGAACTAGGAGACTTTCCCAGGTGCCAACCCTTTGTCTTCCTTTGCCCCATAATTCTATGTCCCAGGTTAGGATAAGATATTGGTCCAGTGTGGACCATATGCCTAGTCCTGGGGAGAGTCAGGATGTGTTACCAGCAGAAGGAGCAGAAACGGGTGTTCATGTAGGAAAATCTCAACCACTTCACCTAGCCCAAGGCCATATAGCCCCTTTATCCTGAACATTCTTTCCACTGATCAGTGTTGGGGATCCTGGGGAGACAAGGCTACTGGAAAAAAGTAAGTTCTTTGTCTAGATGAGACATTTGTATCTCTGGGACCCTAGACACAGGGACTCCTAGGTCCCTCATCCTGGCCTTTTTCTGAAGAAACTCCCCCGAGCCTCTTTTCTCAGTCCCCCTGCCTCCCCTGTCTTCATTTACAGAACAGAATTCTCAAGCTACGCAGGACACCGGAGAAGGGAGACAGACCAGGGGGGATTCTTCCTCTAGATGCAGGGGCAGAGATTCAGGTTCTCTCTTTTCCACCCCTGCTAGTAGCTCATAGTCAGGAAAGACACCATTCTCTATTTCCATTGGATACAATTAACATGCCCCTGGGTGAACCCCCTTAGCACACTTGGGAAAAGGGTGGGTATCATTCAAACCCCCTCAACACTTTACCAGCAGCAGCCTCTCTTGGGAGGTTTGAACTCTGTTTGAGGTCAATAAGAGTATGAAATTTCCTCCCTGGAAGTGTGAAAGCTCACTTCACACAGTACAGGGAAGACTGGGCTCCAGGGAGCACTAGACTTTGGAGGACAAACACTCATAAGACTCCATCTCCCAGCTTGAAAGAGTATTGGCAACTGTCCATGGCCAACAGTTCTGTGAGTTTCATTGGTTCGTTTGTGTGACCAGCAGCTCTACCTCATCATGACCATCTTATGACACAGCAGAACAATCCTCACACCCAGCCTGTACCCCAGCCTAGGAATCTGCTCCTCAGCACTTCCTTCATGCCATGGGTTACCTCAAGAATATCTGACTTGCCTCTTCCATGCTAAAGCCCTGCAATGGTTTCCCCCTCCTTCATGTGTCATCCCTGTCTGTATTCTAGCCTCATTCTCCCCTTCATACTTGGCTCCCATGCCATCTACTATTTTTCAAGCTCACCTCATTAGATGCCTCCTAACCACATCCTCATATCCTCTCCCCAGGAAAACTGGTTACTTGTTGGTGCCACCATCTATTTCTTATTTCTTTTAGAAATACCTTAACATGCTTATGCAATTATTTGCTTAACTGCCTGCCTGCTCCAGTACTCTACTGCTCCTCCAGGGAAGTCTCTCTGAGGGCCCAGCCTAGTGCTTGGCATGAAATCCATTGAGAACATTTGTTGAAGAACAGGTGCATGCCTGAAGCAGCCCTGCCGCACGTGCTCTGTACAACATCATGCTCCAGGACCTGGTGCCGGGACTTGCACAAACACCATCTTTTCTTCTTCAGTCTAACTGGACTGACGCTTTATTGACAGCTTGATAGAGCATCTTCTCTTTTATTCCCCTGATGCCACTTTGTAGATTTTCAAATAGTGTCAAAGCTTTAACTTTTACCGGCAGCCTCCTCACACTGTTTCTAGCAGAGAACAGCAGGTTGGGAGAAGAGTTATGAAATGCATCTTTCCATTTTTAGTAAGTTCCAAATTTCTTAAAGCCAGGTATCAGAATAAGTTGGGAAGTAATATCAAATGACAGAGAGAGACAAGCAGATTAGCCATACATGCTTTACAACTCCCGCTCCTGATTTTGGGTTTTCCGTCTATAAAAGAAACTGAACGTCCTCAGAGGCTTGGAGTAAAAGAGGTTAAACACCTAGCTGTGCCCACTACATGGTACACACATGACCATCCCAAATATAAGCCGTAAAGAGGCTGTTTAAATGAGAATTTCCAAGAAACACCTAAAAATAACTTAAATATCTAGAAAAATAAGCAACATGGAACTTAAGAGGAGTCTATAAGAACATGCTGTGAACTCATTATGCTTTTAATCAGTTCTTTTTCCCTAGCAAGAGCCAGAGACCCTACTGTTTCCAGAGAAAAGCCCAGTCCAGAAGCCCCAAGGATAACAGTGACAATTCTGGATGACCATTAATTCTGGGAACGAAGCAGCTTTTTGTCTACTAAAGCTTAACATACACATCACTCATGACACGGCAATTTCATCCAACAGAATCATGTACATAAAGGCATGAAAAATCAGGTACAGCATTATTCGTAGCAACGCTATGCATGAGAGCCTAACACCTAAAACTACCCACATGACCATCAGCATAAGAATGAATAAAGTAATACTGGTGTATTCATACAATAGAATATTGCACCTCAATGAGAATGAGAACTGCAACCACATGTTTTCAAGATGGATGAATCCCATCCTTGTAATGGTGAGTGAAAGAAGCCAGACACAAAGGACTACATGCTCTTTGATTCTATTTATATAAGTGTCAAAAGCAGGTGAATCACATCTATGCTGTTCGAAATCCAGAGAATGTTGATGAATGGATAGAAAATGTGGTACATAAAATGTAATGAAATATTATTTGGCAATAAAAAGGAAGGAAAGCCTGCCATTTGTGACAACATGGATAGATATTGAGGGCATTACAATAAGTGAAATAAGACAAAGACAAACACTGTATGAATTCATATGTGAAATCTGGAAAAAAAAATGAACTCATAGAAACAGAAAATAGATCGGTGGTTACCAGAGTGAGGGGTGAAGGTGGAGTAAATAGGTGAAGGTGGTCAAAGGGTACAAACTTCCAGTTACAAAATAAGTAAGTTCTGGGGATGTAATGCACATCATGGTGACTATAGTTCACAATAGTGTGTTGTATATTTAAAAGTTGCTAAGAGACTAGATCTTAAACATTCTCATCATAAGGGAAAAACAATTATAACTATGTGAAGTAATGGAAGTTAACTAAACTTACTGTGGTAATCATTTTACAACATATCTAACCATTATGTTATGCACTTTAGCATATAATGTTATATGTCAATTATAGCTCAATGAAACTGGAGAAAAATCAAGAGGATGGTCACCATCGGAAGGAGTAGTTTTGGCAGGGAGGGCAAAAAGGGTAATTTCTGGGGTGCTAGTAATATTCTATTTCTTAACCTGGGGTGCAGGTTATATGCACGTGTCCAGATAACTAAAATTTACCCAATTGTAGTTTTATTATTTGTATTTTTTTACTGTATGTATATTATACTTCAATTTTTTTTAATTAAATTTATTGGGGCGACATTGGTTAATAAGATTATATAGGTTTCAAGTGTACATTTCTATGATATAAGATTGTGTACCCACCACTCAAAGTCAAATGATCTTCCACCACCATATATTTGACCCTCTTTACCCTTTACTACCCTGCTCTCTCGTCCTTTGGTAACCACCATACTGTTGTCTGTGTCTATGAGTTTCAGTTTTATATCCCACATATAAGTGAAATCGTATAGTTCTTAGCTTTTTCTCACTGACTTATTTCACTTAGCATAATATTCTCAAGGTCCATATATGTTGTCACAAATGACAGTATCTCGTCCTTTCTTATGGGTGAGTAGTATTCCATAGTATATATGTACCACATCTTCTTTTCTTAGCCTTCTTTCAGAGGACACTTTGGTTGTGTCCATGTATTCATGGTTGAGCACCATGAATAATGCTGCAATGAACATAGGGGTGTATATATATCTGCAAATAAATGTTTTCAATTTAGACTTCAATTTTTAAAAATTACTAAAATGTTGCCCCCCCCCCCCACACACACACACAAAGGTAGCTTATGACAAGGCCTCCAGAAGAGGGGTCATGTAGAATGTCTGGGTAAAATGTGGTTCCTAGGTGTGTGGCAAGATGATACCCACTCCAAGCCGAATGGAACACAGGATTCTCCCAGTGTTGATACAACATCTAATTAACCTTCCGAAGCTAAAGAAAAAGGCTTTTGAGATGAATTCTGATCCCAGGATTCCCTAAACCGGCCTTGGGTTATGGACTATGATTCTTTAAAAATACTTTACTCCTGATAATTGGACAGGAAAAAGCTCCAAGTCTATTTAATAAATGTAAAGAGAGTAATCCCTGGCTCCCTCAAATTTGAGCTACATCATCTCATTGACTGCATCCTCAGGGTTGGTGCCAGCTTTGTTTCAGACAAACTGTAGGCCTCTGTACTTCAATCTAAAATGCTCTGTGAGGCTTTCCCTGATTGGAAATTCAAGTAAAGATAACCCACGACCTGGAAGCATGTATTGATCTTGACGTCAACTGTTTACACCACAGACAGAAATCAAACCTGGCCCAAGTTGTACAACCTCATTATTGACACAAACCTGTTTAACTATCTTTCAAAAACCTGAATGCAAGAATCAGACTGCAAGGAATGCCCTTATTTCTCACAGAATTACCAACTGCATAAAAATATCTGTGTCTTATACTCACTCTGATGTTTTCAGATGATTTGAATTTATTTTTGTCTCCTGAAACAGAAAAGGATGGCCAGCATCTATTGTCTAAAAGATGGAATAGCATTCCCAGGAGGGGTCTCACAAAGCAGTTTCTATCACTAAGAACAGTTAACGACTAGTTATGCCTGTGGCAGACTCTGCTGGTTGGTGGACTTGGCAGCCATTCCCAACTCCCTTCTTCATCGCCACTTTTCACTGCAAAAATATGAAGAGATAAATACTTTCCCAACTTCTGCCACAGCTAAGGTGGTCATACCACCCAGTCACAGTCAAGGAGACATAAGCAGAATTTTTCTGGAAGATTGTCTTGTTGATTAATGGGAAAGCCAGAAAGCATTTCCTTTATCATTTCTTCCTTGTCTGTGAATGATGTCTGGAAGGGCAACAGCTATCTAGCCACAGTAAGATGTAAGTCAGCCTGCTAAGGATGGTGAAGAGGAAAAACGGGAATATCAGACTGCCTACTTCTAAACAGGAATGGGCATTCTGGAATATGAGCCAGAATATTTGGTAGGACAGCAATATACAGGGCGAGGCAAAAGTGGGCTTAGAAAATAATATAATAATTTATAAATAATAATATAAGAATCAACTCTGTGTTTCATGTACTCACAAAAGTGAACCTACTTTTGTTCCACCCTGTAAGCATCTAGACAGTAAAATGGTAGCAGTCCGCTTCCTGTGGAATGCTAGCACATCGTGGAGAACTAGCTATCAATTAGGGCCTAATTTGGGGGAGAGTAGAGGAGGGGTCAGTTTTTCATAGGGAATTTCCCATGATGCCATAGATATGTCTGGAGGGAGAGGAGGCAATGCAGCTGGTCTATGTGCTGCAGGAGTCTGAGTCACCTATAAATTCAACTTGATCCTGCTTGAGCTTGATCATTTGTATTATTGATATTTTCACTGGATAATTAATTGCTTCTATATAAGCCTAAACTTATGGCTTTAAAAGGCCAGTAATAATCCATGATGAGCAGCTCGGATCACTTAAAGTCCCATGGTCAGGCATTCAGACACTACCACGACCACATAGCAAGCCAAAAGCCATTTCTCAAAAGAATCTTTATCTGTAGAAGAGAGATAAGTTTTTCTTCAAACGTCCTAAGGCTCTCCACAATGAGTCTTGCCAGAAGAAAGCTTCAGATACTTTGTGTGATGTTGGGTCTGCAAGTCAGAGTGACCTATCGGGAGAATAGGTTGCCCTGAAGCTCAGACTTCCTGCAGAGCCTTCTCCTTCCCTGAGATCCATTCAAAACTTTCTGTTTCCTTGATAAGCAGGTCTGAACATCAGACTCAAATGTGGTATGTATGCTGCCTCCAACATTCAAAGAAGCCCCCAAAATGTTTTCCCATCTTGTAGTGGTAGATGGTTCAAGGTGTCTTTCTCATTGAAGGGCATATCCCATGTGACGTAGATCATAGGGACTCTAGACCTGTCACTGAAGTTGTAGGCCCTTGGAATTTTGAGATTTATCTCCAATCCTCTGGCACGAACCTACCTTGCTAAAACTTCTTAGGTACTTGAATTTCAGGACCAGCAGTGATCAGTGTCATGTTATGTCGATTGTCAAAATGATTAATACCCTCTGGGTTTGATTATAGAAAGAGTAGGAGAATCAATATAGCCTGAAGGAAACAATGAAGGCAATCTGTGGCCCCTGCCAGGTGAAAGAGAACCACTTTATGCAGCGCTTACAAATGGATATCATGCTAAAAGCATATATAAATAGCTGGGTCATAGGTTCCAGGGTTTGTATCGATTTGTTCTCGCAGAGATTCCACATCTGGAACAGAGGCTGTAATTGGTGTTAGCACATGGTGAATTTCATGATATTCCATAGTCATTCTCCAAGATCCGTTCATCTTCTGCACAAACCAAGCAGACCAAATGCAAAGGGATGTGAGCAGAAGAATAGTCACCGCTGCATTTTTCAGCTCTTTAACGGTGGCCTAGCCTTTGCAGTGTCCCCTGAGATGCAGTTTTGCTTTTGGCTTACTATCCTAGCAGGGAGAGCAAGTTCCGGGGGTTTCTGCTTGGTCTTTCCCACCACAGGACCCAATTTCTTGCATCGGGAAGCCATTGTGGCCATTCTACTAGTTGCTGAGTAAGCCTATTCTAATTATATGTTAAAAAACACAGGAAAATAAACACAAAGACATCTATAGACCATCAGATTACTATGAGATAGCACTGGGCCCAATTTATCACCAAACCTCCATAAGCTCCACTCTGCCAGTGGACCACTGTGGCATTTGGATCCTTAAAGATTAACATTAAATCAGAGCCAGTGTATAGTTAATTCCTGAAAGGTCTCGCTATTACTCATTAGCCTGTGTACAATCATCCTGGTAAATGGCTTTATATTCTCCTTTGTAGACTCTGTGGAGATACATGTGTAGGTAGTGTTACAGGAATCTGTCTCAAAAGAACTCAGTCTTCCCTGCAATCAAGGGGCTCTGAGTCTGTGAACTGACTAAGACTTTGAGATTGGGAAGGGTAGGAAGAGAGATACTAGCGTTCTCTCTTTGGGCATCTCTCTCCAGGTTTCTGACCACCAGACTGAAGTTTTATCTGTTTACTCTACATTAAGTAACATTTTAATAGGCTGCCTGTATATGTCATCACTAGGGACTTTGTGATCAACTAGTCATTGCCAAAAATTTCTACAGGTGAAAATGGTACAAATGACAGTTAGCACTTCATCCTTGCTGCTCATTATGGTAATTCTGTCCACCTTGTGTCTGGCAGTTTGGTTATTATCACTTGGTTTCTGCTACTTCAGAATTCTGGAGACCTCCCAGCCTACAGATGGCCACAACAAAGCTATTCAAGATTTCTGGTGTTCCCTCGCTAACACTCTTCACTATATTTCAGTTAAGGAAGTGCGACCTGGGCCCTTTCAGTGGGTTTAGCAAGGCTGAGTAAGTGTGGAGGCTGCGCAAGATAAATGTACCTCAACGATCTTATTTTCTTAAGCATTTTCATTCTCTCCTCTATATTATGCCAGGGAAGTCTGAGCATCTCAGCATCACTGAGCTCAAGTTTCAGTCAACTAACCAAGAATCATATAGATAAATTCAGCCTTTTTCCACTCTTATAGGCAATCCTTCTTGCTCTATCACCTTATAAATCATCCCCAGGCTGTTTTCCAGGTCTCTGCTTATGTAAATTAGCAAAATCTTGCAGCTGCTTTGGCGTATCAGCTTTTTCCCTCTGGAACAGACTTTGCACCTGTCCTTTGGAACATGCAATCTAACTCTAGATCTATGTCCAGAAACGGGGAGTGGGAGAAACTAGAGGAAGGTGCTGGAAGGGCTAAAAGAAGCTGGGGCTGGAGCCAACCTTCTGCTGTTATTGGAGGGAAGATGAAGAAAACTGGAAAAATCAAAAGCAATTTCCCTTTCCCTCCTCTCCAGTCTTCCTACAGTGCCTCCCATTGGCAGAACTTAGCAGGAAGCTAGCTGACAAGGGAGCCTGCAAAGTACAGTTTGCGGAGTTCTAGGTCCAACATCACAGAGCAAAGTATGGAAGGGAAGTCTTAGAGGAGAGATACGATAGGTGAATAGCTGATCCTGGGGTGGCCCCAGCATTGTTCATTCATTTATTTTGCCCCACAGCATCCACTCATGTTCTCTATGAAAAAGCAATACCATTGGATTGTTGGGGAATAATTCTTTTCTCATTCTCAGTCCATGAAAATTGGTAAAATGAGCCATCCCCAGCTTCAGAGTTGTGTTTAAGTTGATCGGAAAATTACATCACACTGGTCACAATAAGGAAAAACTAAAAAGCAATATAGCAAAACTCAATCAGAGCGAATGAGATGCATGAAGACTTTCCTAAGATTTCTGGGAGAGGAACAAAAAGAAGCTTAAAGTTGATCCTGAAAAGCTATAAACTGGAGCTACAACCGGTATCTTGCTGGAACTTGAGTCTAAGCATAAAGTCAATACATGAAAAATCAGAGCTGAGATAGAGACAATCTAGGTCCTAGTGACATTGTCTGAGCTGCAGTCAAGCTTTGCCTAAAATCAACATTAGCCCAGAACATTTTCCCATCACCCACATCCTTTTTGCTGGGCCAGTGTGCACTTTGCTTTGGATAACTACTCAACATATTACTTTTGAGAACTGCCACCAAGGATTTGTTACAAGATGAATGGCCATTTCTACAGGAGACCATCCACCATTTCTCCTACCATTACATTTATAGTCAAAGCTGGATTTTAAACTCATGGTCAAAGACCAATGCATCGGTCAATTCTCCATAGAAGGAGCTAGAACTTACTAATGCGATGTGATAAGCAAATAAGTTAACTTAATAAACCTATTATGGGCTTAAATCTTCCAACTTCAAAAGTATATTTTAAGTGGTTATAAACTACAAACAGACACAAAGTAGAATGATGCAAAATGAAAACAAATAGACATCTGAACAAAGGAACCCAAGCATAGATGCTGGCAGGAGCCTACAGTTGAGCCCTGAGTGAGCTCTGAGTTTTCTGACAGTAAAAGAGAAACAAACTGATTTATATAGTCCTCACACCCTGATGAGATGAAGCCCATCGGTTTGTTTACGGAAAGAAGGCATCAATATTCATTCAGAGCCTACTATGTGACAAGCACTTCCCATGTAGTATTTCATTCACTCCTTTTAGTAACTCAGTAGAGTAAGTATTCATCTCTAAGAGTAAAAGATAAGAAAGCAGAGGTTCAGAGAAATTAAATTCCTTGTCCATGGTCTCGGATATAGAAAGTGATGGAGCCAGAATTTGAGCTCAGATTTGATACCTGGCTCCAAGCCTATTTTCATCCACCATTTTCTCGAATTAAAGGTTATGTGTAAATCATGAAAAGTTATCAGATGCTTATTTAGTGCCCAAAAGTGTCCAAGGATCCTTACATAGGTCGTCATAGTCTACAAAGCCCAGAAAGGTAATTATGTGACCTGCATACTACATATAGAAAAGTCATATTGAACACTTTTCTTGATGTTCAATAAAACAAAGTCCTAAAGGGGAGGCTCCTCAAATAAAGGATATTGATTATTTGATGGAAAATGTCTTTAACTTCAGTTTGACAAAAACACAGCGCATTTTTCCAGATGAATGGTTCTTACATAAATGAAATGTCATTAAATTCCAGCTCTGCAATGGCATGCCTGTAGAGGAATTAAAACAGCCCAGGCCAAGGAGTTGGATTTCTGATTACCTTGCTAAATAAGAGTAGGGTGCAGGGAATCCAGGAAAACTGGGAACGAACATGCTGTTCTGTCTCTTTCAAATTGCCTGTGTCGTGAGCAGGCCTGTACGAAGGGCTGGGTCTCTGGATCTGTGCTGGACTCCCTAGACTGCAACTATAATGATGTTTTTAAAATGCAAATCTGCGGATGACATTATCCTGCTTTAAAACCCTTATTAAAGCTGCACATTCCCTTTGGGATAAAGTCCAAGGTTTTTAATGTGTTCCTTTATCACTAAGCCCTCACACCCTGGACTCATATATTACCTCGCTCTTTGTCCCCAAACTCTATGCTCTGTCACATTGATCTACTTTTAGCCCCCCCCTCCCCCTAATGCAGGCTTCCCTCACGTTCTGGCACTGCTCTGTGTTACGTCTTCCCCTAAGAATGCCCTCTTTCTCTGCTCCCTCCCTAGGCCTTTTCCCATGCCATCTTTGCCTGGCTTCCTTCTACTCACATTTCAGGAGCCAGAGCAAGCCTTTTCTTCCCTGACTCCCAGTTCTAGAGTGAGATGACCACAGCACATGGGTTCCCTCCACCATGGTACTCCAACCCAAAGCATTGTTGTCTCTTCTCATGTTGAACTCACTCATTTCTATGCCAATGTCTCAGGTGCAGCTACTGTGCATGAGGTTGGATGAACCAGTTGATGCAATGAATAAATGAAGTATCTCAAGCATTAAATGTCCACATTGAAATAAGTTTCCATAAGATTCAGTTACTGGATATACAGATAGAAGGGATAACTGTTTATTGTGGATGTTTGAATTCTGCATTAAATTCTGCCCTAGGCACAGGGATTAAGCTGTGGACAAAAATTAATAATGTACTAAAGTAGGTTCAGAACGAGTTGAAGTTTGGTCACTGGGAGATGATATCACCATGGATCAGTGACTTCTGAGCCAAGGTCTATGAGATGGAGCATCTGATTTTCCTGTTCCCATGGCGAGGCCTGGGTTGAGTCCCGAGGCAGGAGGAGAAAGTCACCACCGTTGCTGGAATGAATTTGTGGAGCATGGGGGCAGGGGACAAGATCTTTCCATGCCCAGCTTTATTCCGATGACTTCATCTTGCTCCATTGTAGCAGGGGAAGTCTTAATGTGGATCTCTCCCTGGTTCAATCTCCAGACTGTAGAGAGACTCAGAGAGCACATACATCTTGTATGCTGGACAGAGCCAACATCAAGTATCCCTATTACCCCAGCTTCTCCATCGCAGGTCCCCTACATGCCAATAGGGCAAGGCAGTGCAAGTTGGTAGAAAGAGCCTGAAGTAGCCATTAGGTCTTCTAAAGTTTGGGGTATCCTGTCACCTTGGGATAAATCTCCATTTCTCTGAGCCCTAGATGTCTCATCTGTAAAATGGGGATAAAGATACCTGCCCTGCCTTCTTCGGGGGTTTGTCATGAGGATCAAATAAGATAATGGCAGGGAAAGAGCTTTGAAAACTATGAAGTTCCATGGAAAAGCCAGAGTGTGATGAAGAGACAGCGGCTGCCCCACACTCACTTCAAAGGGGAGAAACCGGGTGGAGAAGGCTGACACGCTCTGCTTTTGAAGTGCACAAGAGCAGCTCTCAGAAAAGAAAAAAAACATCATTGCTGCTTAAAAGGCAACTTTCAAAACAACCATTTTCTCTCTGAAGGGAGAATAAAGTTGGGAGTACTTCAAAGGCTGGGGAAAATTTCTAGAAAAAAAAAATGACATCCTTAATCCAACTTAGAGTCAAGTCAGAGTTATTAAAAAACCTTCAGAACTCTTCACTTATTTAAAAAGAATTTTAATGCGCTTAAAAATTAAAAACCATTAAGAGGGACGGACAAAGGCGCTGTTTCCCGCTCCCTGGGATCACACCGCAGAAGTGGACGCAGTGACTGTCCATCGCTCACCGCTTCCTCTCATTAAACATTCTCTCCAAGGCTTTCCTCCCTGTCCTGACAAATTTCACACCAAGAATAAGTCGCCAGGAATAGGCCTTTATCTTCCCCATCCATCTCTGCCACCTGGCTACCAAGCACAGTGAGATTATTTATTTGGTTTTTCTTTCTCCTTCCTTTAAATATGGCAGCCAACCAAAGATCAACTTCAAGAAACCAGAACGGAGCGAAAATATCCTACTTCAAGGGAAAAGACATCCCCACCTCCGAGCAAGGAGAAAGCCCCCTTTGGAACAGCTAAATATAAAAATAAATAAAGGCCCGGTTTTGTTTCTAGTGGGCAGTGCCTGGCCATGGTGCCCGGGAGGTCGGCCAACTGGACCTTGGCCAGAAATGTGATCGTGCCTTCCTCCCCCCGTTCTTTCCTGCTTTTCTGCATTATGCTGAGGAAGCAGCCTGAGACTGAGGTCCCCAAGGTTACCAGGAACCAAGCTTTCCCCTCAACGGTGCCCTGGGGGACTCTCCAGGCCCCTGTGGACATCACAGAAGCATGCTTAGGTGGAGACATGGTTTATTTCCTCCCCTGGATTGCACTCATGTTTATAGGATATAAGCAAATGAGATGCCTCTTAAACAATGTGCAATGCTCAATTGGACATTCACATTTCCAACTCTTACTAAGCACACACCACCAGACAGGGGCAAGGGGGACAGGGAGAGGGCGCCGAAAGAATCACTCTTCCCAAAGGGGCAACCCACAGAGAGGAAGCATTTTCGGCCCCCACCAGCGTTTATTTTTGTGAAAGGTTTGAAGGCAGAAGTTAAAGAAACCTCAGTGGTCTGAAATCAGAGAATGGCGGCTGCCAAGGGAAGCTTAGTCTGAAGGAGAGGAGGAAGAATGCCCGCCTGAGTCCCGGCTCTTCTGCCGCAGTTTTAAGCAACCCCATTTAATTAAAGTTGTGCCCCGCGCTGGCATGAGAGCAATGGAAGTGTCAGTTTGCTTGTCAGGAGCTCCTTTGCCTGGAGCACAGACCGGAGCACCTGTGGCTGCGTGCCAGGCTTCATCTCTGCACAGATGGGAAGGCCAGGGGTAATTACCCACCCTGGCCAGTCGCCTTCCAGTTACACAAAAGTCAGAGACAGAGGCTCCATCTAATTCTTATTGAGCATCGTTTCCAGGAAAGGACCGAAGACAACCAAGCATGACATTCTGATTTGGGCAGGAAGGCTGCCCCGAACCTTTTCGCTCACAGACTGTTTTATAGGAAGGTAAGTCAGAGGTACGGGCAGGCTGTGAACTGCCTGCAGTGGTCCACTCTGATACCCGGCTCCATGGTGGACTCTGCATGGCACACATGTGAGCAGGTTTTCCTTCACTTGTGCTTTGTCAAATTTCCTCTCCCCATCTTTCAAGTCTATCTTGGGCCATTCTGGGCTTTCTGACCATGTTCAGTCTAGATTGCAACTCTTTTAGATTCTCCTTCCTCAGTATAGGCCTGGCTTTGGTCAGGGGGCTTGAAGTAGGGAGTAAACAGTCTGGCCTCTCACTTGTCCTTGTATTTCTCATCTATTGAGCAGTGGATGACCTGCCTCTGGGGATACCAGCCAGCGGTCAGTGTGCCAACTACATTACTTATCCCTTGGTGTCTGCCCATGCAGCTACGGAGCTGATGTCTCTCAGTCATCCTCCCCATGTTCCAAAGAGACTATTCTCTGGGGACTACTGAGAAATGGAGGGCACCTCATCTGCTTTGGGGGCAGATTATTCCATAGCTGCTTCTTGCTGGTGCCTTTGAAAAGTCATTTCCTCCAACGTGGAAAGGTGCTCTGGGATGCCGCCCTCAGACTTAGTAAGCATAGGATGCCTTAGGGTGACAAAGAAAGCCTACAGGAGAGGGGATCAGAATGTTTTGCTAAGTGTGCAATTTGTATGAAGCTGTCACCGATAGATAGTAGAGGTCACTTTGTGCAGCTCTGAGGTCATTGGGGAAATCGGGCGAATAGAATGACCAGGGCCAGAATGTGGCTAGCTGACATAAAGTGAATATGACTTTGGGCTTGGGTTAATTTTGATGGTGATAATCTTAGAAAGAAAAATAACAAAGACTTACTGAACACTATGTACTGGACACTTCTCGCAACTAGCTTTATGCAAGTTTTACCTGAGAGCACCTTGCTTCTGCTGCACCTTGTTGATTCTCTTGCTTTGGAGGGATTCTCAGACTCGCAGTGTGGGACGTTTTGGGAACCTGCTAGCACTTCCATGTGCACTCAGAAAGTATCAGGAAGTTAACACACAAAAAGGCCATCTGTGGTCACTCGGCAACAATAAATGCTCCTCTTTTCCATCCCTCAGGTGGACAATTCCAAAATGCACCGATTTGCAGAGAATCCCAGCAGGATTCAACTCTAATCAGCAACAGTGGTGGCCAACTCAGAAACATACCCATGTATTGGCCTTCTCTCTTGTCTCACTCTTCTCAGGACAGGCATGTGAACTCCCAAGGCCCCGGTTTCTATTTCATGCCATCACTGTCCCCCCAAAATTTCCTGCCTGAAAAATCTTTGTCTCAGGCTCCAAAGGTTGACCCAGGCTATGTTGATTAACCACATATAGTCATGTCTTAATTACTTCACTTGGCTTACCTACTTTAACTGGCAAGCAACCCTATGAGGAAAGTGCCATTTTATGCCCCTTTGACAATCAGGAAAGTGAGATTCAGAGGTGAAATAACAGAAGCAGAGTGCCCTGGAGAGGGGGTGGTTGACGACTCTAGGGAACTCAGGTAAGAACCTTTCCCCAACCTGGAGTGCTGTTCTGGGCCCAGAGTTCATTACAAGGAGTATGTCCATGGGAGACGCACAGGATGATGGAAGAAAACAAAACCAAGCCTTAGGAGGGAGAGTTGAAGCAAATGGGTGGTTGGGCCTAGAAAACATTCAGAAGGCACCTGAGAGCAGTGCCTTCGTGCAAAAGAGGGGAACCATCACACTACAAATGGGTGCTCATCAGACTGTGCCACTGAAAGTCAAGTCCAGATGCTACGCCATGGGCCTAGAGGCCCTGCACCATCAGCCCCATCCCCTTCTCTCTAGCCCCAACCAAGTTTCTCTGCCCTTTACTCACCACATCCAGGGCATGCGGCCTTTCAGTTCCTCCAACACAGCACAGCTTCTCCTTTCTGCCTGCATCTGCCAGTTTGAAGTCACCTCCTGAGAGGACATCCCTGATCTTTAAGCTACAGTAGACCCTGGCCAATGTACCTTCTGATCTATTCCGCTTCTTTTCCCTGATACTTTGTATCTTTGGGGTGGGGACACAGGAAGGCTGATTCCTGCAGGTGGTATTTTCCATAGTCCCTTGTCCAGGGAACTATGTATGTCAGGGCTCAGCCAGTAGGAGGCACTATGAGGATGCTGGAGAGAAGGCGGAAGGGGAAAGGTGGGGAATTTCTCCCCCTTTCTCTAGGCCTAAGGAAATAGCCCTGATAGTTGGATTGCTTTGGGGGCAACTGGAAGCCTTTGAAGAATGTTAAGCAAAGGGGGACATCATCAGTCTACTTCTTAAAAAGATCATTGTGACTGTTCCTTGGAAATGTGTTGGATTTGGGGAAAGGATCTGAGAAGCAGTCCCAGTGAGAAATGATAATGGCTTGGACTAGGGTGATTGCAACTCAGGAGAGAAGTGGACAGATGAAAGCTGTCTTTGAAGGAAGAAGTAGCAGAACTTGGTGATTATTTGGAGATGGTTCTTAAGAGAGAGGGACAGTCAGGAATGACTTCTAGGTTTCTGGCTTGAGCTACTGGGTAAATAGTTCTGTGGGTGGGGGAAACATTCACATATAGGGTGGGGCAAAAGTAGGTTTACAGTTGTGAGTCCACAGAACACAGTTTATTCTGGCATTATTAATTATTGTATTATTTTCCACAAGAACAACTGTAAACCTACTCTTCTGTCATCTATTTTTCCCTACCCTGTAGTACCTTTTAAGTACTAAAATGTATTATCTTTCATCTATGTGTCTATTATTTATCTATCATCTATCATGTCTTGAAGTTTGGATTATATTATATGCATATTGTGATTTCATACTCTTTGCTGCTATTATATAAATTTAATTTTCATTCTGTATTGACTTTATATTTGGTACTTTGTGAAGTTCACAAATTAGATTCTGTAGAGGTTTTTTTTGGTGTGTAAATTGCTTAAGGTTGTCTACAAAAACAATTACATTGTGAATAAAGACATTTTACTTCTTTTTTTTCCAGTCTTACAACTTTATTTCTGTATCTTGCTTTATTACAATGGCTAGAACCTCCAATTCCATGTTGAATGGAATTAATGAGAGATACTATCCTTGCCTTGATACGAACCTTATGTGGGAAGGGTTGAGTACTTCATTATCAAGTGCAAGGCTTAGTTATAGGATTTTTGTTATAGATGTTCTTTATCACATTGAGGCAATTTCCTTTTATTCCTAGTTTCTGAGAATTTTTATCATAACTAGTTGTTAAATTTTATCAAATATGTTTTTCTATACTGTTGAACTTATCTAACTTCCCTTTATTTGTTAATATGGTAAATCACATTATTTTTTAAATGTTAAGCCAACTTGCATTCCTGAGATAACTCTCACTTGGCCAAAGTGTTTTACTGGTACCACCATTCAGTTTTGCCTTGCAGCATCTGCGTCTTGTTGGGCATTACAAGTGCTTGATCTGTGTGTTCATAGCCCTTCCTCCAAGCCATTTTAGCAGCTTCGAACTCCGATACTGACCTCCTCAGTTTGGTGAGATAAGACTTCACCTGGGCCCCACCTCTCTGCACTACGGTAGAAAAAGAGTCCCCAGACAGAAAGCCAGGTGAACTTAAGGCCAGCTCATGTTGAATTGTCCTTCTCTTAAGGAGGGGAATTGTGCTTTGCTGTAATTGTCCAATGCTGTAATTAGTCACATGTGTCTGTTCATTTTTAAGGATGATGCTGATGATGGTGATGCTGATGATAGTGATGATTTTGATAATGATGTGGTTCTATTTTATGTTGGGCACTCAGTTGGTCTTTTTAATCTAAAAAATACGCCCTTCAGTTCTTCAGGAGAGCTTCATTAATAAGTGCCTCCCTTCTATTTTCTGTGTCCTCTCTTTTAGGAATTCCTATTGTTTAGATCTTGGATCTCTGAGATAGTCCTGAAGTGTTCTATGATTTCTCCTCAACTACATCTTCTTCCTTTTTCTTTTCATTTCTACTTCCTGGGAGATAGCTTTATCTTCCAATCTTATTATTGAGTTTTTCACTTTTGTCATCATATTTTTAATTTTCAAGATCACATTTTTGCTCCCTGAATGTTTATAGCCTCCTATTTTTCTGTTTCATGGAGAATATATCTTCTATTAGCTATCAGATGATGTTGATAGGGTTGTGTTTACATTTTTGTTTTGTTTTTTTCTGATTCTTGCATTCCTTCCAAGTTGCTTTTTATTCCACTTGTTTTGATTTCTATGTTTTAAGTTAAAGAACTTCTTCAGTTTTCTGGTGATCCTTGATTGTCCATTAATGCTAAAGATTAGGAAACTGAAGCTCTATTAGATGGCTTCTCTATTGCCAATGTCACACTGTGGAGGGCTAGCTGACTTTTTCTTTGGGAAACTTTAATTTCATTGTTTCTAGGTCTATCCTCTTAGGCTGGTCAGATTTCTCAGAGAAGATTCTCCTGACTTCCTTCCTGGAAGGTCAGGTCTGGCTGCCAGGGCCCTGGGATCTGAGAGTGAAAGGGTGTTGGTGGCCTTTGCATTCAGTATGAACACTTGCATGTGATCTCCCTCCATTATGGTGACTTTGCCCTCACCTAGGTCTGATGCTGCCTAGGCAGAGACCCTCTCTTCTCTACCTAGAAAATAAACATCCAGTATTCTGGGGAGGGGGGAAGGTTGGAGAAGGGGCCATTTTTCATGTTCTTGGAGTGGGAGCGATCATTCATTCTGATTTTAGATCCATTTTCATCCCCATTCCAAGGCATAGCAGGACCAGTGAGTCCTGAACCTTTTGAGAGTTCAGAGTTGGAAACTAGTGTGCTTTTCAATTGTCCCCACAGTGGCCTTGAGTTCTAGCTTTCTTTATATACGTCAAATGTGACTTGTACGCCTGCAATCCAGCTTTCAAAAATGTTATTGCTACTCTTTTTTGTCCTTGAAGGTTTATACCTTTTTAATATCATTTTAGCAGGGTTTCAGAGAAGATCCCTTTTTTCAAAATAGATAAAATAATGGTGTGGTTGATACGTAGGGCTGGGAGCTAAAGCTACCAACGGGAAACAAGCAAGCAGACTAGCCAGGATTTCCCAAAATATGCAGTGCTAGGATGCATATAAACATTTCCCTCCAAACTCCAAAGCAGTAGACTAAGACAGCAGGCCTTAAATATGAAGGTATAAAAAGAACTTCTATCCACTGTAGATTGTGAACTTCAAAAATTCATTGTCACAAGAATTGGTACAGACTATTGATTTAATTATAACTATTCTCCCAAATGTTTAGAAAAATCTTGGGAGGCAGATCCACATTAAATCACATAAGGGAGCAGGTATTTGGGACCCATCGAGGAGCCCATCTTTTTCCATGACAGCCCTTAGTTCCTGTGTACCCCCACAGTCTAAGCTTAGTATCCCAAAAGCCCCTCTCAGGCTCTTGGCCATGGCCATCTCGCTTAGACCAAGCAAGAAGTTGCTTTTCCATCATTATAGCTGATTGGTGGGAGAAGTGTTCCAGTGTCTAAGTAAACTTATTCAGGACTTTGTGGCTACCATGTTCTCAGCTATAACCCTCAGCTGTTCACTTGGGAAAATAACCACAGCAGCCATCAGCTATTTCCAGAAGGCTCAAGGAGAGAGAGCATTTCTCTTAGACAAGTATGTCAAACTCAAAGGCTAACATGGGCCAAATAAAGAGGCCTGCAGCCCGCAGGCCACGAGTTTGACATGCTTGCTCTGCGACCTTCTTTCTTAAGAAAGTAAACACCTTTCCCAAGATCTTCAACCCTCAGAAGATGGCAAGGGCTAGTGTCTGTGCCTCCTAATTTGAAAGGTAGGTCTCCCTCTGGTGCTGGGCCTTGAGCACTATATCCTCCTTCACCCTCAACAGGTGATTCCTGCAGCCGACCTCCTGGAGACCATTCTCTCATGGACACAAGCCTGGAATCCACACTCTATCTGAAGCAGGTACCAACCTCCAGGAACTCATGGACATGAACAGATCATCCTCTAGTCCTGCCCCTTCCCACTGACCATCAGGGGACACCAGTAAAAATAGACAGGGCTGGAGAGAGGACACTATCAGGTAGAAATTTCTCCTGTAGGTCAAGAGATGTCATTTTGATCCTGTCTTCAGTACTATGTTATGACACAGCAAAGTCATGATCACTTCACAGCTATGGAAGGAATTACTTTCACTGGCATCTTTCATATCTGATCCCCTCATCCTCATGTGTCTGCCTGCTGACAAACCAGAGCTGTCAGAGCCACCTGTCACTGCAGGGAGAAAAATACATTTTTGACAACTGTATCTTCCTCTAGCATACCCTTTGTACCTGATGTCTGCTTCTCAGCCCGTGTGTGTGACACTTCTGTTATTTCAAAGGGCCTCATGAAATTCTCCAAAAAAGGAATTCAAACCCAACTAATTTAAACTCAATTTCATGTTGAATGTGCTACATGACATATTTAGAAAGGCATTTATGCATCATAATGTTAAGCAATAGGATATCCTCATTGTAAAGAAATGGCCTTCCACATTAAAAGCAGACACAGGAGCCTCCAAGGACCTAAGCAGAGAAGGGCACCAGGAGGTGACTTATTGCAGTCAGGGTAGGGGATGCTTAGTTCTAATTCTGATGTTGGCCCCACACTGATAGAGAGATATTTTTAGGTGGAAAGAAACAGTCCTTCCTATCTTTCCTTTAAATAACACCACCCAAAGATAACAACAACCCACTCTTTCCCCAGTAAGTCTCACCTTCTCTTGGAGAACGTGCAAAAGCCACATGGGAGCTCTGAAAGTTCTCTACTGCATTACAAATCCTAAGCTTGCATGCTCTGTCCCTGGATTCCTGAGTCACGCTGCTTTCGTTTGTATTGACTTTCGTTTTAATAAAGACAAACAGAAAATACAAAGAAAATATTGTTTACAGAGGAGACCTTCAGTCGGGAATTTCTTGTTCTCTAAGTTCAATGGCAGCCTTTTGGATTTAGATTTAGGCTGGTGGCCCAGGCATACGCATTACACCCTCACCCAGCAAGCATCCCACCGAGGTGTCAGTGACATTTGACAAAACAAACAAATAAATAAATAAATCCTTGGTAGCACTTAAATGTAAGGAAAAGTGTCATCGATGGGACAGAAATGATAAAAAATTTATGGACAATAGAATACGGATGTGACCGGATTATTGCAACTCAAAACCACAAGGGAGAAGGCTCTGGCAAGGGTAGGGGTGGTGCCTCCCAGCAGGAATCTGGCTGGCTGTGGGGTGATAATTAGGATCATTAGCTGGAGGACTATCTATAGCAGTGATTTCCAGATTGTTTTTAGTCACCGACTCTTATTATTTTTATTTTATTTTTTTTATTTCATTGTTTAAAGTATTACAACAAGTGATAGATAAGTATTACAACAGATGATAGATAGATCTCCTGAAAGACTTGCATGCATGCATAGGAGAATAATCAGTGGACACGGGAAACTGGGGGTTAGGGAGGAGGGGGGTGAAGGGCAAGGGGAAAAATGGAGATCTATCTTATTATTTTTTTAAAATCAAGCACACATCCACAATTTATGTAAATTCACTTTTCTATAAATTATATACAGATACTATACTCATTAGCAAACATCTCAACACAATTTATATTTAGGTGAGATTAAGCACTAATGATCATAAGTGAGAATTCATCTTCCCAATACTCTTCATGACAGTTTTGAACTTTAGAGGCCAAATTCTCAATATACCTCATGAAATCATCATTATTTTCATCATGTACTGTGCAGGAAAGTTAGAAGTATCAGCTTTGCTATTCTCCAGTTGTTTACTACCGTTGGCAATTTCAAATTATCTTTGCTTCACATTTTCTATGCCAGAATTTTAATCACTTAACCATTGGCAAGGATTAGCTGTGCTTTTTTTTTTTAATGGAATATATTATCCATAAATCTCTTTAACCAAGATGATATAAACTACAATTTATCACAAGATAATCAAACAAGCAAACGAGTGCATTATGGAACTCCTATTCTTACCTTGGGAATGACAACTCATATATTAAAATTAGTAAGTCTTACTGTCTTCCATATTTTAGATAAAATTCATGTCAGTAAAAGTTTGAAGATTTCCATTGCCCAACTACCATGACCCTCAGGCAAAGCACCTCCACTGGTATCCATTGGGGTGCTACCCTCTGGGCCAGCTGGCCCTGTAGCTTCCTGAGTTACAAAGAAGTGGCTATAGCATCCGTACCCCCTGGGTCCTGAAGCCCACTGTGTGGACGTTCAAGAAAATGGAGAGGAAAACCAGGCATCTTCAGATCTCCTCAGCAGACTGATAAGCATAAATGGAGGCAGCTCCACTTAAGAGCAAAATACAGTTAAGTGCTGTGGCAAGAGTCAAGACCAGTGGATTTAGGCAGCGGTGGGGATCATGAACTGGCCTGTCTACCCAGGCTATGTCAGCCGCCTCTCAAGGCCTTGTCAGTGGCAAAGGGTCTCTCATGTGCCATCTGTACCAAGCAACCTTGTCTTTCATTTGCCAATGTGAAAAGTCAGCTAGGGATCACCAGACCTTTAAGGAAAACCAACCACATGAAACAGGAAGGCAAAACGAACCAAAAAAAACAGCCACAGCAAATCAATAAAACCGAGGAAAGAAAACAAGGAAGGAAGAGAAAGCAATTAAAAAATTGTACTTCTTACTTGATCTCTTGGAGTCACTTGAGAAAATATTCAAAAGATGTAATAGAGGGGAAAACGTTATTGAAATTTTAAAACCTGAAAATTAAAATAAAATTAAATGGCAGGGCAGAACAAAATAGAACATATATAAGGATGAAGACAGTGAATGGGAAGACAAAGAAATCGTCCATATTAAAAAGACAGAGATGGGAAACATGAGTAAAGATTTTTTAAAGTGAAGGAAGGAAACAGAGTCTAAAATGCATTTAAAAGGAATCCTAGTAGGAGAGACCAAAGTCAATGAAAATGAGGGAATTAGCAAAGAAAAATGGTGTAGTCACTTCCAGTCTAAACAAGATGGTGTGGGTTGGTTTTTCCTCCTCCTCCCTGATAGGCATAGTTGTAAATCCTATAAATGGAACAAAAGACAACCAAGGATCTCTGAAAGGTACGTAAGAGAAAGGTGGAGTGGTTTGGAACTTCAAGACTAGAGCAAAACAAAGCAACAGGGCATTTTTCATTTCCCCATCCCAACACAGAAAAGCTACCCAGACCTGGCATTTCTCAGTCCCCAGTCTAACAGTAAATGGAAAGGTTTATGTATGACTCATGAGTTGCATCACAGTTCTCGTAACCTTCCACCATCTCGTAGCCAAAACACAAGGTCAATGCAGCGAGGAAAGAAAGGTTTGGAGGACTTTATATAAAATGTTTGTAAGTATGAGCTGGAAACCAGCTTCTAGCACCACTTCCACCTGCATCCCACTGGTTGCAATTTTGTCCCGTGGTTCTAAGCCAACTGCAAAGGCAGCTGGGGCCTGTGGTCTTCCCGTGTGTCCAAGAAGATAAACAGTATGGAGACCACACATCACTGTGGTGCTACAGCACTCAGTGACTGGAAACTGCCCTCCTGCTACAGCTGCCACGGCCGCCACCGCTTCTAATGCCGTAACAATAACGGGAGCAACACCTAACCCTTGCCGTCAGGCGCCTTTCGTTATTTCAGTGTGCACAATGACCTACCAACTAAGCTGAGGTTGAAATTGCCTGAAGTCACAAGCTAATAAATGTTTTTCTTATCACCAGTACTTCCCCTTTGAAAAAGAGAGAGTGTATCCTCCAAGGCACTGGGCAGCCCCAGCACAGACTCTGGTCATTCCCCAGATCTTCACTACCTGCCAGGTACATAACCATCGGAACATCCGTAAAAAGCTTCCCTCCACGGTAATTTTTCCTTGGATTTACTGGTTGTGTTAAAATTGTTGTTCTATAATGGTCCGGTCTGGAGGATGTTGCACTTAAAGAGAAAATTGCCCTAAATAAAAACGAATGATACTAACACCTCTTCTCTCCCAATGAAGTTATTCTCCTGTATTTTGTTCTCCCTGTGAGCACACCAAAAAAACAGCTTCTGCTGTCTGTTATTTCCCAGTTACCTCCTCTAGTGTTTGCTGAGAGCAGAGAAGGAAGGTGGGATCGTGAGGCTCATAACATTTGATCTTCTCCAGGCTTCAGCAAACCTGTGAATCACTTTCATGCGCTAAATCAATATCAGGTGTCACCCGGTGGCAGGTAAGGGCAATTCCATGGCTCTTCTAATCCCTTGCAGGCATTGATTTTCCCACAGCCGCAGCAGAAAGGAGAGATGGACTGGGGAATGGAGGAGCATGCAAACGCACATGCAGCTCTGGGCCGGCCAGGAGACCTGAGGGCACACATCCGCCCTGACTTCACCTCGATTTCCCAGTCTTCCCCAGCCTCTCCCAGCCATGCCCACAGAGCGTTCCAAGGCCCAGAAGCCAGATGACTGCCTAGGACCCGCATGCGACAGTCAACCTGGATCCTGCATTTACTATCTGAAACAGGACAGCTCCTCGGTTTTCTCTGTTTTAAAGATCTGAGCAACTCAGATGGCACAACCGAGAACTGCTCTCAGAGAAGGTGAGGTGGTGGATCTTTCCTCAGCTTCCCACTGTTTCAGAATAAAATCTCCACTCCCTCACGGGCAGATTCAGCCTCTGTACCTGGCCCCTAGCCCTCTCCAGTTTTTCCTCCTGCCACTTCCCTTCCAGGGTCCCACCTGCCAGGGGTAAGCTCTTGCAAGACCAGGGATGCTGCTCTCTCACAGCCTTGTCATTTCATTTCCACTTCTATCAAATCCAGATTGAGGTGCATTCATTCAGAGTCAGACCCCCTCCCTCCCCCCCAGCCCAACAGCACTCTCACGGCAGCTGTGCACGTCTTGAACCCAGCCCTAAGCAGTTTTGAAATATATTTGTCTGTCTCCCCATCACAGGGAGCTTCTAATGGCAGAGACCAAATGCAAAATAAACACACTGGTGATGATGTCCTGAAACCATTAGCATTTATGTGTGTCTATAATGCACATATGCCAAATATTTTTAATCACTTGGCTGTTGCCCCAATTTATCTTTTTTTTTAATTTATCTTTATTGTTCAGATTATTACAGTTGTTCCTCTTTTTTCCCCCATAGCTCCCCTCCTCCCAATTCCCACCCCAACCTCTGACCTTGCCCCCCCATTGTCCTCATCCATAGGTGTACATTTATTGTCCAGTCTCTTCACGCATCCCAAACACTCTTAACCCCCGAAAATTGTCAGTCCACTCCCTTTCTATGCCTCTGATTCTATTCTATTCACCAGTTTATTCTGTTCATCAGATTTTTTATTCACTTGATTCTTAGATTCACTCGTTGATATATATTTGTTGTTCATAATTTTTACTTTCCTTTTTCTTCTTCCTCATTCTCAAAGGATACCTTTCAGCATTTC